>VZRO01003175.1:937379-1207530 GCA_013397915.1 Daphoenositta chrysoptera
GGGCTTCCGCGGCAGCAAGAGCACAAAACGATGGATTGTTTCCACCACAGAAGCAGCCACTCTCTGCTCTAATGCCGGAAAAGCAAGAGACCAAGAGCTCCTATCTCCCTTCTTTTATTCAGTTCAAAATCTCGTGGTCTCTCGCTTTCCACGATAACATCCCAGGTAAAAGAGATCAGCCACCTGGACCTGTCCCTGTGGCCAGGTCTTTTGTCTCTGTTATGTACTCAGCAATTTGTTTCCTAGGAACATTATGGGGAAAAATTCTTTAAGAGAAAAAGGGAAAAACTGAGAACCCCTTTTTAAAACCTCAACAATTATTAATCCGCACAATTCCAAGGTTGTACTTACGGTCTGCAAAAAAACCTATATTTTGAAGACCAGTCAGAGTAGGATTTATTTGCACTTATGGTTTGGTTGTGCATGTTTCCACGTATTCTGTATAAAGGAATCCTATGTCATAGATTTCACTATTTCCTTCCAAGTGCAAACATGGTATACATCCAATCTCAGTATTTTTAGGTCATGAAAGCTATCAATATTTAGGGAACAAAAACAGCAACTCTATAAAACTGCACAGAATAAAACTTTCCCCATGCAACAATCTGCAGTGAACTCAAAACAATTCTAATTTGTGCAGATTCATAAGAGGTTTCAAAGCACAATATACAGAAAGCTAAGACATTTAAAAGGAAGTGCACTGAAGTATGTACTCAAGGCCTGCCAGTCCCATTGCAATTATGAGTTAATGTGTCATCTTTATTTTTATGTACTCTGCCTTTGGTAGAAAGTACAACACGATGAATGCCTGGTTGAAGATAACGTAACATTACTTATTTATTTATTTATTTATTTTCATTATTTATTAAAATCATGTTTGAGCTTTTTTACATAAAGAGACAGTCCAGCAGGGGCTCTGTATGCACTGTCATTTTATGCATGACTAATGATAAAGATCACATTACTTCAATAACACACCTCATCCAAGGTTTTGAAAGCATAAATTAGTGGACTGGCATGGAAATCATGATAAGGATTTGGTCCTGAAGACAAGCTAAGACTTGTCTTAGGAGTAAAAAACCAGGAGTGATAAAAAATTATTTTTTGAAAATATCACTTTAGCAAATCTGAAATATTTAATGGATTGCCAAAACATTTTTTGGAAGACAAGTTTCCTAGTGTTGTGGTTTCAGTTCTTATAATGTTAATTCATTTTGATCTTGACCATGGTGTTTTTTCAAAATATTTTGAAACTCAAAAGATTTGTTTTCAGACTTAAAATTCTAGTATTTTTTCTCTCACTTTTTATGAAAGGAATTTCAAAATAGTAGATTTTCCTACAGACTAGAAATTGAAGTTCTAGATTTTGGTCACTGCTGTTGCTGCCAACATCATCATTATTATTTGCTCAGCAGTAAAATCTGAAACTTTTTATAATCTGAGACATCTTGTAAACTCAACACTACAACAGAAAAATACAAATGTGTTGCCACTAAAAATTTAATATCAAAACATAAATACAATCCTTTAAAAAATAATTTCTGTAATTATCTGCAGTTATCTTGCCAGTGATCAGTTCTGTAATTTTTCACTACGACACTTTCACAAGTATAGAATCATAGAATCATTAAGGTTGGAAAAGACCTCCAGGACCATTGAGTTCAATTTTTTGACTGAACAACACCTTTGACTGAACAACACCTTTGACAAAACACTAAATGCCACATCCAGTCATTTCTTGAGCACCTTCAGGGATGGTGACTCAAATACTTCCCTGGACAGCCTGTTCCAATATTTAACATCCTGTTCAGTGAAGAATTTCATCCTGATGTCCAGTCTGAACCTGCCCTGGTTGAGACTGGAAATAGCTTGAGGCTATTTCCTCTTTCCCTGTCGCTGGTTGCCTGGGAGAAGAGATCGACCCTCACCTGACTGCAGCCTCTTTTCAGGTAATTGTAGAGAGAGCTAAGGCCTTTCCTGAGCCTTCTTTCCTCCAGCCTAAGGAACCCCAGCTCCCTGAGCCACTCCTCACAGGACCTGTGCTCCAGACCTCTCAAATCTTCATAGCCCTTCTCTGGACATGCTCCAGCACCTCGGTGTATTTCTTACAGTGAGGAACCCAGACCTAGACATAGTTCTCGACGTGTGGACTCAACAATGCCAAATACAGGGGGTCATGTAAAGAAGATTTGTAGTTTGACCCGTGTGGGATATCATTCTTGAGACAACAATTTGGGTTCTACCAAATGTTAAATCTCAACGCAATGGCATGATGGTTTTAACAAAGCAGAAGAGCTTCATATGATTGAGTGTCTGCAACAGAAAAACCAAACAAATCCCTAGAGGTAGTACTTCACAGATTCACAAAGATATTTGACACCTCTCTCCTCTTTCCCCCCTCCTTTCCTGTTTAGAACAACATTCATGTGTGCACAGTCTTGGAAAAATTTGAGACTCAACAGAGTTCAGCAGCAGAGATGGTCTCCTGGGATTCAAAAGGTAACATTTTTTGGGACATTTAAGAGCCACTAATGTGTGCTTTAAGACTATCAGGCACTTCCCTAAAGATTCATAGAGCAAGTATAGTTAACCATGCGGAAAAGCACTGAAGTACTCTGACTTCTGTGATTCCCATTGTTTCTGTGTCAAGCGCAGCGTCAAGTCCGGTGGGAGCAGCCCTGCTCCCTTCAGCCTGAGTTGTCACTGCTCTCTGTATGTTTTATGTCACCAAACAGATTTCCTTAAACAAGACACCAAGGAGGTTAAAGCTGAATCCAAACTAACAGAATAACTGAGGAAACAAATCTTCTAAATGAATGAACATTTGCCTATACCTGATTTATACAAATCCACTCCAAGTCTTTTAAGTCCTTTTCTCATCCTCTGGGACATGAGGAACATTTGCAAGTTCATTTGGTTTTGGCATGGAAATATATGAAGATCCAGATATCAATTACGTCAGGAAAAGGCATAATTTGTGACTAACCTGATAAAAACCCAAAGTGCTAAAAATCAGCAGTCTCAGACTACAAATGATAAAATATAATGACCATCTAACCTGTTCAAAAAGTAAGCCTGAAATGAGAACTACGAATTTTTCAGTATCAGGTGGACCCACTCTGTTGATTTGTGAAGACCTAACTTAGAAACATCAGAACAGTGCTGTTTATGCGTTTCCTAGCTATTTCAGTAGTGTACATGAATCCAACTGCTTGATAAAGAAAAGACATTAAACATTTAAGCTATTTCTCCATTACATTTCCAGTCAGCATGAATCAATTGGAAATACATTAATATCTGTTTTAACACTGCAACTGAAGTCTCAAGTTATTATGTGAAAAGCTCATATTTTATTTTTTTCCTGATTCATATATTGTCAAAAGAAAAACATTTTCACGGTGAAGAAAAAAGCTGAAAATTTTATTCTTAATTTATGGGGAAAGAAAACTAAAATCAAATTCTGCTTTAAAATCTTATTACTTTAAGATATTGTCACTTTTAATGCTTGGAATTTATATTCACCATAGCAGTTATCAAGTTTAGTGCTTGCTAACCCCACACAAGTTTTCCTACATTATAGTTCTGCACATATGTATACCTGTCAATTTTCTCAGACATTTATGCTATTCCGTTGATACTTATACAATGTTATTGGAAAAACAATATAGGAAAGTGATGGGACTGCAGCAGTGCATTAAACAAGCTGTCACTAGCAGTGACACTGAAGTGATGCACAGGATGAACTTTTAAGTTGGATTCTGTGAGGTTTTCTTTCCAGTACGAAATGTATGACACGTGAAAGAGTGAACAGATGACATACAAGGAAGCATCCAGTCTGGGAAACAAAGAGCCAGGGCCCTTTCAACTCTGCCTTAGCTCTCAAGTTTCCAACAATAGTTCCAGTTTTACCAAGCCAGATTGTCACACATCTGGTAGAATACTAATTTGTGTGGTCAGCAAGTTTTTGCAGCAAGCTGCTTCTGAATATAAAGAATATATAAGCACTAGCACTTCTGTAAACTCAGTGTTTTCCAAATATATCTTTCTGGTTTTTATTTGTGTCCTGGGTTGCACTGTATTCTATTACCATCTACATGAACTGTTGACACCAGGTGGGTGGTGTTGCTTGCCTCCACCTTCTGGACTATCATCTGTTAATGGGTTTTGCCACATAACTCATACATAACCCATTCCGGACAATATTGTGATAATGGCCAATCAAGGCCTTACCACATGACTGGCAACATTACATCATCCCATTGTGGGATGCTCCGCCCAGAGGGAGGAGACAAGCATTCCATCCTGGATATAAGGTGAGATTACAAACACCACAAGCAGCGCTGTCTACTGGCTTCCCAGAGGTCAAGAGCTACCACTGGACTTTCAGGAGACCAGACTGCTGAATCACCGCTTCAACTGAACTACTACGTTTGGACTGCTACCACCACCCCAACAGGGTGTCAGGTTGTATCTGACTTTGTCAGTGCTTTTCCTTGTATTATTTCACTTACTTTTAATTTTTCCTATTGAATTTTATTCTGATTTATGATCTCCCACTGGTTTGTTTTCAAACCAATACAATTTGTTTTTGTCATTTTTTTGTTTTGTTTTTTGATGTATTGCTTTGTGGGAGGCAGTTGTTTTGTTGGGTATTTTTTTTTTTAATTCCACAGATTATAGCCTTTCTACACAGTGTATTATCTCATGTATGGACTTCTGTGATGAACTTTTGATTAAATCTTTCTTAGACATTGATAGGCTATCTAATTGAAAGGCAACATTTAACTCACAGAGTCTGATGAGAACCAGAAAAAAAACCCATTTATGGGTGCAGGAATCAGTGAAACAGAGCAAGCCAAAACAGCTACTTAAAGAGTATCTGAGGAAACCAATTGTCCCTAGTGTAAAATCCACCAACATGCATCAATGAAATAAACTGGAGTCAGAAGGCCACAAAAACC
The DNA here is from genome assembly GCA_013397915.1 of Daphoenositta chrysoptera. NCBI lineage: Eukaryota > Metazoa > Chordata > Aves > Passeriformes > Daphoenositta > Daphoenositta chrysoptera. The sequence goes on from VZRO01003175.1 coordinate 942,341, forward strand.
AAAGGGAGATTATTGCCTTAATGTGAATTAGTTTTACTATGAGACCCAGGAAGAGGAGAATTTTAGGATTGTATAAAATTTACAGGATAGGTAGGGAAGGGCTAATGGCAGGGTGGAGGGGGTGATCAAGGTGCAAAAGTGAGGAACATGTGTCAGAAGAAAGAGGTAAAAGGCAATCAAAAAAGAAACAGTGGTGTGTAAGCAGATTGCTGGTCAGTATGCTTGTCTGACTGACCCTGGGTGAATTTGTTCTTTCTTCTTATACTCAGTAACTGATGATTTTCCACATGCGTGTTCTCTTTACTCCACGCAAGTGTGTGTTTAATGGTCTGCTAAAGAATTTCAGGCTAGTCTGGTGTCTTGCACCTGAAAAACCCTGAAACTCTGGCTATGCTAGGTTCTCAACAGTTTAATGATAGCATTGGCATCAGAATCACATTTCTTTCAGTCTTTTCTTTATATCTTTTCTTGACAAATTTAGCTTTACAGTGGAGAGAATCAGGACTGGTGCACAACAAAGTAGACTGTAGTAATTTAAATGGTTGATAAATGGAATACAGCAATACCTGTGTGCAGACTCTTAACTTTCAACCAATGTGCAACAGCAATTACCACGTTTCAAACAGTGCCAGAAGCTGGATCAATCAGCACAGAATTTTCTCAGGTTCCAAAGAAAACTGTATAGTACTACTGGAAAATCATGGAAAGTGATGATCATCACCTTCACTGCCACCACCACCTGATACACTGTAGATAAGCACTCTCAAGAGGAAGACACATCTGGGACTGCTGTCTAGCTTGTCTTTCTCTGTTAGAACCATCTTTACATTGTTCTTCCACAAACATGGATTTCACTATTAGAGTTGATGTATGCCAGCAGCTATACAGATCATTCTAGTGAATTTTTGTGAGTATGAATTTGTCTCAACATCCCTTGTGCAACAAGTGGTCTGCATGCTAGATGTTAAAGTGGGACATTGTAAAGGGTGTGAAGGTCTGTGGAGCAGCAGCTGGAGAAAACCAAGGACTAGGGATCCAGCTACTGAAGACACCAGCGCTCTTTATGCATGTGGCGCGGCTCGGGGTCAGCCTGGGGATCCCCTCGCTGCGTCTGCAGCGGGCGTCCTCAGCAGAGCTCCGACCAGCGGAGCGCAGCGACACCCCGTCAGCAAGGGAGAGACTGCAAGCCAGGTGGGAAGTGCGCCGGCGAGGACAAGGAAGAGAGGGAGGCCTCCGTGTGGAGTTCCGAGAGGTTTTATTTCTCAAAGGGGTCCAGAGACGGAGAGCAAGGATTCAGGGTATGCAGGGGTTCTTAAGGGTAGGCGGTACAAGGGGCGGTGACAAGTACATAACCAATAGAAAGGTAACAGAGGAGGGTCCAGGGCATAACTGACATTATGTAAGCTCAACTGATGGGGGAAGGGAGTGAGGTGACTTACACAAACCAATAAGATACCAAGTAACAGAGAAGCATCTAGAGGGAGAGGTGGTGCAGAGCTCAGGGGAGGGGACACAGCAAAATGAGTGACAAGGGAAAGGCGGGGTACAGAACTCAGTAATGGACCAACAATAGGGGAAATCGGGACAAACAGTACAAACATGAGAATATTCATCAACCAAGGAAACAGATAACTAATAAGCTTAAAAGCAGTCCGCAACATGTATGCATATTCCACTTACTCCCTTTATTCATAANATGAGTGACAAGGGAAAGGCGGGGTACAGAACTCAGTAATGGACCAACAATAGGGGAAATCGGGACAAACAGTACAAACATGAGAATATTCATCAACCAAGGAAACAGATAACTAATAAGCTTAAAAGCAGTCCGCAACATGTATGCATATTCCACTTACTCCCTTTATTCATAAATCTGACCAGCAGGAGATAAAGAGGTGGACTGGGACATCTGTGTTGTGTATGTTTCTATCAGTGCTGTTTGTGCTCATGTGGCCCAGGCATTGATCTCCATCTGGGTGGATCCGTGTGGCTGTTTGTAAGTGCTCTGTGTGTGTACATGTGCGTGTGCACCAGCATTTATGTCACTGTGCATGTATGGAGTAGCTTCCCAACATTACTACCAGGTGGACCTGAGGGCACAGAACTGAGGAGGCATCACTGGCTCTAAGAGTGCACCAAAGCCGGTGAGGGAAGGCTGGGGAGGAAAAGTTTATTGGGCCCTGAAGTCTACTAGATCTAGCAACTTTTAACAGAATTGATATTTGTTATAAAGTCATTGTCATCTCCATCATCATGTCAAAATTTTGTTTACCTTTAAAAACCATATTCAGGAGCTTGCACAAATTGTTACAATAAACTTCCTCTAAATAGGACAGATTAACAAAACCAGTGCAGCAGTAAATGAAGCAAAAGGCAAGTGACACAGACTTCTCCTGGCATTAAAGGTATAATTGAAATGAATTTTGCATGCTCCAGTGAGTTGATGAACTAGCTACTCATCTTCTAATCATGCATAGCTAAAACAATTTCTGTTAAGTTTCAACCTTCTGTGCCACTTGGCTCTCCCAGTTTGAGTAAATGGGCAAAAACACTGTAAACATATGCTTTGTACACTCCCTGAGCCAATTGTTTTCAATTTTTCTTTCTTGGAAAGACTAACAATTTGAATGGGAATTATTTGGAATCATATAGCTGAGCTGAGATTAGTGAGATTCAAATGGTTTAGTCTGAAAAGGTGATTCAAGAGAGCTCAACAGTGGCACAGGTTTTTCAGTCTGGACCCATGCAATACAAGCTGTTTATTGAAAAAGTAAAATATTGATCTGGTAACATTTCTCACTGTGCTGTAATACTTAATTGAAGGAAAAAATGGAAGAAAACCTACTTGAAAGTTATAAAGCAATGAAATCCAACAGTAATTTGAATAAAAATTCCTTTGAACAGTGAGTTTCCCCTCATCTGCTGTGATTTCAGTACAAGATAAAGCATCACACAGCCTGTCACAGACCTCTTATTGTGACAATGAAAGGCTTCCGTCCTCAAGTAATAGCAATGCATTTTGAAGAAGGGGCAAAGCTTTCTTTTCTGGTTTTAACTATGTAATTACAACAGGCAACTAAGTTACACATTTTGCAATCTTCAAATTACCAGAAAATAAATTACATTTTATAATTAAACATTATGATATCTGATAGTTAATATAATTCTGCTCCTGAAATAATCAAGTGACAATGAATCAAATAAAAAAGCAGAAAGAACAAAGCATTGTGGTTGTAGAACACCAGTTTCATGTCTAAAAATACTGCAAATAATAAAATTCTACCCTTGGCCAAGGTTTCTACTCAAGCTCAGCTGAATCCAGTCACTCTTTAAAAAGAAATTACAGAACTGACCAACATTTTATAGGTGCCAGTGCTAAGTTGCTCAGAATCTCCAAAATAGATCAAAACTGGCAGACTACATTTGTCTCAGTTTCTAATATTTTTGAAGCCAAGCTTCTTCTCAACGATTATAAGGATCCCATGCTCATTCTCAATGGTCTATACTGGACTTATACTGCTATGAGGTAAAATTCAAGCTCAGTTTTGGATAAAATAAAATTTACATTTCTTATATTAATTTCCTGTCTGAAAGCTCATCATTTTTTCTTGTAAGATGTGTGGTATTTGTTGCTCCCCGACTAGATAAGGGATATAGCAAGAGCAGCATAACTAGTATTTTGTCAATAAGCCACTGAAACAAGAAAAGCTGGTACTCAGAAAAAAAATACCCTGATCCTTTTGAAGACTCGAGACATTGAGCTGGGACCAAAGCTCGGTTGTGTTGCTGCTTCAACATCTCCCGAGCATGGCACAACCAATAGTCAAGCTCTCCAAGACTGACACGATAGAAGATGTCAGGAATGAGTGAAAACTTGACAGTGGCTATGTATAAGGTCTTTGTAGGTAGATTTTAGCATGAAAAGAGGCAACTGTGCATTACTTGCTATAAAAACACAGGAAATGTATCCTTTTTAAAAATTAAAGAAAGCATCCTAATGCAACAGGTATCCATCCATCAGAGTCTTGAAGTTGACTTAGAATAAGGAATGGAAGAGCTCTCTGTTAAGATTTCAGAATATTGGTCTTAGAATTTGTGAGTTTTATTTTAATCAAAAGGAAAGCTGATACTTTTTTCTACATGGCTACTGGGTAGCTTAAAACATTTCCTTCTTGAACAAGTTTTCAGGTGAAACATTTTAGTTGCAGTGTACTGCCAAACAGGCTGCACTGCTACCTCCAAGTTTGACTGCAATTCTTACTGTTCTGGCCAGTGTTGTTTTGCCCCAGAACCTTGGCTGGCATTATTTTTCCTCTGCAATTTTACAGACTGGAAAAAATGGGACAACCTACACAATGATCTACACATGGCTAGTTTAGCACTTGAATGATGTATAAAAATACTTAACATATGTGTAATCCTGTAGTACTTCAGAATGCTTTACTAATATCATTACTTTTCCACTCTCCTTAAAAAAATATATCACAAGTAAACAGTGTTTAAGCCATTTAAGCAAAGAAAATAAATATTCCCCTTCTATCTAAATAAGTATATGTGATGTTTACAAAATCATTTTAGGACGTCATGCTATGCACTTACCTAAAGTGGTTTTAATAATGAAATCTTAATAGAAAAAGAAACAGTCCCTTGATCTCAGGTGAACTGGATATTTTTAACTGTGTAACTCTTCAAGCAAAAGCTGAAGCTTCCAACTCCCAAAACCTAAGCTGTCTATGAACAGTGTAGAACATAAGAAATCTTCATCAATATTTGTTATAAAATTCTTTAGAAAATCACTTTAAATTGTGAGCATTAGAAGAGAACTCTACATTCTCTTTAGATAAGACACACTCATTGTGGGAAAGAAAAATAGTTATTCTAAAATAGAAAAAATAGGAAAAATATTAGTGAGAGTCAATATTTATATTTTCAAGGCAAAAAAAATGAAAGGAAAAGAGATGTGAATGTATTATTAGTGACTTTGCTTAGACTAAGTAAAAGCAAAACTTTTCCGCAATCAGACTGTGATGAAGCTAATTAATAGACTTAATTAATAAGTCTACTAAAATACTACCAGTTGGATTATGAAAATTCTGGATAATTTGACTGAAAAGGGAAAAGTGTATTAAAATATCTACCTCCAACTCTAGGCAAGGATAGATCTTGCATGTGTTTAGTTTTGCTTATTGCCACACTCTTACCTCCTGCTCCCTGGAGGAACTCCCAGAATATATTTCCATAGAAGACTTATCTGTTGCTTACAAGTATAGTGATGGTATATACCAAATCTTTTTAATATTTATGCTGTCATTATTTTTGCCTCTTACCAATGTGATATGTCTTATAGGTAGCAAAAAGAAAATAATTGGCTCCCAAATTATAAGTGGTAATGCTGAATTAATAACTAGATTTGAAAGTTGCAGACCATTTGTGATTCCTTTTAATGAAAAGTTTTGAATGCTCAACACGTATGAAGATCATGACATCTAAATAATAGAAATGTGGATTTGAGAATATAATTCCTCCTTTTTCTTTTATGAAATTATATGTACTAAAATACCAAATATATTTCTTATCTATGGTATATATAAGACCATATATATTTCTTTTGCTGACCCGATTAAAAGGAAGATATATACTTCCATGGCAGTAAATATTACAAAAAACTCATTTAATGTTAGCTAAAGCTTTTTAGTTGTTTTTTTTTTTGTTTGTTTGTTTGTTTTTGTTTTTTCCAGCGTACCACTTTTAAAAAGGGCTTTCAAATAGTGCCTTATGCAGTTTTAAATATAAAGTCTAATTTCTATCACGTATAGGCGTTAGATTGTAAAACAAAGTCAAAAATAAAAAATAACATCATTCTTATTAAAGTGCAATTCCAGGGATTTCTCCATGTATTTCCTTTTGTGTAGCTCTAGATTCCTTCCTGCACTGGACTGGTGAATTCCTTTCCCTTGGCTTTCCTGGGGAGGCTGATAAGAAAGGTACCAATTAACCCCTTTCCAATGTTCTTACAATAACCACTACAGTTCAACTGGTACTGACAGCCTAACATGCCCTCAAGAGATGGAAATTTTTTGTTACTGTTTATAGGCAAAAAATCTGTCACTGTTATAGGGAGCACAGGAATACCTTACCCATATTTCCCGAAGTTTGAGATGTATCATGTAGTTTGAAGGAGTTCTGGGGCAGAAGGCCAGTTCCTGCTTTCCACTCCTTGCCTGTTTTGTCACGACGGCACCGTTGTGGGCAAGATGAATGATACAATAAGAGCAAGGACAGGGTAGTATTTGCAGGTGCTTCAAGAGGTTTTGTACATTGGCAGAATGAGCAAGAATCCTTTCACAGATAACAAGAAATAGCTAGCAACATTTTATTTAAGCAGGCATTGACAGTGATGTGTGCATTAGTTTGGAAGAATTTCACTACTGAGACAGATATTCTGGCTGTTTCCAGTGCTGTTGTATTCCTGTCTTAAACAGTGTTCTTGGATGAAATATGCCCTAACCAGAGCTTCCCTGGAAAACTAAATACCTAAATGCAATTGATTTGGTGGCTTAAAAGCACTTCCAATTTGAATTTCATCCTAGAAATAACCCTCAAACTGAAAGAAACAAAGCCAAAACACGGAATCTTCAAGTTATATCTTTTTTCTTTTCACAAGGGTCTTCCTTTATAAGGACTCTATGCTGCATAGAATTTTACTGTTTCACAGGCAGTTTATTTTGTAGCTTTATTCAGCTGCCTCAGACTGCTGAAACTGAGACTTCATGTTGTAATTTGTTGCCCTGCTATTGTAGATTGATTGCCTGACTGATGTGTGCATACTAAAGAAAAAAAGTCCTAACTGAATCCTTTTGTCCTTTCTGTTACTGTCCTCCTTTCTGTCCATCAAGGGGCATATCCTGTGATTCTCCACGAATGATTTTTAGGAAACTTTATCATCATTTGTTTCAAGTGCAAGAAAACACTCTTTGCACGTGAGAGAGGAAAGGAGTTGTGATAGGTGTTACAGAGGTCTGTATTTCAATGATTTAGCTGCTGTTTGCTCTGAAAGGTAAAAACCTAAACTTAAAGGAAAAGTCATGATTTTCCCCACATTTTATTCAGACCAAATAATGTTGTCTTAAAACAACTGCAGACTTTAATCAGAAATATTTATTAATAATAAATGGTGGCAGACTGGATTTTGCCATTCCAGATAACAGGCATCAGCTAATTCTAAGAAAAAATATATCCTATAAAACATGAAATATACACATGAAAATGAAACTTTTATGTGTTATTATGTGACCATATATGTATATTATCTTTCATGTAATTGAAAATATTTTAAGATATATTACTTAGAATATTTTAGTATGAAAACTATTCCAGAACTGGTGCAAGCTGTATAGAAATGCTATAAAGCCTAAACTAGTGGGTTTAGAAATATGAAAGAGATGTGTTTTATTATGAGCAATGTATGAAAATAACTTTTCTTGTTTGATACCTAGTATACCACAAATTAATGCTTGCACATTAAAATGCACTGGGAAAGGAAAACAAAGACAGATGCCAAATAACCCTTCTTCCATGTCTTTAGACCAAACCACTGACTAGATATCTCACACTCCCAAGCAAGCTGTGCTCTGTTTGATTGCACTTCATAGCAACCTCTCCCATGCAGTAAGAATAAGGACTTGACTAACTATGCCAGGAATCAAAATACCTTCCTTCAGTTCATTGCTGGCAGCTTCATGTCTAAAATAGGAAAAGGACAGTACTATACATGTAGGAAAGGTAAACATGAATAAAATTATAGGAGAAATGGAGAAGAAAGGGTACTTGAACGGCATGACATCTAAGAAAATCTTCCAAATGAGGTCATGAGTACATGAAGAAAACAATTCTGTAGTTTTTATATGTGCTTCAATCTTACATACTTTAGGTGTAAGTATAAATGGTCAAGGGCTAGTGAGAATGGAATATGTAAATTCTCATAGCTGTTTGACCAACAAGTCACTTCTTCTAATGGCAATGCATAGCCTAAAGAAACAGATACAATAACACTTAGAAAGTAAGGTACAGATAGCCTTTAAATCTGTATTTCTTCAGCATTTGCCCTTACTTGAACTGCTTGAAAATTATGGAGTGGGTTCATAAAAAATGGCATATTTTAATTCATTAAACAAATAATAGCTTTACTACTTGGCATCATTTACAGTCATGCTCGCAGTTAACACCTGTATTGCTTAACAATAAGTTTGCCTTCTCTACCACCAGGAAAATGCACTTTCAAGACCAGGGCAATAAAATATACTAAAAGAATTTCCCACCTAATACATATGAGTGAGAATTTAGATTTTCAGCTTGTAGGCATTTTGAAAATATTATTTCTTATTAAATGAGATATAGCACTGGGGGTGGTTTTATAGCTAAAAAGCCTTGCAAATATCTAAATCTTGGAAAACCTGGGGTAATCTGCTGTGGACAAATGAAGTGCTCTAACTTGTTTTGTAGTTTTGTATTTCTGGTCAGAGGTCAAAAAGAATGTCTGTTTAACATCTCAAATCTTGATCAATTCTATGTTAGGAGAAATGTGGTAACAAGGTGTTGGGATATGGGAAGTGGTATGACCACAGCTTGAAAGATGTAGGAAGCATCACTCAGCGTCCCAGCACTTGTGAATTAAGTCCAGGTGTTATGTGTACATTACTGTAAATTGCTTCAAACTCTGAAAGGCAACCTTTATTTGCTTTCTCATTACTAATAGTGGAACTTACTAATTCAGCTGACCTTTGAAATATTTTATCCGTGAAGGCTATATTGAGTTTCTAAATTAAACTTATTTAGGTTATGAATTTTGTGTCATGAGTATTAGAAATTATGCTTTGAAAGAATTTCAGAGACAGTTGAATGCTTAATGTGTCCATTGCTCCTTTTGCAGCTCAAACAGGAACAAATACAAATCTTGTAAATCACAATTATGAATTCTGATTACTATAATTTGAGATTGCCAGCAGCTGACATTCTGCTCCATTATCAACAACTCAATATTCCTATCAAACGGAAGCAATGGGTCTTACTTTAAAGGCTTTAATATTATAGATTTGATTATCAACTCACACACACATGCACAAACTAAACAAAACAAAAGTTGTGTAAGACAAAACAAACCGCTAGAAAATCCACTTGACGGCTGGATATGTCATTGAGCAGCTGGGTGTTCTGGAGATTCTGAAGTGACAGAAATGCTGGAGTTTCATGGAAATTAACTTAACAATCATTCCAAATATCATCTATGTCATGACAGAAGGTCTAAAATCGAGATTGTGTGGAGGCTGCAAATGAAGCAGCCATGAAGGAAAGAATAGTGAGTGCTGAAAAGAGGTGAAATGAGGTGATAGGTGAGATGTGTATATTCATCAGAATGGACCCCCAAAGTACACTGGCCGTATTATCACGGGGGAACAGTGGCACAGGTTGTTCAGAGAGGTGGTGGGTATCCGATCCCTGGTATCCAAGGTCAGCTTGGACAGTGCTCTGAGTAACCTGATCTAGTTGAAATTTCCCTGCTTATTGCAGGAGGGTTGGACTAGATGACCATTAGAAGTCCCTTTCAGCCTAAACTCTTCTATGATTCTGTGATTTAACCTATATTTTAAGAGGTAATTTTAAATAAAAGTCAAAAGGAATTAAGACAGTAGTACTCCACACTGTCTTTGTAGGACAAGGCTTCCTTTAACTTTTTTTACTTCACAAGGAGAGGAATATTAGAGACTGGTTTATACAGGATTGATGGAATTCACGAGGCAAGTATCTGTGACGTGCAGCAGGGCAGTATTTCAATAATCTTTTTGGCTAGATAACAGAAAGAGATTAAGTGGAAGTTTGCAGTAACAGATAAGTACATCCCAAGAGATTAAAAAAAAAAAAGAGGGAATTGGTGACCAATTGATTGAAAAAACAACAAAAAATATCATTACTTAAAGAAAATATTTTACCAAACTGAACCTTAGCTGCAAGGCTGTCAGTGTTTGGAGGACTAAACAAAATCTGATTACATTATAGGTTTTTCATTCTAGGGATAAACATTGTTGACATTTGCAGGTAAAATTTTTGAGACAGGAGCTTACAACTCCCTGTTTCTTTGTTTGAGGATAATGAGCACAAAGTGACATTTTAGAAAAAGAGGAAATATTTTTGACAAGAAAAAAAATCGAGAAAACCTCCCTGACTGAGAAATTTACATTTAACTATTAATGTAATTATTAACTGTGAAATAATTTCTTTATAGCCAAAATTAATTGTTAAATAGTTACATTCATTTATCTGTTCATTTTAAGAGGTCATAGTTTTTCATTAAAAACATTATTGCTTGCAGTATTTGTATTTTGATTTCATAATGATTTTATTATTTGTATTCTGTTAAGAACAAGACGTTTCTCCCATAATCTGAATCAAGAACACTGGGTTCATAGGATCTGTATACTTATAAAATCTTTGCTTCATACACTGTTGAACTTAGACCCTAAATTTTATGGGTAATATTCCTATCTCAAAGGTTATGAGAAATGTTCTCATTCACATAATTTAGTCTGTCTAGCCTGATAGTCACCCTGGCTGCTTTTATAGCAAATAGAGAGAAAACCAGAAATGGATCTCAAAAGGGAAATTCATTCAAGCCTAAAGGATGGGTTAGGTTATCTTGAATGAACTCCCAGACAGACCAGAGTAATTACCTCTTGGAAACACTTTCAATTTACTAGAAAGGTAGTTGATGCAGTTAGTTTAGAACAGAAACATATTTGAAAATTTCCTTTATAAATCCACTTTTAGATGGTTTCTGAAGAGAATCCACTGCTACATTGTGCAACTGTACTTCAGTTACCATTATAAATAATTGATTTGGAATACCTTTTTAGGTATATTTGCCCTCTCTCTTAAAAATTGGATTAGTAATTCTTGCTTTGTTTTTCTCCCAATGAAGGACTTCTATATAATTTTTTTTTCTCTATTTTAGTCAAAATCTGAATAATAATGCCCTTATTTCTCTAAGGTTTTGATCCTTCAGTTAAAATAAAATTTTGATATGTTTTGTAAAGAAAAAAATGTAAAATTATTTAGATGTGTTTTCTGTTATTTATTGTTAATAGGAAAATAAGATCTGTAATTTCTATCACTGTCAGAACTACATAGACTTGACATTAAAACCACCAAGAAATATTTTCTTTTCAGTCCACAAATTATGGGAACAGGCAGTTATATTTAGTAAATCTCTAAAGTTCCATCTCAGTCAATTCATTTTCCAATTTCTGTTTCTATGAGAACCATTTTCTATGCATTCTTAGTCCAAAAATAATTATTTGACTCTTAAAATCTACATTGTGGGTTATTTCTTCAAAAATAAAGCCAATTAAAGCATTCTGATTGAGTATTTTGAATTTCTTAATATGACACTGAACCACAAAGCCCATAATGTAATAAGATTGGTAATGCATTTGAGACTATTTTCTAGTCTTTCCCCAAAGAGGTTGCTGGATCCATTCAGTATAGCAGCATAAAATATAGATGAAATCATTTATGAACTGCTGTAACTCAAATCCTGTTCCAGGCCAGTGCTGAAAATGAGACCTAGTCTCATGTTTTCCTCATATAGGGGAACATAAATAACATTGTTTTCTAGCATATGGGCAAAATATTACTAAGTTCAAAAGAAAAAATAAAGGAGAACAAAGTATTGAGTTACTTGTAATGGTTATATTAAAATACAAAATCATCCTGAATGTCTTTCCTCTCAAACAGCCTATGGCTGTTTACAGTAACTACATGATTTGAAAGTGAAAACTCTGCTCTCTTGGAGAAAATGGTCTGAACCTTGGTTAGATAAATCTTGAATGCTGCAGAGTGTAGATACCAAATTTTTTTCAGAAGGATTTATACCAAGATGTAGAAAAACTCGTTTTTAACAAAGTCTTTAAAAAGTAGAAATTCAGAATCATGACACAACTTTTTATTTCAATCTTATTTTTATGAGATATCCAAGCAAAGTCTTCATTTGAACAATCAGAAGAGGTTACAAATTCAGAAATCATCTTGGCATTCAGAGCTTAATCTAAGAATTATATTTAATACAGTGGTTCTTGTTTTAATTTGTATTGAAAATATTATCAGCCTCTCAGTGCACTTGCACTGTAAGATAAAATCATCCTTTATTTGGTTTTTTTTCCCCTGTGTTTTATTTACATTCACTTTAGATTTGCAGGAAGTCTTTGACACTGCACAGTCTACTTGCTATTAGTCTGATAGCTTGAAATTATAGTTTCAATAAAGTTACCACTGCAATCCAAAAAAATCAAAAAAGTCTTATACTTCAGTTGGAGATAGACATAGGTATCTGCTGTGAACATCATTTTACAGGAAAAATGGGAATGGAAAGGAGTCCTCAAATAGTCTAATACTGGTCCAGCTTAGACTGGACCTTTAGAAATCATCCAGTCAACTGTGTCAGAGCAGGACTATCTGCTAAGTCAAACATATGATAATAGATCCGGTTGCATTGAGTCTTTCCAGTAAAGTTTTGAAGATCTCCAAACATGGACATTCCCCAACCTCTCTGGAGGGCCTGTGCCAGAGTGTTGCCACAGTTATGAGGAAGAAATGTTCTGGTTTTCTTATATGTAGCCTGAATTTCCCTTATTGCATTATGTGGTCATTGCTTCTTGTGGTTTTGATGTAGACCACCAAGTAAAGTCTTTTCTTTATCCTCCAGTTAGTCAAGTGAAAAGAGACACTAGATCTCCACTTAACCTGTTCTTCAGCCTGAACAAATTCCATTTATATGTCAGGTGCTCTGACCCCTTGAACATCTTGATGGCCTTCCACTGACTTGTTCTAGTCTGTCAATGTCTTACCTGTAGTGACAACCCAAAAAATTTATATGATGTTCTAAATTTGGTCTCTAAGTGTCAAAGAAGAAGAAATAAACACTCCTTTTGACCTACTGACTACACTCTTGAGGTTAGCCTTCACTGGTACAAGGGTACATTGCTGATCTATGCACAGTTTTTGTCTACTGAGACAGCTATGTCCTTTATGCAAAACTACCTTCCTGCCAGTCAGCCCCAAGCATGCACTGCTGCATGGAGTAACTCTGCCTCTGGTGAAACAATGCATCCATTTTTGCTGAGCTGTGTGACGTCACCCATGAAACTGCTGAGGATGCAGTCTATCCTACTGTCCAAGTTGCTAATGATGATTTTAAATAGTATAGATGCCACCATAATCCTCATGAGAAATGTACTTGTTACTGGATACCTGTCCAAATTTGAACCCTTAACCTCTACCATTAGCTGAATCATACAGATTCCCCCCCCACCCCCAAATAATATTCCAACCATTCAGATCGTATTCCTTCAGAGTGAGCACTTCTGTGTCTCTGTCACATGAAAAGGGGAGATTCCTCAACCCTTAGTGTTTGATTTATTTGTCAATCCCCAGGAAAGCAAAGACCCTTGTCAACCAGTCTGTCAGAGTCCTGTTAGGGGGACCTTTCACTGAGCAGTCCTGCTGGATCGTAGGGTGACTTAGGGACACTCTTTATTTCCTCTTTATTTGTTAATATTACCCACGACCGATGGCTGCCAGCACTTATGAAGGACTGACTCCAAGAGTTTACAGAATAACGTTCTATTAATACAAAATTGTGACAGGTTAAGTTTAGAGGATTGTCAGTGATAGTATCTGACTGCAAAAACATATTCAGAGCAATGCACAGACAAGCTCTAATACCCAATAAAAGTATTCAGCATGCATAAAGTATGGTTCATCTCTGGCAGGTGTCTGTATGGAGAAGACAGTTTCAACCTGCCGACTAATCCCAGTAGTTACAATGGAATCTTCCTTAACTTCTCTGCATTCTCTAGCTATTTTTATACTATTTCTCTATGCTTAGGTGCAGCATGAGTGACTTTAGTCACTGATTTACACCTTTGTCACTGATTGGTGTAAAATTCCCTCATTTCACTTTTAAAGAGACAGTCAAAAAAATACAGAGCACATGCCCCGTGAGGGGTGGTCACACCCTGGGGGTGAGTAATTTTGGGGTGGAGGTGTGTGTTAATATTACAGTCAGGCTATAATGAACCAAGTTCATCCGAGGAGAATGATTTCACCACAACTGTTGGCTCAGCAGTAAGACATCTTCTCCTGTCTCCCTTGGGTGACAGGCGTTATGAAGTTTATCAGCTGCAAAGTACCATCAAGTTCCCACCCTGCAAGGATTTCAACAGAACCTGGCTGAGGAGTCTGCGCTCCACTCCACCCTCTGTTCCATTGCCCTTTGCAGGTGCTGTGGTTGGAGAGTGTGGGTGTGGGGAATCACAGTTTTGGGGAATAGTTTTTGAGTATGCCAACTGCATTCCATCCAGGAAGTAGCAGCTGCATTTTACTCTATAATTTTACTCCGTAATTTCTGTACTGTTATATCTTCTGTTAGGATGTAAATATAACCTCTGCTTCCTTTAATTTTACCCCCTAGCCATATTTCTACAGGGTCCCCAGCCATCTTTCCACAGTCTCTTAATCAGTAGTCTTTCAAATTTCATTCCTTATCCATAACAACTCACACAGGAGGAAGTTTAGTTTTGTATCTGAAGGGAATATTTGGTCAGTCACTGAATGAATTAGAATACATATTTGCTGTAATGCAATCCCTTGAATATGTGATACAAGAAAGGCAGGACTGTTTAACATGGGATAGTAATAGTCTTCTATTTCTTTCTCTGTCTATCCATTTGGCTTTCAAAAGAAAATACATGAGGCATACTTAAAGCAAATGGGGCACCGGGATTAATAAGGACATCACACAGAGACACATAAAACTGCCCTGTCTCCTTCATCTGTTCTTTTGGTGCAGTGATTAACCTTTGAGTTTATGAGTATTTTTGCACTTGTCTCAGATAAAATATTTTATGACTTCTTACCTCCCAGGCAACTTGGATTAAACTTATCAGGCCTGGGAAGATAGTGGCCCATAATGACTGTTCCCTCGGAAATCATATCTACCTCCTTACCACATTATCAGAACATTTTTTGTGCAAAACAGATGGAAACATCAAGACAAGAGACAAGACAACTTGTTAAGGTCACATTCCACCTTCCTATACATCATTCATGCTTAATTGATTCCCAACCCTTCCTAGAGATAAATTGTCATACATTATGAGAGCTGAGAATATGAAAAGATCATTTTCTTTTCCCCATTAATTCTCATTTGGAAAGGATTTTGTCTTTGGTAAAGTTGCTTTGACAGTCTGCTTGCTAATGACTGATCACTGCCTATCAACAAAGAAATAAGGCAGAAGCAAGTAGATTAATCTTTTGGCAAAAGTATTTCTCTCTGATGCAGTATTTTGGGTATTCTGCTCTCAGTGTCAGAGACGAAAAAAAGAATTAAAAAGTAACAAACAAAACAAAACACACAAACAACACTACCTCCCCAAAAAACCCCAGAGAAACCAAAGAGATTCAAAATAAGTGACAAGACAGAACCCAGAAGATTGTGCAGGTGAGCAGTTTACAATATACTTAGGAAAAGGGTCATCATTGTTTTAGGAAAGCTGCTTAGCTTCCCCCTCACACCTACCTGACATCTCCCCTTCTACACTGTACAAAGAGGAAGTCAATCATTTTGATGTATGTCTCCTGAATAGGGTGGATGAAAAACTGAGTATCAAACCTGAACTTGCTCTAGACCGCCTAATCATTTAGGGGCATTTGAGGAGCATCAGGGACCAAAAAAAAAAAAAAAAAAATGAAAGCTGGGAACATTCTTACCAGGATTCGTGGACCTTTGTTTCTTTTCTGAATATGGTTTTTATTCTTACTTCAAACAAATGTAATGTTTCAGAGATGCTATCTATAAAGCTGTTAATATACTGATAAAGATTTAGCCATATAAGGTGGAATGCTAGACTCAGTCTGCACACAGAATTGCAAAGTTATTTTCAAGGATCTTAAAGCCTAAGTTTCCTTTAGCTTCAACATTCAAAACGATAAATATTAACCCAAAAATTTCAGGTAGCAGCTGGGACAGAGAATATCTTATTTGTAATCAATACTAGTATAATAAAACTGCATTCTTGGAGGTGGAAAGCTGGTTCCTGGAAGTGAATTACTCAGTCCATTTCTCTTCTTCTCAAGCTCTTCTGCTCAAACTATAAGAAAATAAATGGATAGAAATCTCTGCTAGTTTTATAGTGCTTCAGCTTACATAAAACACAGAAAAGCACTGAAAGTATTCCTGGCCTTTATAATATTGTCAGGTTCTATTCAATAGAAATCACAAGTATGCTGAATTTGAAAATGTTCCCACGTATGAACGGTCCTGCATCCCAGTTTGCTGTCAGCTACGTTTTGAATTTTTGGGTCTTGAACTATCATTTCAAGCCATCCTTGTGTTTTCAACTCGTACATTATGAAGTGCATAAGAATATACCAAAGATCACACATGAGGATGTCTTGGACTGACTTTATGATGCGTATCCCCTATCACCACCCTATGCCCAGAAGATGAATCCTGTGCCTTTAAGCCTGGGTGCGAAAGAAAAAACTGAGCGAACTTTTCAAAACAATTGCTCAAGGACACACACAGCTCTCTGCTCTGGGCTCGGCAGCAGGGAGGGTGGCAGAGGCGACCTTGCTTTCCAGCCAGTTCTCGGCTCTTTCTCTCCGCAGAGAATTTTCTTGGGACTTTCGGTTTGTTTTTTTTTTTTTCCTCTTCTTCTCTTCGGGACTGTTTTACAACACCGGAGCGTATCGGGGGAGAATTTTCCCCCGAAGCCCCTGGAAGGGGGGGGGCCCACCGAACCAGCTCTCAGGAGGAGAGAGGGCCACACCCAGAGACGGACTCTGAAAATCTTCCCAGGTTTCCCTCCACAGCGAGGGATTTTATTATTTAGCATTATTATCCTTTTCTTTGTGTGTTTTGTTAAATAAGTAGTTTTTATCTCTTTCACTTTCCTTCGAGGAATTTTTTTTTTTCCCGAACCTGGTGGTGGGGGAAGGGGTGGTGGTATCCTGCCTTTCCCTCGGAGGATATTCTCCTTTAAATTTTGGCCAAACCGGCACAGAGGATCACTCCCTATGTTGTGCATTTCCTCTTTTGGAACAGAAACCAGATGTTTCTTGGTGGGGTAATTTGGAAGTAGACTGAAGTGGAGACAAGGATCTTTTTTGGTAACTGTTACTAACACCTGCTTCATTTCCTTCAGCAGTCTCAGGACCCTTTCATGTGCATTAAAAAGAAGGGGAGAGGACAAGGAGGAAAACCAAGGTCTCTGTTTGCTCTATCCCGTTCAGAGAGCAGCTTCACGTATCAGTTTGCTGTAGAGAGAAGTATCGTCTTTGTACTTCTGTTTCTGGCAGAAATATAAAGCATAAGCTGTGAAAGCTTTCTTGTATTTTCCCTAGAGCACAGCCATTTAGATGTAAACTCTTACAGCTTCATTGCAGGATACTTCGTGCAGAGGAACTGTCAGGTCAGGATAGCAGAAAAAAAATGAAACAGATGAATTTCCTTTGCAGTTTCTCGGTGGGAGAGCTCTGCTGAAATGCTAGTCCAGCTCTACTGGTTTCTGCATCAACAGATGGCAGACAGCATTCCTTGTGTTTGCGTCCCATTTGGTAAATCACAGGTCACATCTGGTCTGGCCTCTGTTCTTTCTGAACAGATGGAAGCACACGTTCGTTATCGACTGCAACAAGGAGATGGGGAGATGATAGGGAGGAGTCTGTGTGGTGGGGGAAGGAAGGTGGAAGGAGTTAGAAAAAGAAAAGGCTAAATGAAAGAAGGTTTAAAAAAGAAGAGAAGAATTTAAAATGTCCAGTACCAACAAGTAACACAATTGGTGATAACTATGGCAAAGCAGCAATAGATAAATGGCTATTAAAAATTATTCCAATGTGTAATGTATTAGAGATTGTTTATATGGTCTCCTACCCAAGGCAATTAAATGAGGAATTAAAAACCTGTTTTCAGTCATAGTCTCTTACCACACAAGGTATAAAATAAAAATCAGAAAACACACAGAGATATGTTCTAAGACACTGTCAATTATAAGCTGTGTTTTAGGCAGAGAAAACAATAAAATCTCTTTTTGTAACTCCCTTGTCATCTCATACACAAATATGTCAAAACTTTTTAGATATTCTCAACTTTCTACTAAAAATTGTGCTACTTCTGATTTTATTATTTTTTAATTGGTTTATGAAAGTGTGTGAATTTTTCAACTTTAATTGCTACTTATAGGCAATCATAACTACATGCAAAAATAAATATTTCTAATGATTTTAAATAGATATTTTAAGTATCATTTTTAGTTATAATTTTAATTTTAAATTTAAAAATCTCAAAATTATATTATATTTGACTTTCAAAAATTGTAAATAACATAAAGCTTGAAAGTAAATTTGCTATCATAGCCTCAAAACCACACAGAATAAACCTTTATAAAACCAGAAAATTCGTGTTAGTAGGTAAATGTACACACTAAACACAGAATTTGTAAATGTGCACACAAAATACAGGTACTGTCCTTAGTCTAGGTGCAAACATATTTCACATTTGCTGAATACTACTATACTAAAATAAACGGGGTTTTTTGTGTGTCAAGAAGCAAGGTAGGCATGAATAACTCGGCACAAAACATTGTTATTCAGACATTCCAACTCTCTAATTTGAGTTATGTATGAAGAGCTCTGTGTCCTCCTGGTAATGCAACAGCTTTAATTTAGATCATTCTGTTTGAACAGGCTCTTTTGAATCTGGCCTCTTAGTGATTTACACATTTATACGGTCTTAAGGTATATTTTGACAAGTGGCAATAATTTATCACACTATCTAATACTACCACTGCTGCTAGTAATATAACCACTTTTTAAATAAACTGTTCAAGAATTTTCCCTTTTGGCCATTCATGTGTTTCTGTTTTTCTTCAGCTCAAATAAAGCATGATTTAGGGTGGCTTTATAAAGGATAAGACTATTAGCTATGTTGAAAAGGCTAGGAGCTTTTCAAACTAGACTAGGCCAGAACAGAACACATATACAAGCTGACTCTTTTTTTCCCTTTCTTTTTGTTTCATGTCAATGTGAAATTCAGCGTGGACATTTGTACCCAAGCTTCATCTTAGCAGCAATTCCAAAGAAGGAAAAACTTTTTCTAGGCAAATGACATATTTAACACATGTTGTTTCTATCATCCTAGTATTTCCTGTTCTTGTACAAATCCCCAAAAGAGACAGAAAGTTTATTTTTGTTGTCAGAGTGTCCGGTTAAGAACAAACACTTTTGTATTCTTATACAAAATCAGAAACAAGCTTAAATATCTTTCAAGAGAATATCTTAGTTCTTGATATGGTTTCAGTGCACCTGTAAGGTTACAAGGCTCAACTCACTTCTATTCCAAAGTGCAAGAACATAGAAATATCCCAGTCTTATTTGTGGATATATGGATCCTCTATGATTCACCAGCTTGTGGAAAATTTAAACAATGCAATACACTGAAAAGATGACACAGAGGGCAGTGGGTGGTAAGACCTTCAAACATGAGGTTACACAATAAGCAAAAACCATCTAGTCAGTCATCACTACAGGATGTGCCAATAGGACCAGCCCTGACCAATAAGACCTTTTATATAAACGTGGAAGGCAATGCTCCTGTAGAGCCGTTTAAAAATATGTTGGGGGAAACAGCCTGGGTTATTCCTGCGTCAGGGAAAGGCAAACCCATTTGTGCAATTTTTTTTTGCTCAAGGACCTATATGCACTGGGTGGGTAATACAGGAGGACGGGGAAATACAATGTATGCCCCAAAGGGACTTGATTTTGGGTAAGGATAGTCAATGAATTAAACTGTACAGCATGGATTGCTATATAACGCTGTATATTATAATTTCTATGGTGGCTATTTGCCCATCGCCATACCAGGTACCTTGTGGCACTTGACTCTGCCACTCTGGATTTAGGGATCTGAACTGATTCCTGTTTCATCACCATATCAAAGGTATTACCATAAAAATCACCCAGACTAATGAAAAATGAACTTTGATTAAGCAGGACAAGCCCAGTGATGCTAATTTTGGATTTAACATCTCTGATCATGCTCCACTTTGAGACATGATTTTTTGCATGAATGAAAATCTGGTTGTAAGCCAGAAGAGAGTCACAAAGACTTCACATACATAACCAGGATCAACATTGGAGACACCAGGAACAGACTGAGGCTCACACCTGCTTCTTAATCTGGACAAAGTCTGTAGAACTATAGGTAATGTACACCATCTAACTGGCCTTGATGTATCCCTTAATCTCACTTCTGAGAACAAAGGGGGCATGGCTTAGGGTCAGGAAGAAAAAGGTGGCCCACAGAGGGTCTACCATTTTTTTCTTTGTGAGAATTTTTTGCATGTAAATCACCCTCTTTTTTATATAATTTTGTTATTAATATTGTGGCTGTTTCTGTTCATTTTCTTATCTCATTGCTATTTCCAGTAAATTGTTCTTATCTCAGCTTGGGATCTGTGTCTTTTGCCTCTCTCACCAGAGAGGGTGTTGGGGGGCAGGAAAACATAAGAATTTTTCAGAGACAGTAGACTTTTTTGTTTCACATTTAAGAAAATTTACTAACATTAAGTTTAAATATATATGTATATAAACACTTATTTCAACACTTAGAGAGACTTGTCCAGCACTCTAAAAGGATAAACATATATCACCTGATAACCTTCAGAATGAGAATCAAAGATTCTTAGTTCAGTTAATGTTACTCCTTAGAAATATTGTAATGTACTGGTTTGGACATAGCTATCTACCTGACCTTTTCTAAATGGAATTATTGTTTTAAAATTGTTTCATAAATCCATATTACCAAAAGCTGGTGGAGCATCTAATTTATAAAAAATTAAAAGCTTTTGTTTTGAGCATAGGAAAATCCTTTTCTCTTACTTGATCTAAAAAAGGAAAAACATGACAAATGTGAAGGTCTCTGCAGCTGCATGTGTGTTACAAAGCATAAATCAGCTTCATGGCAAGAACTAACCTAACATATCTCAATAGACTTGAGGAGCCACTAATCTGTATGTGCACTATTTAATTCCTGGAAAATTCAATCTGCAAGGAATTTAATTATGATTTCTGTTTTCTTCATAAAAAGTGATAGTAATTCAGATATGCTTTATGGCTTCTTAATTGCAGAGAAACGGATTCCTTTTTATCCCTATAACCTTTCAACTGTTTAAAACCTTTCCTGCTCTTAATAAAAACCTGCTCTTTAGAAAACATCATTCATCTAAGTTTTAAAATAAAATGGACTGTTTTCTTCTGCCTTAATCATATGTTACTTGTTTTCCCCACCCCTACCATATTAAATAATTTTTTTTTTCTTTTTAAAAATCATAATTTTTTCCTACTGTTACAGAAGATTGCATAAGGAATAAACCCTGCAATTTTCATTTTGTTGTGAGATTTATCACATCAGTGTCTGAATTATGTGTCCCTCTTGTGTGCGATGATAGAATGCAAAATGATCCAAACAACTGTAATCATGTCTTAGTTGTACATGACATTTATTCTATAATATTATAATTTGAGAGTTAGCCACAGGTCCCTGTTCTTGAGAAGTGACATATGTGGTATCCATTAAAAGCTGAAATGAATAAATTCTGCGAAAACATGTTTCTGTTATTTCTATAATAACTGAGGGCAAGAAGACCAAAAATGAAGGTCAACTGCTCTAGCACTGGAAGTTTAGATAGTCATAGTTTTTGGGACTAGGGAAAAACAGTTCCATACTGCTTACTTTATACTCATTAAATGTATCACATAATTGGGAATAGAAGCATCCAGAAGGATTTTGAGTTCTGAAAAACGTAAGTGTGATTTTTAGACAAAAGTGTAGCATGTACACCTCGTGACTAAATACTGCAGTTCCCAGGTGTCACTTCCATGTGCCATTTAACGTAAGTACTGACATGCTTAGACTTAATAGCTTTGATTGCAAATCAGTGGGCACTCTTCTCTGAATAAAGGTGGGGTTTTTTATTCCTTTTCTTCCTGAATTAAGACTTTGATGTAGAATGAAGTAGGCTTAGGTTCTTGTATTTGTAACAGGAATTACACATAGGGATTTGAAAGTTATAGATAACTTTGGAACTACAATAAGTTTATGTGACAAAGAGGCAGGCATATTTCAGGGACCCAGAACAGGAAAGCAATAATGAAGAATGATTAGAGCAACCTATTTTTCTTCTTTTGTGACTACACAGTACAAATCAGTTCCTGATTCAAAGTGCCTAAGTCTTCCTTTCTGCATGGTGTGCAAAACCTTTCCCTGATTCTAAGCTATTTTAGATATTTTGCCACCAGTTTTTTTGCGTAGGCCTTATGACTTGCATACTGCACACTACTCAATGCTTTACCCCTTACAGCCCTCTTCCTTTCCTTATCAAGTTCTCCATGGGGCTGTAGTTTCCTTCATAGAACCCTATATTTCCTCAACATCTCTTTCAGCGTATGAATTTAATATCCGTGTGAAACAATAGAGATTTCTTTTTTTTCTGAGAAGGAATTTGGTGTACAGAGAGATCATAGTAAAAAAGTTTTTAGGTACAGATGTTTAGGTATTCCTTGCCTTTGTACTTAACAATTTACAATATACAGAGTGTTCAGAGCACAGTGTTGTTAATTTGGGGCACTACCAGCTTATCAGTGCAGCAAATAGGACCTCCAAAACAGCAGAAATTGAGGTACCTCATTCTGGGATTAAACACCAAGGAAAGGTTCCACTTCAGCTATCCATGCCAAGCAAAGAAATAGCATACCCAGGAAGAAATAGAATTTCCAGGATTCTTTTCAATTGCTCAGAGTGGAGGTGTTAATTGGATGCTCCTAATTTCATTTTCCTAAAATCAATTCCTGATTCATTTTCCTCAGTTTTTAAATTTTTATACTGAATGAATTATTAAGCTGATAGACAACAGCCTCTTTTACTTCATGAACTTAATTTATCTCCAGTACGGGTTTATATTTTGTACTAAGTGAGTCAAAACACCTGTGAAAAAATATTATATGACTAGATAGTTTAAAAAGGAAATTAAAATACCTCTGTATAATGTAAACTATATTGAAGAGCTTTAGAAGAACATGTATTCTTTATTGTTTAAGGTTTCAGAGTCATTCTTGCAGGTTTCTTTTTTGGGTCAGAATTTCAAACACCATGAAGACAAATTAACTAGTAGGTCTTATATTTTGTGGTTAGTAGATATGAATGACATCTAAGGTAGAAAATATTGATATTTTCTAAAACAAGGATTACAGGTTAATGTATTATCTGATTGCAGGCCATGTTAGGCAATCTTGGAAATTAAGTGTTTGATCTACTGCTAGAAAGGTTGAGCTCTATAGGGTAGGCTGAGGATTTGTATAATGAATGTTTGCTTCACTGTGCATGGTGAGCAGCTGAAAATCATTTAAGTGGAGATTAAAGACAATTTTCCAGTGTTTATTGTCTATGCAAAAACAAAAGATAGCAAGAAAACTTTGAATAAAGGGCTCAGGTGTACCCTATGGATAATGTGACTTATCTTGCTAGCCACTGTGTTAGAGTTAGATTTAAGTTTTGAGTTGCATATCCTGAAAACTCACCCTCATTAATGGACCTTTTTTGCCCTGTGCAGGTACAATTAAAACTAGTGATGTTACAGTTAATTTCTTTTAGCTGTGGTTCAGGCAGGAGGTTCTGGCAAATGATCAAGGACAAGGGACAGAACAGGCTGGTTCACTGGAAGATCATATTTTGTCACTATACTGTGCTAATAATTTAAATTTATTTTTACTTTACAGTTTGCTTTCAGAGCTGTGAGAAGTAAAAACCCTGCTCATTTGCATGGTGCTCTCCTAAATGGTTCAAGAAACCTGTATAGGTTCTATTTCTGCAGACATGTACATAAGCCATACATGGAACTGCAAATTGGCAACAGTCTCATTTACAGATGTGCTTCAAATCTGTACCAGTTTAGTACATAAGCTTAGTATTACCTTGGATTACTTGATTAATTACCACTATTTGACTCTTTGTCACATTAGAGAGAGTAGTAGAGTTAGTGGATCTGCTGAGATGATAGTAGAGTCTTCATGGATCCTGTGGAACAATTTTAGAAGACCATGAATTTGAAGTCACCTGACCTGAGAAACTGGGCATCTTTTCAGCTGCTCTGAAAAATATGTCTAAGGTTAAACAGTAGACCCTTCTAAAACTGATCATCAGGTTGGAATGTTGCAGCACAGCAGTCAAGTCATTAACTTCTTTATTGTGGAATCACGAAAATATGGGTATTTCTCCTCCCACAGCTAATTTATAATCTAATAGGACTTTGTCTATTTCTGCTTATTATCTTGTGTGTCATCTTTAGGTCAGTAATTTTGGCTTAGATTCCATTTTCTGTTTGAGATACCACAGACAGCTGTAAGTGCTCCAGGTAATGGGATACTTAACACAGCTTTGCCTCACTGCCTGATTCCTGATTAAAGTCACCCCATAATTGTAAGTCATACCAAAGCCTGCTGAATCAGGTCCATGAAGCTACTGTCCAAACAACCACAGCTCTTAAGCACACATATTAATACTGCTTAACACAGTTCCATTCCTGCAAGTCTATATTTTGTCCTGATTTAAAGATCTCTATTCAAACAGGTTCAATGAATTTAAAATGCAAAATTATATTGCATAAAGTACCATTTGACAACACTAGTGTACATAATTTCCTAGGAAAACAAAAGTTCATATAAGTACATGTGTCTTATTTATACGAAAATAGTGTAAAAGAGTGTATAAGAAAACGTGTAAAATAAAAGCACTTCAATAAAATTCTATTCCTCTGGATGGTAAATGGCCTTGTCCATGAAGATATATCATCTTATATATAATGGAGCAGATAGACAATCAGTTAATAATTTAGGAATAAAGTTATTGAGTTAACTATAAAACTGTACCCTTGCCTTAACTTCCAGAGAAAATCAGATTTCCTCTTAGTGAAATGTTTTCTGAAGTGTGTCAGTTTGGATGAGATTCAGTGCAGGTGTCCACATGTGAGCAAGGCATCTCAGGATCATTATGGTCTGGGAATATCTAAACAATTCAGTAGCAACTAAGAAGTGCCTTGGCTTATTTGGAAACAGCTCTCTAACACTGGCTAACTGAACAACACTCCAGCTCCATTGAATGTATGGGTTCTGACAGGAGTCTAAACACTTAGATCTCCTCTAGACAGCTACAAAGAAATGCCTTAATCTGGAATTTATTTTCTTCTTTTGTGTAAACAGAAGTCCTACAGAATATTTATGCCTGCTCAGGTGTTTCAGACTGAAGAAATTCTGATACTATATCTAAACACTAATATAATTGGGGGAAAAAAGTATTTCTTCCACTCTCTTACCTAAAAAAACCCAAGCAAACGAACAAGAAAAAAAAAAACAGAATAAAATCTAAACTTATTATTTTATTTGTTTATGCATCCAGTATAATTTGAACTGCAAAAACAGAACCATTCTTGACTTCTTTGTTGAAAGTCCAAAATTTCTATTACTTTTGGGACAAGAAGCAGGAAGGATATTAATAAATATTTTTTAAAAATTCAAAAGGAAAATTCAGAAAGAAAGGAAAGAGGAAAAATTAATTTCTAAGAAGACTTTCAATAAAGACAAAAAAAAAAAGGCAGATTTTGAAGGAAGCAGAGAAAAAGCCACCCTGAAGAAGAGTAGATTTACTAATTCCCTTCAGCTTTATTCACACAGTCAGTTTCTGAAAAACCTGTATATGGTGAAGGATAAAAGACTTGGTCTTTTGGATATATGTCTGAGTAAGCTACAGAGAGATCTGAAAACCTCTCAAAGCAGGGCTTAGAAGACAGGCTATCACAGGGTAATTCGGGATGGAAGGGACCTCTGGAGCTCTCTAGCTCACCTTACCACTGAAAACAGGGTCAGCTGCGAGACCAGATAAAATTCTTCAGGGATTTGTCTAGTGAGGTCTTAGAAATCTCTAAGGATGGACACTTCATGAGATCTTTGTGTAATTTCCTCCACTACTTGACTGTCCTCCTGGCAAAAAACATTTGTCTATCAAGCCAGTTTCCCTTTATTCCTGTTGTTTCTCATCCTCCAGCCATTCAGCACCACTCCAGGTCATATGAAGAAGTGTTAAAATATCCTATAAAAAAGATACCACAAGTGTACAGGTGTAGAAGTAGGTTTTGTAGGCTGCCCTGTCCCTTCTTCATTTGAATTCTCTCTTGACAAAGTCAATGTCTCTGCTAAGTTGACAGAACTTCAAGCTGAGAAGGCAACCTGATTTCTACAAGATTTCTGAGTGAGAGAAATACTATATTATGTCTCTCCACCTTTATAAGTCTTCCTTGTGATGCCAAGAATGGCAAGAGTTTATTTCTTTGCTCTTTACTCACTCTGCCTGTCAGGCCCAGTTGTTCCTGCCGCTCCAAGTCATACTACTATTCTTGATCCTCCAATTATAGCATATGTTACCATACTTACAACAAAATCCAGGATCTACATTACTGCTGATGATTGTCCTTATTTCATGTTCTTTCTCTGCTCTCTTTTCCTTATCACTGTGTAACTAATATTCTCTTTTATAATTTCTCATTTTCTTGTATTTCTCAACCCACACTGACCTCCACCCTGAAATGGATTGAGGCATTCAAAGAAGGGCATTTCCATCAGAGAACAGCAGTTTGTTTGAAAGTGCTGCCCATGACTTATGAACAGGGGTTTAAGATATAATCAAATAATTTGTAATTTTATTGCTGTTGAGAAAACCATAAAAATAAGACACAGTTGTTGAAGAAGTCAATCGATCTCATTTAAAATACTTACACAATATCTAGCCCATTTAAGAAAAAACACTCTCATGTCCCCCAGCTGTGTGGTCTATTTCAGATTCTCATGTGTTTACACTTTAGAGATAGATGTTCCCTCTTTTCTGTGGCTAAGGCTTTCAAGGACAACAGACTGGCCTTTCAGCCTGTGGAACAGAGCACATTGAAATACTGATTATGTTTTACCTATTAGGTACATAAATAAAGACTTCTGGTGTCAAAGGGTGCTAATCTGGCAGCTTTCACCAGTGATACAGTTAGCTGAGAAAATAAAAGCCTATGAACAAAATAGTATTAAAGTTTTCCATGAAGGTTTGTCACGTCCTTTGAATACTTGGAAAGAAGAACTATTTGGGGAAATTATTTAAAATTAAATTGAGTAAAAAGCTTGCATATATAACATTTCAGGAAATAATGTACAACAGAACAACAGAACTATTTTTTCTCAGTTTTTCTGTTGGTGCTGATGTTTGTCCACAGTTTTCTTGTCAGAAAAGCCTCATGCCAGCATCAAAATCAAACCAGAACCATTCCTTTTAATAAGAAAAGTCTATCCATGTTTGCAATCCAGCTGCCTTTTATAAAATGTGTATTACAATTATTTTAAGCATAAATCATTTTGCCTTTGTCCCTGTGGGCCTTTGTATCATTTCTGCAATATCTTCCCACATCCCACCACAATCCCTTCTATTTTAAGTCTGCCCACAGCACCACAGGCTTTGTCCTGATCATGCTGATAATATGCAAACATTCCTGTTGCTAATTCTGATTTCAATTAAGTGATACAGAAGGAGACTCCAGGGCCTCAGACAAAGGTCTCCTCAGAGCTGTCTTTAACACACAGACTTTGATCCCACCAAGGTATTTTATTATTTTTGCAATGGGCTCTTCTGGACCCAGTTGCTTTTCATCTCTGTCTTTTCCTCTCCCCTCCTGAAATTTTGAACAGTTCAATGAGAGTCTAGGGGAAAAAAAAAGCCAGAAAAAAAAAAAACCAAAAAACAACATATCTGAAAAAAAAGGTTAGAAAGCTCAGCAATTCACACAACAATCGAATTCTGTGGCAAGATAAGAAGCACAGCAACCAAGTTAATGTTATGACCATTAATAACATTCAAATAACTCAAGAAAAATCAATCTTATATTAAGTCATAGAGTATTATTAGGTTAATAATTGGAATATAATAGATTCTCAACCCAACTCACAGCACCAGACAAAGGCCCAGAGGTAAGAAGCTTTGACTTAAAATGTCTTTGTTTCCCAGGAATTACCATGGACAGGAAAAATACAACAACAAACAAGTTACACAATCATCTCTAAATGAGTAGGAACAATAACCACTTATTTGGCAAATGATATGATTATGTCAAGTGCTTGTAACCTGCAGCTTTTCAAAAGCTTAATGTTGATAAACTTAGTTATCTCTGTTGTTCAGATAAATAAACTAACACTTGGAGTATGCAATAACCCAAAAAAAATTAATGGACCTCAACTATTGACCTTAGGTTTTGTTCATGGTCTCAGGACGCCTTCCCTTTGTGTTACCTGCACTTTCTGTAGAACTCAAGTACTTAACAATGATACATTGAATGAATGAAGGAATTAAGTTTAGGACTTTTGGAAGCTTTATGATAGGAACTTTATACTGGTTGCTTTGCTCTTTGATTAACTTAAGCATGATTAATGAAATTCCTGCTAAGAATCAGATATCTTTGTCAAATTTCTGTTTGTGGATAAAATGACTCATCTGCACAGTAATTCTGCAGTGCTTCTTTGCCATCAGATTCTAAAAGCTAACACACAGTCTCACACAAAGCTGGAAGTGGAACAATTCCTCTTTCCTCTTTATAGGTAAAATGTGATTTTCATCATATACCTCAAGACAATTTTCTTGTACATTTTTCTGAGAGTACAATTCAATATGTATTTATTAATACTTTTAACATTTCCTATGGGAGAATGCTAATCATAGTTAAATAAAGTCTTTCCTCCCACCACCTGCTGAAAGTGGAAAAAAAAGTCAAGCAAAATGGAACTCCATAATTACTGTTGGGGAGTAGTTCTTTTCCTACCATCAGTAAGGGAGGTTTCCAATCACACTTTCTTACAGTGTAAGAACATTTCTTTGGTTTCGTTTGTCCTACAGATCTTTCTTGCACTTTTTCTTTTACTTTTTCTTGTTATCTCACATTCACAGTTCTTCGGACCTCGACACTATGGCTTGATATGGCTCAAACTGATTGCAACAAACTGATGGACTTTGTGTCTGTGTCATCGTGTTTTAAAAGACACAGTATTAAGAACTGTTTACATAAGTCAATATTTTAGATTTTCCTGAGGAGATTAAAATCAGTTTTCTGAATTGTTGAACTCCCAATTTAACATTGCATATGTCTGTATTTTTTTCCTTTCTCATTATCACTGGTAAACTAACTAGCATTGAAAAACTCATGTGAGATTCACTTGAGCTGAATTACGTTAATTTGTGCATATATAATTTTCAGACATAACTAAAATTTTGAAAATCTGTTGCCTGTACTCACTGGCATTGGCATTTTCTCTAAAATGATTTTCTAACAATTCTAACAATCTCATCTATTTTATCACACTCTCTATTCTGAGTCCTTCCGTTGAATAATTTTAGAACAGAAGTCAGGAATTTTCAGGATTTTAAACCTATATCTAGACATGCAACTTGTTTAAAAAAACCCTAAGAAATAACCCCCAATAAACTCATCCTCCTCAACTACTTCGGGGTTTAAAAATAACAGTATTGTCAAAAGGAAATCTGGACTGGATAAAGGCAAGGAAAGACTGAACTAGGTTTTATATTGTATACACACAGTATGGTACTATAACAGGCAGATTAAATATGTTCCTGCTTCTATTTACATCAAAGACAAAACATTCTTTGAACTGCAGTTTTGCAGGATCAGGACCAGAGATACATAGGCAGGCAGGACTGTGATAAAATATGGAGTCAAATGATAAATTGAATTTACAGTGCACTTGTGACCATCTCCCCTGATCAGCTCACCGATCTGTCTTCCTTAGGGCTCTTTTTGACATTACAAGCCATAAGCAACTTCAAATAAATTCCAATTTTCTTTTCTAAAGCAACATGTCATGTACTTTCCTCCCAGAATTATCCTAACCCAAAACTTCTGACAGAAAAAGTTTCTCTTTTACATTAAAGACAGTTTTAAAGATCAATATTTTATCATTGCTTCTGGATAACAAGTTGTGTTAAGTTATTAATACATAAAAAGCATGTAATTTCTGAATTTTCATAACAATTAGACTAATCATTATTTCAGTATGCAAAGAAAATATTTAGGAATTTGCCAAAATACTATTTAAGTTTTAAAAAGCAAATAAATGCAAAAAAGTGTGTGACCAAGCAGACTGAACATTGAATATCAGTCTATGCACTTGTATTTGGGCTAATGAATTTTTATGGTAATTGTGTAGCTGGAAATTGTGAGCCCTCTGTAAGGAGAATCAGTGAGGATCTTTTGCTCCTTTTTGGTTTAGTTTGCTTATCTATTAAACAGTTGAGATAAACAAGATTTTTGAAACCTTTTGCAAAATCCTTTCTGAATTTCATGGGATATTATATCAACTATACAAGAGGGTATTTTCAAGCAAAACACGGGCAGCTGTCTATTTCAGAGTAACTCTGTGTGTAGACTTTATGAACGTTTACCAATATAGCTTTCTCTTCATAAAATAGTATGTTGTCTTTTATTGCTAGCTTTACATATAACATTATAAAGCAGTGTTAATGTGAACTTTAATACCACTTCCTCCTGGATAAAACATGTATGTTACAAACCTGGTTAGTTCCACAGTATAGTGTTTTTACCTTGTCTTAGCTACTTTAAGCAGCTTTCTAGCTAAACACGAACTTAATCTTTGCTGTTGGGATCAACTGAATGACTCCAACATATGAGACACAGAAACAGCTGTTTGTTTGCATTCGTCTATCATTTTTATATCTTCACCACAATGCAATTTCCTCTCTCTTTTTGTTTCCTTCATAGTATCCTTTCTTCAAAAAACAGTCCTTGCAGATCTGGTGGGGTTCAGATAACGAAGGAGTAATCAGAAAGCAAGCAAGAACTTGTAAGAAATTAGTACAACCTGTTTTATTGCTAAATATATACGATTAACCTTCTTACAAGCATTCTAGAAATCCCCATGAGCACCACCAGAAATAAATGTATGAATGACAGACTGCTTAGTAAAATCTTGTAACTAAGCTTACAATCTTTGGCACCAACCATAAATTCAAAGTGTGAAATGGGATTAGTTCATTCCCAGTGAATTAGTGTCTGTGTTAATAGAGTTCTAAATATATAATCATATAAATGCCAGTAAGAAAAATCTTAAGCAGGCTTTCGCTGTGCAGTTATTTCCAATGTAGACTTGGGAAACCAGCCAGGTTCATTCACCTTTGGGAGCAATGCTTCAGACTTCTCCACAGTTGGACTTTGTGTCTAACATTCCAGGCAGGAAAACAGGCAGGTCATGGGTTTTATCAAGCTTTGTCAGATCTTTAAAGCATCATGATTTCCTTGATTTTTTTCTGTCTCACTCTTGGATTTTTGTAAAGCATAGTGCAGATGCCAAAAGAGAGCCTACAGAGGGTGTTTGATTTGGACCACAGCCAGATTCTCAAACTCGGTAGGACAACATCTCATCCAGAGAGCCTACAGTTCTCTACAGGTAGAGAAAACAAGCTTCAGCATTCTTGGTTTCTTGAAATTGAGAGAGAGCTGTCTGTAACTATCTTGGTCAGCAGAATGGAGTTTTATTTAAACAATGCACTTCAGAAAATCACAGACTTTGATTGGTATGTGTTGTCTTGTGCTAAGGAGAGTTCAAAACCACTGTTTTCTCTTGAAAGACTGTCTGAGGCCTTAAGTTTTCAGTCTGTGTGAGGCAGATGAGCTCTTTTGAGCTGCATGAAGAGCTAGTGTACATTGAACTTTGAAATGCTGTGTTCCAAAATAGTTTAGTATCTGATTTCAGCCATAAAGTGCAACGCAGTTCAGACAGAGCTAATGTTTTCTCTATGGCTTCCTCCTTTTTGTTATATTTTATCTCATAAATATATATACAAACTCATCTATATTTATACATTCAAATCAACATTAGAAGGCCTTCAGAAAGGAAATGCAAATTACTAACTACTAATTACCTGATTATAAGTAGTGGGGGAGGAATCTAGAGTCTATATATATGTCTTAGAGAGAATTAAAGTGTGTAAACAGCTATCTGAATTACCTGGTTTTTATTTCTCTTTGAACTAGTAAATTATTTCTTTGCAAATATTTTATTGAACATTAAGCAAGTGAGGTTGGTGATGTAACTGTAAGGGCAAAAATAACTAATAGAAGAACAAGTAAAATGACACTCTTCTAAAAACTATTTCACATCATTTTCAAACTAAAATTTCTGAAAATTTTGTATACACTATTCAGCTCTATTTCTATTTTACAGTCATTTACTATGTGAATATTTTAACAAACATACTGATGTCAGGAAAAGTCTCATGACATAAACATTAACAAATACTACTAGTTTTACAAGAAGGAAATTCTAAATTACTAACTACTAAGTCCTTGATTATAAATATTAGGGGGACAAGCAGATTCAAATTCTTTTCTCTTTTAGAAACATACTACACACATTTTTACACAGCTATCTAGGGCAGAATTACTGATTAAGAATGAAATAAAAGTTTCTTCCTTTAAAATAAATCGAGAAAACCTGTTATATCTAGATTCAGATATAAAAATCCAGTCCTAACTTCTGAGAAATTACATCTAAAAATCTTTATTTCTGTCCTCTGGCTGAAAAGGAAGTCTAATTTGCATAGTTCAGATACTGAAATCAACAGTGTTAGGTGACATGAACAAATCTGATATCTTACTTGGTTTCAAAATCAAGGACAGGTTTAAACACATTTTGGATAAATGTTTCTTTT
Source organism: Daphoenositta chrysoptera (assembly GCA_013397915.1). Classification (NCBI taxonomy): domain Eukaryota; kingdom Metazoa; phylum Chordata; class Aves; order Passeriformes; genus Daphoenositta; species Daphoenositta chrysoptera. Next base: position 975,267 of record VZRO01003175.1, read on the forward strand.
ATCAGGAAAGTCTTAAAATGTCTGTATTCAATTGTTCCATTTTTTAATATATGAATTATAATGTGACCAATAAAATAAAAAGTAGCCTGTAAGATAAGTTTTTGCTGAGAAAGTATTGAATGCTTTCTATCAAATATAGTTTTTCACTTTGTAATTCTCTTCTAATAAGGTTATCATCATTACTCATCTTATTTTTTTGAGAAATTAAGAGAAAAAAATTGCTTTCCATTAATGGAAAGACTAGCGGTATCCACCAGTTTTTCTAGCAAACATGATATAACGGAAATTCAGAAGCAATCCCAGCAAAGTAATTACTTCTTTTCAAGTGAAATTCTGGGTCTCAATCTGTCCTAGCAAGCACTTTATTTTGATGAAAATTTAATTTATCATACATTTCTCAATGGAATAATCTTTAATTATTCTGAATTCCACTATTAATCAAAACATTCAATGCCAGCATTAATTTTTTACACATTTTTTGATTCAGTCTGCTCCAAACATTTCCTTCAGTGTATTTCTGGATTCCCAGTTTCCACCAGCTGTTTCTACAACTCGTATCCAACAAGTGACAGCTGGATAAACTAATAGTATGTCACAAAGAATAAGGAGCTTATTAAAGCTGTACTTTCTTTTCTTGTGTACAATAGCACTATGGAGCTTCCTTAGGTTGTGTAATGAATAAATAAAAATAAACAAACGAGGTGGGAAGCGTATGTGAAAGCTCATGAAAATGGAGATCCTCTGACATTTCCCAACCAGCCTCAACCTCAGGAGTTTTCAGATGTCCCAGTGTCTCTTTAATCCTGGTCTCTGAGTCTTTACCTATTTTTCTGGCATTAGTCAAACTCAATGTTTTACATTTAGTTAGAAAATGAGACTATAAGATATATTGCAATTAAAATATCAAGGTAAATGATTTCATACCCAGCTCATATATCCTTTGACAATGTTTCAGATTGATCCCTCTAAATTATTATCTCCCATCAAAATTTCAGAGCATAGAGGATCATTTATTTTGAGAAGTTTAGAGCTATCTGTAGTGATATGGCAGATTGAAATTTTCACAAATATTATTATATTCACAGAACTCCAAAGATATATCAGATTTCAGAAGCCACATCAAGCTCAAGAAACTGCAAAACTGCTGGAGATTAAAAAAATGGAAATGGAGAATAGAATCATAGCATCATTGGATCATAGAAGTAGATATAAAAATTGACAGTGCACTAGCATAACTGATAAATTACTTTAATACTAGATGACCTTCAGTGGCTTCTCTTGCTTTAAAGAACTGTATTACCTGTGTAGCTATTGCTTAATTGCTTTCAAGAAATATTTGAAAGGATACAACTTTCCTTTTAAAGAAAAGGACAGAAGAACAAGGATAAATTGATGTAAAAAATATTTTATATGGACCAAGGGAGATCCATTACATTCTAAGCAAATCAATTCCATTTGTTTTCCTTTCTGATAATGTATCAAGGTGTACTACATCATTACAGGTCTTAAGTGATGGAGAGCATTTGATGCTACATTTAGCTATGAAAGAAGTCAGATGCTTCAAATGAAACCAGAGAGCCAGCAGGCTGAATTGCAGAGGACACAGAAACAAGCTATGGCATTAGAAAATAAAAAAGAAATCACAAATGCCTTTCCATATGTTTCTTCATTTACTTAGAACAGATCACAGTCCCCTCCAGTGAATTTAAGAGGTCTGAAAATGGTTGAGATAGAACATAATGCTGAAGGGTTGCACTAATAAACTAAAAAAATATAGACATGAAAGGATAAAGAATACAAAATGTGAGATAGAGAGCTGTGGAGGAAAGAAAAACATTCTTCCTCAGGCAATGCTTAATACAGAGAATAAAAGCTGGAGAGGACACAGAAATGACGGGGAAAACGAAAGAAAATATCAGGTCACTGACAATGCAACACACAATGTCTGGAGAATATCACAGATTAGAAAAAGTAAACTTGAGTCATAAATTGATTTGACACTATTGGTTTGCCTTTAATACTAAAACCAAGAAGAGACCAAAACCTTACCTGGCATAAATCAGATGCTTGGCTTTGATTCAGTTATCTCCAATTTTCACTAGGAGACATTCTGAGTCCAAGGTTCTGGAAAAGAATTAGGGATTTGAAAATAAATAGAAATGCAGCTAATTTGGATTTTTCACTGCAGTCATCATTTGAAAAAAGTGATACCTTTTTAATGTCCATGACTTTGAAAGCAAAAAACAAAATATTCAATGGTTCCAGTTTTTAAAAAGACAACAAACCCAATTCCTAAGAGGACAGGGCAGGATGCATGGCCCTTGAGGACAGACTTCTTTAAAAGTAATTATTTTGGTAACTTCTGACATAAGTGTAGGAATCTCTGAAGACATAGCTTCACTCCTATCTCTCACTTTAACTTTTACTTGCTAGTTATCTGACATAAATATAAAAGGGCAGCACCCTCTCACTCTCCAAAACTGGCAGCGTTGCTGAGCACTGAAAAGGTAACTCCAGTTGTAACTGCTCTGTAAATTCACTTATATCAAACCAGAGCAACAGTACCACAAACAGCACTATTACACTACTGCACCAAAGTCACAGAACAGGAGGTAATACAGAGCAACTATTGAGAGTGAAGTACCAGCTCTTAAGACAAGTGTCCTGATGCTTTGTTCAGTCTTCAGTTTTGTTCAGCGTTCAATTTTTTTTCAAGCAGTGGTAGTTCCTGTCTTTCTTGGGAAAGCTGCTCTTCAATCTATTAGGTCTCATCAGGACACTTTTCTTTATTTTGCACAGACTGTAAGTCTGGAAAGGTTCAAGTGCAGTGTTTTGCCCACTCACATATGTAGTCTTTCAGTGCTGTGATCATTGGTTTGGTCTGGAGCACCAGTGGCCACACAAAGGAACTGTTGCACGGCAAACTCACCGCAGTCCAGTCTTTAGCAGCTCTCCCACATACAGCCTAAAGATTCTTCTACTCAGAAAACTTTCCAGAAAAGTTAACAGCAACCTACTCTTCCTAGTATGAAAACAGAGAATTATATTCTCATCAGACAGAGCTCTTCCTTACCTATTATCCCTGACTGCCTTTTAGAAAGTTGTTAATACTGATTAACAGTAAGTCACTGGCTTTTTAATCAAAGTTGGATGGAAACCATAATATCTGCAAACAGGTAGCCAGCTACTTTACAGTTTAAATAGTTAAAAAAAAAAAAAAGTTAAAAACCAAAATAATAATTCAAAAATTTGCCATAGTTATATTTCTATAAACCCCTACTTTTTCTTTTGAATAATAAGCTCATTTGTAAAATCCGTATTTTTTTTGCTACTATTTACACCATTTTACTGAAATTCCTAAATATGTAAGATGTCTTGGTGTCTATTTCCACTTTTTGCAGTGTATTTCAAACACTGTTTTTTAACTCTGTGAATAAAAGATAAATATGAATGAAATTGTAGCAATTTCATATTGTGAAATCTTGAATCACATTCTTGGTTCAAGATTTGTTGATCAACTCTTTTAACTTTCAGGTGTTTAGCTGAGTAACTGTGAAGCTTTATAATTTGGAAGTGAAGAATGCCTGTGTAAAGGTTTTGAATCTCTTCCAAAGCAATGTGTTTAAACTGACTTTTTTTTAAACCATAGGCTCCTTGATCACTTACTGGTGAGGATATACAAGGTAATAAATGTATCTTCCATCTGTTGCCTACCGCAAAAAAAAGAAAAAACAAAACCCATAGAATTTTTGTATTGTTTCCCCCTGTGTAATAATTTAAGTTAAGCTTTTATGGAGAACAAAATATTAGCAAATGGAGGACATGGATCCTTTCATCACTTAGATCTTTCAAGGCAGAGTCTTGGACTGAATAAATGAATGATAAGGAAAACATGCCTTTTATGAGTTTACGGGACAATAAAAGTTGAATAATACACTCTCATAAAATCAAATCTCATTTCATGTAGCTGCAGCTTGCCCTATGCTTAAGTAGATTTTTATGCTTATGCACTGAAGAGTTATTCAGCACAGTTTCACTGTGAGGATGACCAAGCCGTGGAGCAGATTGCTCAGAATGGTGGTGCAGTTCTTATCTTTGAAGGTTTTCGAGACCTGACTTCACAAAGCCCTGAGCAACCTGGTCTGCCAATTCAGCTTAAAGCAGGAAGGTGAGACAGAGAAATCCTGAGCTCCCTTCAAACCTGAACTGTCAACTTTGAGAACCTGTGAATTGCCCATAATGCAGGGCACACAATGGTTGCAACATCTCTGCATTTAGGTCAAATCTCCTAATCCATGCTTAAACAAATGAGTTAACTGGAAGTCAGAAGAATCTATCTTTTAGCATCCTGCATGACTGAAAAAGGATGGTCAAGATTCAGAACTGCCTATAAGATTCAATTCATGTTGGCTTACTGGGGCCAAAATTCATGTTACCCTTACTTCATTTTTTAGTTTGCTGTGTTACATTGGTAACATGGTACTTGCTTCAGATGGGAGAATTTTTGATGGACCCTTTCCATGATGCTAGCTTTTTTTTGTCTCTCCTTTCTCTTTGTAATATGCTCAAGTTGTACTATTTTAGCTTCTCTCATCTTGTCCACATAATTCAATCAGATTCAAGGGGTTAGCTTATATACATCATTTGAGTACAGCTACTGGACACATTTCAGGTCCTTATGTTCTCCCCAAAAGTTTTGTTTGGTTTGTTTTTTGGCATTTCAAGAAACAATTGGACAGGATATCTAGAAAAAGAACCAACTTTAGTAAGGCAGCCTATGCTGCAACTCAGCTTTCTAATTACTGCAAAGTCCAAATGGTTGGTCCTGGTTCATTCATACCTTTTGTTTCAACACCATACTTTAACAATATTCTAGTATATTGGTTCACTTCCTCCCTACTACAAAGAAAATCAGTGGGCATCACACTGAAATATTATCCCGAAGCAGTTGTAATGGAATATTCCTGTGGTGTGCAATCAGATACTTCTATAAATAGGTAGAACTACAATATCAAGAACTGACACTATACCAATTAAAATTCAGCTCATGAAAAATCTCTCCCCCCCTTTGAAGTTTACTTGGTTCAGAGTGTTTCTTCAGCAGACACAGTACTGGGTGATTAATACATCAACCTCACAGTATAAGAGTTGATTTAGTTATGAAATACATGAAAGTTATACAAATGTTTCTGCCTTAAACTCTTCATTTAACATTTCTCCATATGGCAGATGAGCCACAAAAATCTGGTGCAAAGATTCTGATTTACTGATGTATTTTATTCCACAAATGGAATTTGTAGCAGGTGTGCTTGAAAGTCAAGGAAGCATGAGGAAAGCAAGTTAAATCTACATGTTGCATGCTACAAAATGCCAGTTTCCTGTGCTTACTCTGAAGCAAATTTCATAAGCTTGTGGACAAAATATACAGGAAAAAAAGAGCAGGTAGTCTATTCTTTTTGAAGAAATCCAAGTGAAAAAAAAAAAACAGCAGAGAGGATTCAATTAATATAACATCTGATCATTTTTAGAAAGCATTGAAATATCTCTAGTTTTTTAGGAAAAATTAATCACAAGTGTCTAAGCTCTGTCCTTTCTTTAATAATGTTCTCAAAGTTATGTTCAGGTAGGCCAGATTGGATGGGGCTCAGAGCAGCCTGGTCTAGTAGAAGGTGTTCCTGGCCTTGGCAGCTGAGCTGAACTAGATGATCTCTAAGGTTCCTTCCAACTTAAACCATTATACGATTCTGTAGTCCTATAGTTGCAATAATTTTACGTTCACAGAACAAAATATGAATCTTCAGAGTATTAAAACCACAAAAGATATTGAAACAGCTAGCATAAGATTAATTTCCACCTCTCATGTTATTGACATCACAGACCAGGATCAATCTCAAAGATTTTAGATGAGCTTTTCATGGTACCCAAGTTAAGGTTATTGCTGTGATTTGTCCTCCCGAGCAAATTTTTTCTGATTATTCGTGGAGCCTTCAAAAACTAGCTAAGCCTAGAGCTCCCAGCTGATATTTTAAGCATGCAGCACTTCTCATTCTAGCACCGAGGATAGGCTTGAGTGAGAAAGCAACTCGTATTCGTAGCTTCATTATCACTCCAGAATTTTGTTATCTTCAAATCTAGTTTCACACAAAGAAAAATATGCAGTAACCTCACATATGAATTTTGATTGCCAAAATGTGCTTTTAGAGTGAAATGCACGATTCAATGTGGCTAGAAGATTCATGCTGAAGCAATTCTTTTTCCTATATTGTAGCTGGAGTCAGCTTTGCATGAGAAAGTGAGTTGATTGAGTGGCCAGTCAGGCCTGAAAAAAAAAAGTAGACATCTGTGCCTGTCAGCTTGTATAGAAGAGTCAAAAACCAGGACAACTGAGCTTGAAAACAGGGGACCAAGTTATGAGAAAACTTTGTTTTCGTTATGTCCAGCCTCCTGCTAGCTGCTGGTGTCCTAGCTGACCTCTGATAGCTGCACTGATGTAGCTTTCACAGCCTCCCTCAGGAGTTCAGCCATTTGGCCCATACAGTTCAAAATCTTTTCTTAATGTCTAGCCTAAACATTTCCTTCCTTAGTCTCAGGTCACTGATCCTTGTCCGACATCTTCTGAGACTGTGAATAATTTCCTGCATTCAATTTCCACTGCTGTATTGAAGGCATGAGACTGAGAACAAAAAAAGACAGTAAAAAAGAGGGGAAAGGGGCTCTCTAGTCTAAAAAAAATCCCCTTTCAACTTTCCCAGAGACTATGAGTTACAACAGAATTATGAAGGTTTTTATACTTTCAGTTTTATCAGAAAGTTGTAAAGAAGATCAGCCTATTGTATAGTACTATTAAAGTAACACTACCCTGAGTTAAGCAAAAATAATCAATAGATGGGCCCCATCAAGCACTGACAAGAAACCTTTTCCTTTTTTTCTCTTTCCAGTTACTGGAGGGGAGCCAGCCAGCCAAATATACTCTAGTCTAAAAGAGTTTTTAATGAAAAATCTTTGCAATGTAAGCTTGAACACTGCTGTTAAGGCTGAAAAAAAAAGATGATAAAGTACTCTGTCGTGAATTTATGTGAGGCAATTAAAACTCATTTCCACATTGTATAAACAGATGACAAACTGGTTGTTTCAAAAAATAACACAGGGATGAATTGAACTACAAAGTTTAAAGAATTAACCATTTGCACTAGGATGCCAAGGGCTATGGAAATCTGAGTCAGATCACAGAGGTAATGAACCACTGGTCATACTTCATTATTCTTGACAGTGGAGGCACAGTTGGGGAAATACTGTAAAACATAGATCACTAGTAACTGACATTGTTATCTGCACCCCCCTAGCCCCCCAAGAAAATAAAAGGAAAAAAAGAGAATTCAAAAAAATCACATCCAGTGATTCTGTGATTCTGTGAATTGCAATTAATGAATGTTGGTTATTTATCCAGCATTTTACTTGAAATATTTAATCTGTTACAAAACTCTATAAAAGTATTTGAAACAGCAAAGAAACTAACCATACATGAACTGAAAACAAATCCCAGAACAACTGAAGACCACATAAGAAGAAATTCTGTATGTATTTTAGCTATATCTCCTCATTTATCAGGACAAGTTTTCATAGACTGTTGGGCTTCTTATAATTACCAATATAATTTTATGGCACATATATTTTTTGTTGCTGTGGATTTTTATGGTAGATAGCCACTACAGTTGAACAGGGCATGACATATCACAGTTTAAATTTTCATGAAGTGCAGAAGCACTTACACTTCATGCCCAATGTTTAAGTTTATATGACAGGTAATTTTCCTCTACAAAGATCAGATATACAGGATCCAACTCAGAATTTCAACTACAGTTTCCTCATTTTATCTTCGTTAAGATCCATGGCACAAGTTTACATCAGCCGGTTCCTAAACTTGTTAAAATGTTGATAGGATATTTGTGGAGATGTACTATGAAAGAAAAATCCTGCAGAATTTATTTGGTTATGGTGATTAGATATTTGTTTAAAACTATTAGTTGACGGTTATCTATTTCCATTCATTTTAAAAGACAGCGTTCATTTAAAAAAAAAAAATAAAGAAAGAAAATACAAACCTACTTCCCCAGCAAACTTGAAGCCTGAATGAAGAGAAAGTCACGCTTAACAATGACAACTCATTTTGATCCTGTGTAGTTTACTGTACCCTACATTAAGACTTCGATAGGATTAGCTTTATAACTGTTTAAGTGAAACAGGAAAAACTGAACAGGAAGCACATCAATGCAAACGTATTTTGACCTTGATGGGAAACAGGATTGAGGTATTTGAAACACTGTCTTCATACTGAATAAAATTGCATCTTTCAGAACATCTAGGTTTTTCAATTTAATAGACTTGATGGCTTTCCATGACACTTGACACCTTATCTGGGAAGAGTTGAACAGGACTGTTTCAGATCTTATATAAGAGGTTTACCATTTTAACATGGATCATATCTGCCTCCTTATATACCACTGACACCAAAGAAAAAAAAATCTTTATTTCTTACTGAGATTAAAATGGTAATTTAACCATATTGAAACTGCTTTTGGATGCATTCTCAGTTAAGCTGTGAGTAGGATAAAGTCTGTAGTGCAAAAATTAAGTCTATACTTTAGAGACTTTGTCTTTCCTGTATCTATTCAGAGATAGCTTATTTTGTTTTGTTTGTTGTTGCTTTTTTTGTGAGTGCTTAAGTTGCAGTTTGAACAGACAAAATATTTTTTAAAAATCTATAGTTTACACTGAGTGTATGGGAACACCTCTGCATTGAGTTTTTCTCATGCACCTCTGCCTCAAAATAATAATCACTATGAGAGACATCTGGATGTTGTTCACTGTTCTCTCTAGTGAGAAAGGATGGAAGCAACATTGCTCAAAAAAATCGACTTTCTTCTGATGCCTGAAAAGCAAAGATGAAACCTTACACTGATTGCAGGTGGAGTGTCCTCAGACATTTCTTTCCCCTCGTGTTACACCCAGCATGTAATAGCTGACCACAATAACATCATCAGGAGTGAAAAATGATGAATCAGCTAAGATAAAATTCCCTAAACCAGTTTAGACATTCATGGATATTCTAAAGAGTGTTTTACATTTGCTAGACTGAGATCTGCTTTATCACACTTACAAGGATGACCTTTAAAATAACATATTTACTACTAAAAAGAAAAAAAAAAAGGGAAGAGGACTCTTTATAACTTGAATTTATTGCCTATAAAGTCACTTTCCGGCAAGAATCCTGATTACAATCAACCCACCAAAAGAAACCATTTACCTGTGATCAATTTACTGTCGTAGTAACAACCTAACAACGGGCAAAAAACACATTCAAGGTTTGTGATATTATCAGGAAAATCTGCATGGAAACTAAAATTCAGTGATGCATAACTCATGGGGTAAATTTAAAAATCATTTATCAAATCAGAATTTCCAATGTCTACTTTTTTAGGAGAACAGTCATGTCTTCTGTTATAACTCTTCAATCTGAGATACAACTAGGGTAATCTCAGTCCAGATATTCATGCAAGAACATGACTACAGACCCTAGAGATTTGTAACAATAGGAGTCAGGCAAGGGTGCACAATCAAATACTGTTTGAAGCCTCATTTTGTCCCATGTTATAAAGCAGAAATAGACACATACAGCTTTAAAAAGAAAAAATGCTTGTAGAGGGAACTGTATTTATAATTATGGCTATTGCATAAATACATATAGAAGAAAACAGTATCTGAGCTGGGAGGTAATGCTTCAGGGGCAGAGCAGCAGATTGAGGAAACTTAATCTACATTCCTGCCTCCATCATCAATATTAGCCCTTCCCATGTTTTCATTGTCCATTTTGGAAAGGACAGTTTTATTGTTCTTTCCAAAATGAACCACTGAGCCATTTTATCTTCTAGCCATTCTTCCCTTGTATTTTTGAATGACATTTCATTTCCAGTATTTTAATTTTTTATTCATAATATTCTTCTACTGTTGTATTTCTAGTGTGTCTAAACCTCTATTATCCATTAATAATTGCGGCAGCTTTTGATAACATTGATTTCATAGCAGTGCAACATAAAAAGTGAAACACTTCTCATGAAAGCTCCAATGGTGCTTGTAAATTACACTGTATTATATTACCTAGTTGTATTTAAGAAAGGGTCTTTCAGAATCTACCTGGTGCCTATTGCTGAATCATGGTCACTGCAACCTGATTTTCCTGCAGCAGTTCCATCCTTTTTACTTTAAATGTTATCCCTATCTTTCCATAACATATACATTTTCTCCCCTATGTGCTAGTCTAACTTGTTGAAAGGGTAACTGCAATTTACTTTGTAGGGACAAACAAATCCAAATTGCCTTGTTCAGCCTGCTTGTTTGTCTTTATCTTTTTTATCTTGACATTTAATCAGAAAATGTCTTCTGTAAAATAGCATAAATACACGAGAACTGGTCATCTCTAGCTACAGAAATCTTTTCTTTGAGTAATGGAGCTCCAAAATTAAGATCCTCCCACAGTCCTCATGCAGCACAACTGAGAATAAGTAAATTCTAATTTTAGCATTTCCATATGCTTAGAGGAACAGGCACAGTGAAACTGTGATGCCTTTGACAGCACAGCCCATTCATGGATCCGCAGCCTTCCCACTCCACATCAGCAGCCCCATCAGAGAAGCTGCTGTTTCAGGAGAAGGAAGGGTATAAATGGATCAAGAAGGATGCTGCTGTCAGTCCAGAGAGCGTGGAAGACTGGGATCAACACTCCTGCTCTGAGCTGCTTCTCCCTCTTTGTTCCAGTTGTGTAATACAACACCAGCATTGTGCCCTTCTTTGCCAAGCTGTGAGCAGGCACAGATGGAGGCGCCTGACCACTTCAGTGGTGTTTAGACATAGATTTTACTCCAAGGTCAAAACTTCACTGGGGACTCCACTAATTTCTTAACACATGAATGGAATTAATCACGTTTTGTACAAAGCTTCCTAGCTGTATTATTAAATTAATTCCCAGTACTAAGGTTAGGCAATTTCACTTGTGAAAAACAAAAGAAATTCAGAAAAAAGCTAACCTCACACAGTAGTAAAGAATATATAGTAAGTTATTGACAAAATTTAGTGGCAGAGATTTATTTTTAATGTGCATTTCAAGCAGGTTTTTTTTTTCATGCTTCATGTTTCTTCCATGTTTTTTCCATTTACCAATCACAATTGCCACAAGCTTTGCTATTTAATAAGCCTTAAATGAGAGTAATTAATTGCAGAATCTGGTGTTAAATTCCTGAATTTTGTGCTTTTTGTGCTGCAAACATAACTCTGTAGACACACAGAGCTCTCAGTGACCACGCCCATACGAGATGGAGCTGGACAGCTCTCAGTCCTTCCAGATCATTCAGGTCAGCTCAGGTCAGTTTTAAGTGCAACACATCTTTGAAGTTAATTCAGTATACTCTGCAGTGCACTTGTACACACCACAGATGAGTAGTTCCTGGTGGAAAAAAATAGGTTGAAAAACAAGAAAGCAAGCTGGAAATGTGACATCAATAAACCATGACCTATCTGGGATATTTTCAGCCAAGTAAACATGTTTCATTCTCTGCCGTGTGCCTGCAGAGTTTTTGCATGTGACTCCACAGTTTTTGCATGTTTTCAGCCAACATGCTCTATTTTTGTGTGTGGTATGGTAATCCAGATACCTGATATTTCCCATATTGTCCAACAGAGAATCTGCTTCTTTTTGCACATACCATGCAACAGTTATTTTCTTTGTTGAGTTCCCATGCCTCCTGGTTTCCATCTCCTTCTGCTCCTTAAATGTAAGTTAGCCTCTTACCTAGATTCCCAGAGCTCCTGTTAAATGATTGATTTCATGAAGTGGCACAGAGAGCAATAATGTAATCCAGTGGATGGAGAAACAAGAAAACACTTCAGGCTGATCTCAGCTATACGAGGAGACAAAAAGGAAAATATGTTGAATTCCAAAGCATTCATATCTATCATTCCTCGGGCCAGGTTTCCAAAGAGCAGGGAACTTAATACATTTCCAAACAATTGTCTGCCACTGTGGCTGCCCACTGTTCTTCCTGCCCCTCCACACATGTCAAACAAAAACTGCTCTTTAAGTTTTTTTTGATATTACACTTCTAGAATGTTTTTGTTATTATTTATAGCTTGTGTAGCAGCCTTAATATTTATAAGAAAAATTAATTATGATTAATAATTGCAGAAAAGAGATGAGTGAAATAGTAATGTGTACCGAAGGGAAGACTGGCTCAACCTCATTTTGATCACAAAGTTGAGATTTTTGAAATGAATAAGTATAATTTTTGTGAAGTCAGCTAAAAAAAAAAGTTAATCTTTATTTTACTCTGAAGGTACATCTAAGAAAAGAAAAAAAAAAAAAAAAAAAAAAAAAAGCATGTTCTCACCTGAAGTTAACTCCCCTGCAATGAGATTCAAGGGGAGAAAAGGCTTAATCACCAAGAATGTAAAGCTTTAAAGAATTCAGTTATGTATGCATTATTCACAGAAACACAGTCAGTGATTTCATAAGCAACCAGACAATTAAGGAGTTCAACAAAAAATCAATAGGGACCTTTAACAGAGTCAAAGATTGGATTTCCAAAAAGGTTCTGAGTCACAACTTCCTCAGCTGCTTTCTTCATGGGAAAGAAAGGGAAGGAGAAGGAGAGAGGGTGAGGGAGAAGTAAGGGAATGCAATAAGAAAAGGAGAAAGGAAGGAATAAAAACATATATAAAAAGCAAAATTTCCTTACTGGATGATTTATATTATGTAAATTTTAAAAAATTATCTTAATATGAGTCTAATTGTGATGTTCTGCACCTTTAGTTGTACAGCAGACTGAACTAGAAAATTAAATATTTCATAAATTTAAATTATTGACTAGTTTCTTGGAAACAATTTAAATGTTAAAAAGAAAATCAAAATAAAGAAAAAATACTCATCTTTCTATATTTGCATGATATTTTTCTGTTTCTGAAGCAATATGCATCAGAAAGAAACTCATTTCAAGGGAAATCATATTTTTATTTCTTCTTGCTCTGATAATAAAAACAATAGCAGTCTGTGAGTCAAGATTGCAAATTGTGACAGAAAATGTCAGGGTTGAGGGTTTGTAACTACTCTTTCTGGACTTTTCAGGTTGTTGGTGGCATGTGTACTTTGAATTTTAAGGAGTGCAGTGTAACAGCCCTCTCCTCCCTGGAGATAACTCTAAAGTAATTGGAATTGCTACACGTGACCCAATGCTGCTAACACCAGCTAGAGGAATGGAGCTCTGCCTTAGAGATTAGACCACCAGAAGTTCAAATGAGATAGAAGAATCAAAATAACTATGAGAAAGGAAACTTGCGGGCAAAATCTGCAATAGAAAAAAAAAAAGGCACAAAAGGTGCAGATGGACACTCTGCACACTCTGAAACATCTCTTCCCTTTCAGACCTGCAGTCTCACACAGTCTGTGTAATGTGCAGTACAGGGTTGGGGCTGAGGGGTTGTTGTTGTATTTTTTTTTTTTTATGTATTTTTAAATGCCTATTTTCAATGACCTATTACCATGACTGATGTGTTTTATTTTGATGGGCAGATCTAGGTATTCCCCGTGAACTCCTGGATAAGACTGTGATGATTTTTTTAGGGTATTCTGCCCATTTCCTAATTCTGCATTACTTTATTGTTCTTTTGCCAGAAAAGGTAAGCTTAACTCAGCATCCCACCAGGAAAACCTTCAATTTTATTATTTAGGTGCCTAACACTGAAGGTAGTTGCAACTTCAGTTTTCACTATGGGATAGAGATCAAGATTAATGGGTCATGAGCTGGATAATGTTTCTACTTTTGAGTATTGACTGTCTGTCAGATCTGTTGTTGAAGGATATTAGTCTCTTATCAACTTCATTTTCCCTTTTAGAATGGGAAAATTTGAAGCAGTTATCAGGGTAGCTAAAAAGGCATCTCTAAATCCTCAGCTAGTATAAACCATGATATGCATGACTCTTCAGCATCATATGCTATTAATAAAAATTTAAGTTCACTGTGTCATAGTTGCATCTCACGGCTATGTGAGCCCCCTCTTTCGCATAGACACACCACAAGACGCCACAACTGTCCTATTCCAGGGCCTCAGAAACCATGAATAACTGATAGAAAATCAGCAAGCTATACTCGGTGGCTCTGCTTAAAACATTGTTTAATCTTTTCCAGAATTTCACAATCCTCTTTGACTATTTAAGCACCACAGTCATTTGGTCACTTGTTAAGTCCTCAGTTAAAAAAAGAAAAAAAGGTATTGTTCTTAAATTTATGTTTTATATAAACTCACTGAATTTTCATTACTTAAGGGATAATGTTTTGTTCAAAGAATTGTTAATGTATAACACAATAAGTCTTTTTATGATTAATTCATAGATTACTTTCCTATAAAATATGGAAAAAAAAAAAAAACTTTCAATGTCAAGGAAATAGTGTCTTGAATATATTCCAGTCCATTTCCTGATGGCTTATACCTATTACATTGCATCCATTCTCACAGAGTAAGATTTTTTTTTTCAGAAGAAACAGATAGTAAGATTAAAAAGTCAGGATTCTTAAAAATAAAAGAAAAGTAAAAAACTATTAAATATACCATACAACTCCTAATACATTTCTAGATTGCCATGGGGAATTAGCAGGAAATAGTTTCAGTAAAGCACTTTGTTCAGGCCTATGCTATTATACTAATGACAGAGAAAATGAAAGCAGCTCTAACACACCAGATGACTTGTAGGAAGTGTGCGGACCCTTGTCCAGGGAGAGGATAGCCTTCTTCCTCTGTTATGGGTTTGTGAGCATCAAACGGAGCAGCTGCAGGAAGGCTGAAGGTAAAAGGTGCTCTGTCATAAACTGGATTCCTCACAAGACAAGTCTGTGATCCAGTGAGATGGGAACAAACTTCTGCATGAGGTTCCTCTTCAGAGAAGTACTCTAAATCCATCAGAGAAAAGATTTCTTCCAGAGTTTCACAAATTCCATCGAATGTCCTGCCTACCATGTCATAGTTTATACTAGGACAGGTCTCTTTCCCTGATGTTTTTGTGAATGGGAAAAAAACTCTCCATGAATCTGTCTTTAAAGTCATGCCATTCACTCAAGAAAATAAACAAACAAGCAAAAACATTTTTAAATTAAAAAAGCATTAAACATTTCCAACATTACTGTTGTTATTAAATCTTTTTTTTTTTTTTTCTTTTTTTTTTCTGAGAAATATTTCATTTTCTGGAATAATATTTCTTTATATTGTCAAAAATATATTAATTTTAGTGAATTCAATTGCCTTTTGAGACACTATAAGGTATCCAAACCATCAGTATGGGAAAAATTGTCAGTGGCTGAGATCCAGTCCCTCTTCTTTGGGTAGGTGCAGAGAAAAAAAGCAGGGAAGCTGTGGTTGTATTAAAGAAACAGAATGAAGTTTCAGTGCTCTGGACCTTTTTAATTTGTGCCAACATTTAACTAATGTGCCACTCATGGGGGAAGTAAATATAAACTGGTTACAGATCTGCTTGAGATATGAACCTGGCATAGTTCAGAATGACCTTAAAGTGACTGCAAATTACTATTTTGGGTGAAATATGGACGACTTCATTGCCTAAGGGTTTGGAAAGCCTGTTAAAAGTTGGTGACATCCCAGCAATGACATTTCTCACTTCCAGAGATCATGAATGACAGATATATCTTGCTTGGTAAGGAAGAGGAGTACAAAAGTGACACTATAAACTTCTGAGCTAGAGTATCTGTCAACTTACTGTTCCTTTGAATGACTGGCATGACACTAATGAGCCAAAAGAAGTACATGATTCATTAAAGGACAATGTACATTAAAGCATGGTAAGATGTGAAATCAGAAAATATACTGTTACAGAAAATCTCAAATTTTCCAGAATGCTTTCCTTTTTCTTGTCTCAAGCTTTCTTTTTTCTTCTCTTAGCCAGCAGATTTTTTTCTTTCCTCCCCAAAACCAGTTGTATTGAACAGTGAAGGATCTATAAAACACACACATTTGCTACCTACTCCATTCCTACCTACTCTCCCTCTAAGTTTTGAAAGATGCACACGCATATTGAAAAAGTTTTCTATGATACATGGAGAGATCTGCATGAGACATCTACACATTTTGCAGAACGAAACGGAAAGCCACAGAGACAGCTGCTGGGTTAGCATCATGGGTGATCCTTCTGGCAAGGACTTGGCTTAGAAATCAGCTGTTTTGTAGGTCTGTAACCCTTTGTCCTTCCTGGTTCACATTAGATGTTTATGTGTCTAATTTTTTGAAGACTGATTCATATAAATTGGTACAGACTGCTTTTTAGCTCGGTTCCTACTTTTAATCTTTCTTCTAATGCAGGATGTGGGGCCACAGTTGAAACACAAGAAAAACCTTAGTCTGGTAGTTGGTTTCTCACTTCTTCATTGTTCTTTGTTTAGTGCTTTTCCAAGTGGCTCATGGCTGTGCTACCTAGGAATTCATCACACATTAAATCTAAGTGAGCAAAACCAAACTCAGTCTTTTGACAGAAAATACAAGCATACTCGGGAACAGCTGCAAGTGCAGTAGCTGTAGGCCTTAACTGTCTTCATTCCTTTTATTTACTGTTTTTGATGAAAAAGCAGTATTCACATAAGTATTGTGTCCCCACCTGTTCAAGATAATCATGACCATCTTTCCAATGTCATCATCTAAAACTGTTATCGACGTCCAGGTTAGCACATTTCCCCCCAGCATTATGAACATGAATAACTATATCTGATGTTATAAATATCTGAATGATAGATTCAAATAATGTCTCACAATAAAAGATAATTACAATCTAATGTCAATCTATGTAAAGCTCAGGATGCCTTCAGGCTATTTTTCATTCCCAGCTATAGTCAAGGAGCATTTTCATTCCTGTGTTATTTTCCATGAGAGCTAATGATTTGTCATAATTGATAAATGTGTGATGCTAAGAGCCACCTAAAGAATTTACGCTTATTCTTTGACTAAGGTAAAAAGCTTTTTGCCATTTCAACCACTCAGCTCAAAATAAGGTATAGCTGGCATGAGATTTATTCAAACACTTTTATTTATCCTGTGTCATCCATAGGTTCTACTATGCAAAATATTAACACTGATGAAAAAGTTCAGCTTCCATCATGATTTTTTAGTACAAAATGAGAAGAACAAATTTATTTAACTACTAATCATTTTCTCAAGTGTCCTCTTTCATTTTTTCCCTTCCTTCCTTCGTTCATTCCTTCCTTCCTTGTTTCCTTCCTTCCTTCCCTCTTTCCTTCCTTCCTTCCTTCCTCTCCCTCTCTCTTTCTTTCCTTGCTGTTTCCTTGTATTTCTACCACGATGTTTGTTACTATCAGTGGGTAAGAAATGTCCAGCCTTCCCTAAATAAAAATCTAAAGAGCTGGTGCCATTTTAAAGGGATTACTCTGAAAAAAGTCTGGTTTTTTGTTGGACAAACAACTCATGTGCTCTAGAAGTGCTAACTAAAAATTATTCTTCTCTGAAACTGTTCCTGAAATAATCATCTTTTACTCATGTACCATACTGTAGCATACATGTTACAATGAAATCTTAGTCACTATTTGTAACCAATAACTACATGCTTAAAATGAATGTTTGTACATTTAATTTAAATGTACAGGCTGTTGATTTTTTATTTAGGTGAAAGTAGTCAGAAATCAGTACTAGATTTTCAGCTGAATTTGAAATCTCTAAAATTACAGGTGGTATTTCCTTCCTTATCATTTGAACCTCTGAAAGTTAAGTTCCAGAACTAGAATTTTTCACCAATATTTTATATTCCACAGAAACTGATAAGTTTCTCTACAGGATGACTCATTTATCTATCCTCACAATCTGGATAGCATAAAACACCTTTAAAAGTGTCTGCGTTTTTTCACTGAACATAGAAGGGCCTTGAAGTTCAAAAAATTAAAGTTCAAAATTTTTTTCAGATTAATCCTCCTTTTTGCTGCTTACTTTTAAACTCTTCCTACATTATCAACCACATGTACAGTGATAATGACAACCACGATTTCTAATTGAGCATTTCAGCACTACCTATTCCCTGTCTCTGCACAGAGATAAGGACACCTCAAGTTGTTTTTGCCAATGCCCAGCGAAGTTTGTTCTTTTATCAGTGCTCCAGACACTGATTCAATACGCCCAAGAAAACTGGTGTTTCTATATATGCAAAACTCGAGAGGGGATGGCAGGAAGGCTTGTGGTTCAGGTTCAAGCAGTTCTTTGCCAATAACATACTGAATAAACACAGACATTTTTCATCTTTTTTGTCAGTTATTTCACTGCTGTAAAATTTTGTTGTGCAATGTGGTGTCTTAACAATGTCACAGTGCTAATATACAGTGACTGGTAATCTGGCCTATTACATGAATGGCTGTAAAATGGTTTTAGGAGGCTACAGAACTGTCATTTTTCACTCTAGATTTGACTGTGTTCCTTTGACAAGAAGTCCTTCTGTGTAGGAAGTATGGTGCCACCTTTAAATGCAACTTGAAATATATTAGCTCAGCACAACCACTAAGTTTGACATATATTTTCTCCCAGAATATAAATTTTAACTCTAATTGCATTACAGCTTTATTAATTTCCCAGTCTTTCCAGCATGGTTTTACTGGCATACTTTTGCAAATCATTAATTGTGCATTCTGCCACTCTTGTTTTAATGACATTGTAATTTATTCCAAGACTGCTAGAGAAATGAACTGTATAGTTTTCATTAAACGGTCTGAAAAAAAGTAATAAACACACAAATAAATGCTTACTAATAAACAGATTATTTACAACCATTTCAAAGCACTGGAAATATCTCTTGAGACAAAAACAAAAGAAAAAGACAAAATACAAGTGGAAGTCTGAAGTCCAAAATTTCATTTATGGGCAAAATAAAACCTCATAAATCTTATCAAAGATTGCCATCAAATTATATTTTTCTTTTACTTTAAAACTATAATACCACTGGAAACCTGAAATTCCATTTGTTTTGAACTATTTCTTCATACTACTTCCTGGCCTTATAAATACAAAAAACCCCTTGAAAATATCTCATTAATACCTCTAGATGTTATTCCTTTCTCATGGCCTCTGAAATATTAAATTTCAATTTCAATAATTCAGTAATTTCAACCTTTTTTCTGAGTGTGGAAGTCCTTTGATAGCAACATTCATCAGAAGTCCAAATATAAAAGCAAATTTTCAATGGTACGTGGAATAACCCAGGAAAACATAATAAGGTAGGTCTCAAGACCTAGTAAAAATGAAAAAAAATGTGGCTAAAAAAGATTCAAAAGAAACTTCTGAGGCTACAATGAAGGTAAACTAAAGAGGTGGACTGGGAGAAATACATATGATTGAACAAATACAGTCAAGGATCTGCACACCATCATTTAACAGAATGGAGAGGGTAGGAAAAAAAATTAAAGGACTGGAAAACCTTAAAGGACTTAAATGTTTAAGGGATTTAAAATGAAAGTTTATCTAAGAATTTCAGCTTGAATACTGTTTTATTAATTATTTTATTTATCTATATTCCCTCCCTCTCTTTTTTTCTTCCTCCCATCCTTCCTTTATTCTTTTCTTCTTTATTTTTTTATATGGCATTGATCTGGAATAGATCCTCTTGTTTCAAAGTGTCTCTTCACAACATTAACTTGTGTCTGAATAAAATCAAACTGGACAGCACTATGGGGGCTAAGCAAATTTGGTGTAAGCAAAGTGACTATACATGTCAACAAATTTCCCAGAGTCAGTGTAGCAAAGTAATTTTGTGACTATTGCCTTCTCTGGACCCATTTAGTCCTCCACAGAAAGAAGGTCTCCAAACACATTCAGTGAAAACAAAATACAAGTTCTAGGCTTTTAAATGAGAGAGCTATTTTCAACCATTGGGGAAAGAAAGAATGGCAAGACACAATAAATCCATGACATCTGTTTTCTCTTCATGACAGGCAGTTCTTTCATAATCTCCCCATATATTAAAAAAAAAAAAAATAAAGGTCCCTGAAATCTACAATTTGCATAAAGCTCTAGAATTGTGGAATATTCCAAATGTCTGGATTCTGACTGAATTTGGCATTGGATTGTACTGGTCTGTAGGCTACCTGCTGCTACACATTTAAATTATTATGTTAATATTGCATGTTCTTTCTATACCCTTATTGTTTTCATAGGTACAACATGATACAGACATTTCTGGCTATACCAAGATTTTAGAAACAGAATCATTTATGTTGGAAAGTACGTCCAAGCTCATTGTGTCCAAACATAAACTTAACGCTGCCAAGTCCACCACTAACCCATGTGCCTAAGCACCACATCTGCATGTCTTTTAAATACCTGCATGGATGGTGACTCAATCACTTCCCTGCGCAGGCTGTCACAATGCCCGACCACCCTTTCAGTGAAGAAATTTTTCCTAATATTCAATCTAAACCTCCCTTGGTGCAACTTGAGCCCATCGCCGGTTTTCCCGTGCATTGTTACTTGGAATAAGAGACTGGCTGGCCTCCCTTCGGGCAGTTGTAGACAGTGATAAGGTCTCCCCCGAGACTCCTTTTCTCCAGGCTGAACATCCCCAGCTCCCTCAGCCACTCCTCATAAGATTTGTGTTCCTGACCCTTCCTCATCTCCATTGCCCTTCCCTGGACATGCTCCAGCACGTCAATGTCCTTGTAGTGAGTGGCCCAGGACTGAGCACAGGATTCAAAGTGCCCAATCCAGGGGGACAATCCCAGCCCTAGTCCTGCTGTGTTGCTGATACAAGCCAGGATGCCAGCTGTCCACGTGGGTACCCTGTTGACCAACACCCCTGTTTTAAAAAACAGAATTTTTCAAAGAAGCCTTAGTAGCATGTTTCTGGCCTAGAACTTCTTTAGTGACATAATTTTGACACCATAATGATTTTTCACAAGAATTAATTGTCACTGTCTTCAGATAAAAAGTTGAAAGGACTTAAATTTCTTCTGAAGTCTGAAATGCTGTGCATTAAATCCATCAGCGTATATGACACATTTTTACCTTCACCTTTATTCCCAGTTTAATGCCTGAGATTTTTTTGCAAATCCCCTTCCAAAGCCCTGAAGTCTAGCAATAGTAACATTGTAGTTTTTTCTTGATGCAAGATATAATATCACACTATGTCTTTATTTCTATTTCCTTTGGGCTTTTTCTGATTGTGTCTGAATTGGTTTTGAGACACTTGATCATGACTTTGAATAAACTTTATTGTTCCTCTTTATCATTTCGTGATCCTTCACAAAAGATTAGTTTTCGCTCACTGAGCACCTGTTGAGCAATTGAGTCTCTTCTGTCACTTGCATGACTTCTTCACACATCAAAATTTCCAAATCCCTGAATTCCTTCCTGTCAGGCTACATTTCATAATTACCTTAATAATGTTACCATATTTCCATTTCCCTTAACCTTTTCCCATGTCTTTCTTCTTTGCTTTTATTTTTCCTTATCTATTATCACCAGTATTATCAACACCACTGCTATTGTCACTTATTCATTTTAGCTATTCATCCTTTCTTTCTTTTTTCTTACACATCTTTTGATAATCTGAAAAATCCTACAACTCACTTTGGAAGGCACCTACTTCTCACTGGAATGCAATTTATAAGAGCTTGCAAAAAGAATGCATTATAAATAAAATGCAACATTATTTATATTCTTTCTCCTAATTTTGTGCAGGCACCAGCTGCTGTTCTTGTGAATAGAGTTATTAGGAAGCTAGAAGTGTCAGAAGACAAAAAAGCAAGAAATTTCAATAGGAAGATATTTTTAAATCATCTAAAAGGCCAAGGCACCAAAAAAAAAAAAAAAAAAATCCCCAAAAAAACCCAACCAGAAAAAACTCCAAAAACCAAAAACTTAAATAGATTTCTAACTATTGTAAATAATAGACATTCAAGTCCCTGTCTAACTTTTTAGAATTTTGGGGAGGAATTAATTGCTCAAAGGAAGCCTGTATTTGATGAGTTGTCTAATAATATGCTAAAAGAATTTTTAAAGGGGTTATTTTTTTACCTCCTATCATTAATTCAGTTGCAGCTGTCTCTCTCCTTTGTAATATTCCAGCTCTAATGCTCTTCCTCTAAATTCTATGTTTATAGGGATGACTTTTGTTTTCAGGAATATTGTCTCATTTGTGAGAAGAAAAGAGAGTATATCCAAGAATTTTCTGTTCATGCTCAGTACATCAATCTTTCCTTGTTTTATAGTTACTACTTTTGCTTCCAGAAAGTAAACCATTACCAGACATTTCAGAATTAAAATATCATTTATGTTTTAAGTCGTTGCCAAAATGTCTTTCAATCATCAAGTTTTGTCTTCATAAAAGGCTTGCAGGTTTACTGAAAAATTAAAATTTCACAGCATTCATTGAAGTGCTTTTGAGAAAGACAATATCCGGAAGGTATAAATCCAATTATTTAGTTTCCATGAAATTAGCATAGTTAAAGTTATTTTGATTCCTGAGGGGATTGTTTTTTACATTTCTGAAAGAGGAAAAACATGATACAGTAAAATTTACAATAAAGTAAGAGGAAGACCAATTTCAGATACTTGTATTCTGTATAGCTGTAGCCAAAATCTGTGATAGTTTCAATAGGATCAGACAGAATTTCTGATGGTTCCAAATTTGAATTTAACTACCTTTTCATAAGCAATTTTTACTTCCTTAAAACAAATTAATTCATTAGTTACAAAGTAGAACATGGTAATATATTGTTCCAATGGAAAATGTTCTAGGAATTAGAGAAAACTAAACACCAGGACAGATAAATCATAAGAGATCAAACAAATTGTTCTGATCTAAATAAATGCTCATTAAGCTCTCCAAGATTCAAACATATATCCAGACTAATCTAATTCTCTTTCATATAGTTTTTTTCATTCAGTTATATCTGGAAGGCCAGGTATTGGGATCCTATTGAAAGGCGTGTTATGGAGAAGACTTTGAAAGGAAAAATTTACAAAAAAACAATACGAAGCTAAAATTATATCTGATGAATTTTTAACAAGTAACAAAATTCAGCTCCTCTTTCAAAGTATAAGAAATAGTTCATGATATGGAAAATTAATCACTATTCTTTCAGGCAGCTGATCCCGTTTGAGCATCCTCTTCCACAGGCTAAACAACCCCAATTCATTTGATTTCTCCACATAAGACATGTTTTCTACACACTTCACAGGCTTTGTTGCCCTTCTCTGGATATGAGAATACATGAAAGTTTTTACAGAAATGCAGAACAAAACCCAAACATTCAGCTGGAAGATAAGAACTTAATATCTTTTGACGAAAAATAAATGCAAGAGCCGAAAACAAGTCATATAGTTCATTTATATTTTAGACATAGAAAGTGAGAATAATTTAGCACAAACTTCACATACCTACAATGCAAATTTCAACATCTATTCTGGTCTATCTTGTTTCCTATTATATTTAACGGAGTGAATCAGGCTTTTCAGGATTAATTCAATAAATGCTATCTGAGATATCTTTTTTACGATGAAGCATATTATGGCTAGATCCAATTATAGCTCATATGGTATCTGATTATGATTATTGTATGAGAGAGTACACCTGACCATTGTCCAAATAGCTTTAGGAATGGATCATTATCATAGAAATCTTTATGTAAGGATATCTCCATTCTTC
Organism: Daphoenositta chrysoptera; assembly: GCA_013397915.1. Classification (NCBI taxonomy): domain Eukaryota; kingdom Metazoa; phylum Chordata; class Aves; order Passeriformes; genus Daphoenositta; species Daphoenositta chrysoptera. Next base: position 999,007 of record VZRO01003175.1, read on the forward strand.
ACAATAAATCTATGAGATCTATTATAGGCACATATGGTAAGTATATCAGTTCATAATTAGACTACAAATATTTCTGAGGCTGTGTGGATAGAATGGTATCAGTCACCAAAAAGTTTTTGGGAAAAAAAGCTGTAGGAATTCTTTGTGTACAAAACACTTTATTGTTTGTTATAGGTCTTTAACAAAAACTTCAGATTTAGACCTGAAACACATCAAAATGTGGGGGTTTTGCAGGATCAGATTTTGGGCTAATTTTATGTTTTTTACAGTTTAGCCTTAACTAACTATTCATGCACTAAAATGGATAATTTTTGATTTATTTCTCTTTAAAAGGGAAAAACAAGCAAGAGAAAGCTGTACTTATTTGAAATCTCTGAAAAACTCAAGGGGAATCATTTTAGATGAAAGTAATTTCATGTTTTTTTTTTTTTTTTCAGAAGTTAAACTTGAGGCAGAACAGACAATGTTTCATTTTATCCTAAAAAAGTGTGACATTTTAATAATTATGAGAACATGTTGATCATCATGACTCATTGTAAGGGTTTTCTTTATGTGCTAAAGCTCTTTCTTTCCTCACAGTTTATAAGGCCATTAATCAGCTCATGAGCTGCTGGTTTTAAGTTTAGTCCATCTCAGAAAAATACATCATGTAATTTAAAAGAACGTGATGGATACAGATATGTAAATGAATAATCTGGACATTGTACATTAGGACAGAAATCATTGCCTCCTAAAAGGCAATTTAAAAAAAAAAATGTGATCAGATCCAGAAATTAGAGAAAAGGAGAAAACACCTCAACTTTTCTAGAGGGTATTAAAACTCCAGATCTATGGGTCAACCTATTGATCAAAGATCAGCACACATCCAAACTTCTCCAGTACATCAAATGTACTCTTCTTTTTCATAAACATATCTATTCATACTCTGTTAAGTATAATCTTTTTTAACAGCACTTAGTTATTTTTAAGGGGAAAATAATCTTTAATAGAATTTGGACTCCTGTTGAATCGTAGGGATGGATACAACTTGTTAATGATGCAAAGGTTCTCAAACAAATTTGGTGCCTTACTTAAATATAAATTTTAAAGGCAGCGTTTAAATCCAAATCTATCTCAAAATACCTGTAGAAGCAGCAGGAATTCTAATGTGGTTTTATAACAGATAATGTAGAAATACAGAAGTTTATAATTTAGGAAGCCAGGAGAGAAATTCCTTTGTTACAGTGTCCTTTGCCCTACTTTAAGGAATCCATACTATGGTCTCCTTCATGCAAACTAATCAAGATCCATATTTCAGCTGGTTTCCCTGTTAGAAGACTGTTTCAAAACCTCACTTTTCTGATAGTTAAAAATTTCTAATCAGTTTTCCCTCTGAACTGATTTGTATGCAATTTACCTACTTTTGCTATACATGTACACAAAATAAGCAGGTACTTTGGCCAGTACATTCTCAGGGGCAATAAAAAGTCAGACAAGTCTGCCTACACCAAGAGCCTAGAAGTCTTTTCACAGTTGTCTTTTTGATGCTAAAGGAGATGCATGCAGAACTAATCATCAAGTTAGTATGCATATTTCCAACTGTGCAGCATTTTCATAATTATCTCATATGCTTTGTTTCACTGGTAGCCAGACACTAAGACAAGCTATCCCTTTTTCTGAGAGAATGTTAAGCATAATAATGTGTCCTTTTTGTAGGAATAGATGACTCCTGCTGCAACAAATGTTGCCAACACAGGAGACAATGCATTGAGATTATTATTTATTTTACCATATGTTGCCATATTCAGAAAAAAACCGATAGAGGTACTTTATTATCTTTTTCTAATTCACTTGGATGAGTAGTTCACTAATCATGTATTCCAAATTATTATTGGCTGTGTGATGCCCAATTTTGCAAAGTTTATACAATATTATATTTGCCTTTATAGTGATCTTCTGGTTCTTTCTTTTTTTCTCAAAGAATGCTCTTTTGAAATAAAGTTTTAGTAACACCAAAGCACCTTGTTCATCATTAAATATTTTTGCAAATTAATAAATCATTCAATGATAATTACTGTCTTTATAATGGGTTTTCTTCAAAATGGACAGTTGAAAAACATTTCAAAATATTGAGTGAGAGTCTCAGAACATATTAACATTTAAATTATTCTGAAAGTTCTACATTTTAAACTTAATGAGTGTAGGATTGGGTCATTACTAGGGTAACAAATTAATCAGCTGATAACTTGATCAGTTAGAATGATCTTCCGTAGAGAAAAGATATCTAAAATTTCAGTCAGCTGAATGCATGTTTTGTTAGATTGAAGGTTAGTAACTCAAGAAAAGTATGATGGGTTTTACAATCTGCTATTTGCTTTGGCTTCATAAATGTCAGGAACTGTCTGCAATAAGATGTACAGTTATTCTCTGCTAGATACAGTTTTGCAATTTCACTGTCAAATTAACATTACAGCTCTTCCGAACCACCAATTCTTAAGGACAAATCTCAGTCAATATGTAAAGAAGTGGGAGTGTTTGGAGTGTAAATTTCATCCTGACCTGGAAGTTAAGTTGCAAATTAGGAAAAGCTATACAGAGTAAAAAAGGAATTATTTTTGTTTGGGTTTTTTGCTGCAACTCTGCCTTTCCAGATACGTACTGGTTTGTGATCTTAACATAGTGGAAGGAAACAAAGTGGGGACCACCCCAGCCACTCCCAAAGAATGGAGTCAGGCTTCAGAGACAACGTATGCTCAAGTGGCCAAATCAAATCAGATAACTTTCCTGGAGTCAAGGAAAAAGAACAGAAATCAAAGTTAAATATTCCCCTTAAGGGTACCGAAGAACAATGTGCTCTGAGGGCTGGTGAAAAGAATGAAAACAATAAATGTTTTAAGTCTGAGGGGACTTTAGATTTAATAGATTTGAAACACTGAAATCTTGTGACACTAAAAGTGAAATATGACAAAAGTTTTCTCACTGGGTATACAGTTCTCAAAGGTCAGTTGAAGGTAAGCTCTTGACACTCAATCGTCTGCTTTCTTTGTTGTGGAGTAGAGGGAATAATGAAAATAAAAATTTTCTATGATGCAGAGGGTAAACGATATGGTAGTCAAAGTGCACTAAAATGGTCACTGACAGAATGCTGAAAAAGAAATTTATGTATATGAGTGAAACTGCTTCATAACAAGCCTTATGCTCCTACCCTTGTTCCTAAAAAAATATTCCAGAAATAGTATCCTTGAAAGGAGGAAAGACAGGGAAAATGGGTACTGATTAATTGTAATAGGAGAGATGTCTGCCCAATAGTTGGTTTATTGTAGTAGAACTAGCTTCCTATACTGGGAGCATCTAAAGCACATCTAAATTCAATGTAATAAGATTGATCCAGACACAGAGAAAAGACAGACAAGTCTTTTTTCTGTCAACCACATGGAGATATCACTCACTAGACTGTAACTGTTCAAACATAAATGAATCGGAAATCTGTCCCTGAAATTTTATTGGCAATATTAAAATAAAATAAAATAAAATAAAATAGCAAGTAGTTGTAGCTAAAATGAGATTATATAATATAATAATAATATATAAAATTTATTATATATGACTATCTGATAATTACATATGTGTATATAATATCCATATTCTTATATATATATGCACAATATATATGCATTATATATATAATACATATGATTTACACACAATTATATTAATTTCTACAATAATATATAATAATATATTATATTATTATGCAAAATTATGTTACGAAATAATTTTTTTGTAACAAAATGAATATATAATGGGAATCTAAATCTATATTTAAAGTCCTAATATCCTGATTAGAATAACAGAAGTATATCATGGAATACAAGTTCCACTAAATTGAGGGTAAAAAATTGCACTAGACAAAAATTTCCAGTGGACCTGGAATTAATCTAGGAAAAGAAAACAACCAGAATTCTTGACAATACTAATTTAAGTAAGGTTGGCAATCTCTGCTAGGCTTACTCAGTTTTAATTTCCACAGAAATGCCACATGTTGCATTTTGGAACACAAGCACTCTTCCCTGAATTAACTGATTTCTTTGCTCTTCATTTATTTTTGCTTAGACTAGTCCAGTATATGGTTCTTGATAAATTAGAGGTCTGGGCAACCACCAGCCATATGAACTTCTTCACCCAGAGGGTGGCTGGGCACTGGAACAGGCTCCCCAGGGAAGTGCTCACAGCCCCAAGCCTGACAGAGCTCCTGAGAGCATTTGGACAATGCTCTCAGGCACACGGTGTTAGTGTTGGGGTGTCCTGTGCAGGGCCAGGAGTTGGACTCAATGATCTGTTTGGGTCCCTACCAGCTAAGGATATTCTGTGATTCTATAAACATGATTCTTCTAAAGCTTAATTTTCACTTCAAAGAAGAACAGCTGAAGAGTCCCCTGTTACAAATATCGGAGCTAATAAAACTGCCTGCCTTATAAATGAATTGTCAGTTTCAAAAAGATCGCTAATATTGTGTGCATTTTGACAGGAACTGACTGTTACCTTATTCTCACTTCAGTTTCTGAGAGTCATAAAAGGAATTTAAATGAAACATGATTGTTGGCCTTATGATAAATGCTTATGTTTTAAATGTATGGGGTTGGTTGGTTTTATTTGATTTGGGCTTTTTAATGTTCAAATTAGATACTAATATGTCTGTTGATTTTTTTCCTTTTTGATGTGTTATTGGACATTAGATTTACAAGTGTCCTCTTACTCTTGATCCATAACAGTAAACCTGAACGTGACAGCAATGAATAGCAGCCAACGGAAAAAACTGATTCACGTTTCAAGCAAATCTAATTGCTACTAACAGCTGGAAACCAGAAGATACACATATTTCTAAAAATTAATTAAAAATTAAACAAATGAAAAATTTCCTTATAGTTTGAGGCCATAAATAATTCACAATCATAAAAAAGAAAAAAAATGAAGTGAGTTCTCTATGGATACTTATATGAATATTTTTAATTTTTTTTTTTAGCCCATAGGTTTTAATTAAGGGCTGAAGTTAATAGAGTGCATGGAAATCTTTTGCACTAATATTCTGTTAGATAAATAGTTTGCTCCAGGTAATAGTTAAAATATTTTAAATCGGACTCCCAAACATGATTCCCCCCTTAAAATGAGGGGTTTTTTATTTCATTGCCACTGCTTTCTCCACTAGGAGATTACTTTTTTTAGTCAGTGATATAAGCACAGAACTATAATAAAAATACAGAGAAGAGGTTGTGCAGCAGCACTAGTGAAGTAAATTTGGTGATTTTAGCATAGTCTTTGTATCAAATACTTACACTGATTAATAGAGTGGTCTGTGCATATTTTATCCCTGTGTACAAGGTCAACCCTTTGCATTGCAATTAGGACGACACAAAGAGCTAGCTAACCAGAGAGCATGAGATAGCCATAGCTGACTGACTGTGTGTGCCTGAAAGAAAACTTTCTGGGTACAAGGCCACTGATGTAGTGTCTGATGATAGTGAAGTCCCTAAATCTGTATCTGTGGCTTTGGCTGTGCTCCCCTTCCTCCTCCCCACACCTCAGATGCAGTTGTGAGACTCCATACGGATTTCCCAGCTCTAAGACAGCTGAGCTTGCTTTCAGAAGTAGGAAGCTTCAAGGAGGTTCAGTGGACTTGGTCTTCTTTGTTGAAGCTTTTCCAGTAAGGACAGACTACCTGAGTAGTTTTCTGCCTGTGTGTGGTGGCACATCCTCCCACTCCTCAGGCCTGCTCTGTGATCCCAGGAGTTCCTGATAAGCCTTAACCAAACCAGCAGAACAGTGGAAAACCCCTTCAGAGAAGGAGGAACCATATGTTTGTCTCAGAGTGATTCTCTGCAATGTTACACACTGCAGGTGCAACTACACAGCTCATAAATTGAGCAGCAGTCATCCCTACTAAAGAACAGATAGAGAAAGAAAAAAGAAAGCTTAATAAAGCTTAATACAGTGATCAGAAATTAAAATTGGAAGTATTTATGAACTATTAAATTGTAGACAAAATTCCATTTGCATGAAAGACTCTACTTTAATTGACCTTGTTAGATGTAATTGTTAATAAAAATAGATAGATGTGGAACAGCTGTATTCCCTGACCACATCAAGGGTTTATGGAGCCACTAGATGCTCACAGGATGGTTTCAGTTGATGAGTAACTTCATTAACTCTTTGGGGATCCATTTTCTCCAAGGTGTTACAAATCACTATGGAGAGGAACGTGGATTGCTATTCTTACCTTGTGGTGGTCTTTGCAAATTAAATACACGCAAAAAAAAGAAAAAAAAAGGTTCTGTATTTCTTACTACCATTTTCCTTCTGCTTCTTACTGACACTGAGTTTACAAATTCACGCCTGGTATGTGAGAACTATGTTGCCAGTTTTCTTTTTTTTTTTTTTTTTTTTTTTGCCACTAGCAAGTTTATTTAGCCCTCAGTGGATTGGACCCTCATAGAAATATACAGAATTGCAATGACAAAAAAAATTTATTTACATCAGCCTTTTTATCAACTGCAGCAAGCAGCTGATTAATATCTGCAGTTGTTGTGTCCCATAGTTGTATCAGTGCAAACCTATATGGACCATAATCTAGAATGTTTCTCCCATGTTTCATAATACTGAAATAAATTAAATTAAAAGTGAAAAATAATAAGCATAACAGTATTTTAAAAAGTAATTCCAGTTTCTTTATTAGTGACCTGGTTGTTTACAGAAATGACAGATACTCATTTGAAAAAAAAATCAACTCAAAGATTATTTTCATATCATGAATGAGTATGCAAAAGTGCAATCAGAACACTGCTTGTGTGCCTCTAAATATAATAATGCTTCCCGTAGGAGTGGGAATACAGTCTTACAAAATATTCTTGAGGTTTGATTTTTTTGCAAATAAAACCCAAATGGCCTCTCAGTATAGTTACAACTGAAGGGCCAATTAGCTGCATTTTAGAGATGCTTTCAAGATATTTTAATTTTTGCTAACTTTGTCAAATGCTCTTTCTGTAAAACAGCCTGATTGCAGTTCAAGCTAAGGTTGATATAGATGTTGCCTTCAAGATATTTTTGACAGACATTGTAAAGCAGAAATCTTCCATATTAATACATTTTTCTTGCCGATTTATCACTGTAACTAATCACAGATTAATATGAAGGTTAGCCACCTACAGGTGAACACGAGTGTTACCGGTGAGAGTTTTAATTTAGAATCTTATTTACAGTAACCAATGAAGTGTTCATTTCACAACTAAAAATCCATAACATTAATAACTGCTCTTATACCCCTCATGATTCCTGGATACCAACACAAGCTTTACTACCTGCAGCCTGTGGATCTCTGTGGTTTTCTGTGTCTGGTACGCCTCATCCCTTTCTTTCTCCCCTCCCAGAGGGGATGTATCTTAGGTAATTACCGAGCCCTCTAATTTTCTTGATATTAGGCTTAGCCATTCTGACAGGCTAGATCAAGAACTGATTGGGTCTTTGCTCTAATGTGGTAGTGTCATTCTTATGATCTGCGACAAAATATTCAAGACTCCAAACAGGCTTGGTCAAAATACCTCTGTTCCGTTTCTCAAGAAGTGTTTTTATAGACTTCAGCTGTAGCATATAAGGTTCCTTATTCTTTTGTGATGTTTTCTTCCACTTTAATTAAAGTGATTTTGTCTATAGTTTTTCTCTTTTTTTTTAATCTAGCTTTTTCTCTGTTAATCCAATACAGCTAAATTAGTGATGACTTTATCTTTCTGATTCATACTCTGAAATGGAGTCAGAGAACAGTAGTGTCTAAGTGAATTAACTACAGTCAGCTTAATTTTGAAAGGTTTCAGAGCTCTCCTTCAACTCTATTTCAAGAATTAAGACAAAACACTCTGATTCACAGTAAGTGCCTGTTGAATACGCAGACAAGGCCTGTACTGGGAATACAGAAAAGGAAAAACTGGAAAGTATTGCTAAGTTGCACAGCCAGAGCTCAACTGAAAAGAGTTATTCTCAGACATCTGAAATTCCTACATAAGTTTTATTAAATTATTGCTTCAGTTATATTTTTTAAATACGTAGTGTTGCAACACAAAGTTACACACCTAACACACATTGCCTGCAGTAGTAATGTTGTTTGTTTTTTAATTGAGTTCTGCTTTTCTCAAGGACATTCCTCTTCTGAAAACTGGACTGGCACAAGATATCTGCAGGGAGCTTATAGAGTACACTTGCCTTTATGACTGTGAACATCTAAGTAATGGTCACACATTTATTTTATTTAGATGGCACCATTTTATTTATATATGTCATTTTTAGTAAGGTTAGGAATGGTTCCCTGAAAACAGAGGCAGAACATCTATTCAAGTAAGTTAGATGGTGGATGGTTTGAAGGATGATAAATCTTCAAGGATCTTCCATCCCAGACTTCTCAGTCTGTGTCCATGGCAGCAAAATAGGGTAAATCCTTTCAGGATTCTCATTTTCTCAGTGCTAAGACTATTAATGGTTACCTTTAAGTGACAAAATACTTTTTAAATTGAAATAGAACACATTTTACTTTCAAGAGAGAATCCTCTGTAGCAATAAAAAAAGGTACATCAATGTACCAAGGTATTAGGATGCTCTCTAAAAATTCACCTTTTCAACAGCAAGAGAAAGGATTGAGACCAGAGACAAAATTCTGTGAAACAGAACAGTTCATTTAAGAATCAAAGCTTAGCCAATGCCATGCAAGGAGCCTATTGCCACCCTTCCAGGTGGTTTATGCAGCAGAAAGCATTCTTGCTTTCATAGAATTTTCTTAGTTTGAAGGGACCCGCAAAGGTCATCGAGTACCACTCAAATTGAATGGCCCTTAAGAGGCTCTAACCTCACAACCCTGGTGTTATTAGCACCATGCTGTAACCAACTGAGCTAATCTTAGGGTATATAATCCTTGCTTATGCATTATTTAACATCTGTCAAGTCATTGTGAACATCATACTGCCTTCATCATCGCAGTCGTGCCTATGCATATGCTGCTTTCTTCAGAGGTGAAGGTGCAATAACAACTACATATCAATGTCCACTGTCAGGAAAAAACCCACAAACCAACCAATTGGTTGAAATTCACTTAGTATATTGTTGCACTCCACCCTAGAAGGTGAGGGTAGCCCCGGTTCTTGTTAATGGATCCCTTGGGTAGGTTAAAGTGAAACAGTACTGAATGATCATTGTTCGTAAATATATACATATGTAAGGTCTATTTTAGAACAATTTGGTTGCAATGGAAAGCAGGTATGTGGCCATTTTGCTTATTATTTTCCAAAGTAACATAACAATATAAAAGCATAAAAGTAAGAAAATGTATAAAGGAAAAGAAAAAGAAGGTAAGAAAGGATAAGACTAGAAAAGATGTCACCACTTGGGGAACTCGCACATCTTGGTTGTTGCACTTATGATGTCTGTTGGTCAAAGTGGTTGTCATAGACTGGATTCATCAGGCAGCAGGAGAAACCCACAAAACACAACATTCAATGGGTTAATATTTATGCTCAGGCTCGATGGGAACACCCTGCTATCTCCACTGGGTCGGGGTGTTTCACACTGAACGACAAAATTCTGTGGATCAGGGACGATTCAAGAGTGTTTCGCACCTTCTGAGTCATTACAGCTGCCTCTTAAGTCAGTGCAGTTGAGCTCATGATGGCCCATCAGCAGAGATGAGCATCTTCAGACTGTGTGTGAGTGTTCGGGCACTTCCCCAGCAGGGGAGTGAACTCCACAGCTGCGTTCACTTGAGGGAGGACAAGGAAGCAGCTCCCGCAGCTCCCGGGGTTTGCCTCCTTACATGCATCAACCTTTCTGTGCAGACTGGAGCCATGGGAGCTTGTTATGGAGTTGTATCTAATGCAGGTAAACAGTCAAACATTAGTGGGGAACCAATGCAAGAAAGACCAAAGTAAGCAAATTATTGGAAACAATTATAGAAAAGAACCATATAAATTTAAATAGAGGAGGGAGAAACCTCTTCCTCAGAGACCTCAGGATAATTATGATTAATCACAAACTCCTATTCTTGAAGTGGATTGAAACTGTTTATCTGAGGATCCAGAAGAATGGAAAAAGTAGTTTAACTCTAGAGAAAAGATTAAATGGATTATACTGTTGTAATTTAAATTAGACTAACAATAAATCCTTGGATTGATGTTGAAGATGTGCTCTCTGCGCTCATGACAAGATTCGGAGTTTAAACCTATTTCAGAGTTAAGTGCTTGCAACTCGTAAATATTTCTGAATGCTTACTATCTTCCCCCCTCTTCCCCAGCCCATTCCCAGAAAAAGAGAAAAAAAGTATGAGGACAGCCAGGACTCAATTTTAACTTCTTCCTTGATATTTTTGGACAATATTGATATATGATGAAATAGGTGTAAATGGCTGAGGAATAGTATTAAGGTGCAAACTGGGAAAAGATTTCAAGCTGTAACACTCAAGTCTGTAACAGTTTTCTAAATAAGGGAGTTAGGACAAGGAGCTAAAACATTTAGAGATTGTTCCCCAAAAATTTATCAAATTGATTTTTTTGTCAATGCAGAAGTGATACTGCAGATACTATTTTCAGCTGGTAATGGGTGATTGACTTTTCTTAATTGAGGGCATAATGAAGGAAGAGCTTAATTATGTTTTTGTATCATGCTTTTATATTATATTTCTATATCAAAATGTATGCTTTAGGGTCTCCCAAAAGAACTGCAAGGTAAAATAAGTATCTCCCTTCCTGACTACCAACACCCTCCCACCTGCACATCTTAAGTGGGGAAAATATAAAGAGGAAAATTGTCTTTTGAAGTATTAGAGTTTTCTTCAGCTAAACCCAGAAGAAAATATGTTAACGATTCCAGCAGAATTACAGTTCTCTTGTTATTTAGGAATGTTTTTTATGTAGCTGTAAATGAGAGTATCAGAAAGATATTCAGGAACAAATTTTATCCAGTTCAAGTTGTCAAGAAAATAAGATATGTTTTCATTTTGTGATTTGCCTTTCTCTCTGTCATAGAATGTAGTCTATTTTTGAAGGAATGAAGAACAAGGAAGATGTTTTAATGTCTTCTAGTTTATGCTACAAAACTAGAATTTTCTCCATAAAGAATGAAGGAAGTCCTTGTTGGCTTCGGGGAGGAAATTCTCAATGAGCCTAGATGGGAAACTCTAGCAGCTCTAGAATTCCATGTTTTCTTGATGCATCCTTTACAAATGCAGTATCTAAAATAGTAGGGCAAGTTACTTGTGTTAAGTAACAATAAGTGTGACAAACATGTTTGGCTCAGACCCAAACACTTCAAAACATGTTATGAATCTAAACTTCTGCTAAAACTGCCTGATGTTTTCCATTGTGCTTCAGAGTAAGAGTTCACCTTTTCTGTGTCATATGGAAACAAGCAACATCCCACTGTTTGACTACTGTTTAAATGGTTGGATGCAATAATGGTGGTTTTGTTCCTTCTTCATTGTGTGGTTTATCAACAAAAACCAAGTAGCAGAGGCAAGGTGATAGGGGTAGAAGAACCTTGACTCTCCCTCCATGTTCCTAGAAATCATTTTCAGCAGAGATTTTTTTGTAGGGATTACTTACTGTTTCAATCCAATGTATACCAAATGGCATAGACATACTCATTCAATGCCTTTGATTGTTCAAAGTAAAGATATTGGCATTTTTTAACAGTAGCGAGACTCTTGCAACATTGAACTCCCTATAGTGTTGAAGTGGAATCACAAAAAATACATACTGTGTCATCTTTTTGGAAAATTTGGGTTTAGGTATCATTATAGAGCTTCATTTATGAGCAATATTGTAAAGCTTTTAGATACTTAAACTTCTCTCAGTTAATTTTGATTCTCCCAAAAAGATTTGCTTAAATAGCTTGTGCCTATTCACACAAAGGAGCAGCCAGTGGTAATTACAATTAAGCCTGTTCTAGTAACATGCAGATACTTATGGCAAAGCTCATGTAAAAATGCACAGTAAAAAACAGGCTGAAATGAATATAATTAATTGCACAGAGCTCTAAAGACTTACTGTGAATTCTTCTCTTTGTGCCAAATAGCTACTAAAAGTACTGGATGCTGCTGTTAGTTATCTGCAAGCTGTTCTGGTGGTTTCCAAATGTTTGTGATTCCCAGCTATGTTTCTAATGTGCAAAATAACAAAGTCCAGTGAAATGGTTAATTTTTCAAAATGCCAAGTTTGAAATAACCCAGAACCCTCTTTGCCCAATATGTTACACCTCCATTCCCATACCTACAAGTAGTATGGCTATGTAATTATACTTTCCCCTCCCTACATTTTTTTTTTCACTTCAAGGTTTTTCTCTGAGTCTTGAAGAATACTGACGTTAACTCTCCTGCTTCTGTATTTTAGTACCTCAAACTACCATAATTTGAAGTGCATCTTTTCAGTTCTCAGTTTTGTAGGTATTGTTCTGTTCTTTCTAAGTGGATGTTTACAAAATTTTAGTCACAGAATCGAGTCCACTTTATATGTGGGGCAGGTTGTTTGCATGACAGTCAAGAAAACGAAGCCAGTAAACATAAAATAAAAAACCCTCTTAACTAATACATTATTTTTTTTATTTTAATTTTATTGGAATGTGCTTATATCCATGCCTCTATTTTGCTTTTTTTTAACTGAACTTCAGAATGATTCTGTAATCTAAAAATAAACGTTTTTATAAACTTTCTGTACTGCATGGTGCTTCTTCCTGCCTGAAATGAAACAGTTCCTGTGAAACAGTTAAATTTTTTAATGACTGGATAATTGGAAGGTAAGTATTCATGAAAGGTTGCTTGTCATCAAAAGGGTATAGTTAGTACATTCTTAAGTTTATTCATAAACCTCTGCAAGAGACCCAAGTTCTGAACCATGCAACTGTTTGTATTTATTTATATTTTCAAGTTGCACTATTACGAATTTGATGGTGTTTATTAGAAAAAAATCATATATGGAAAAACCTGAATCATTTGCTAAATCTAAAGATAGGGCTGTTTCCAATGAACAAATAATTTTAATCTGACCAAATTTTTCATTGCTATATCAATTTAGTGCAGCATTCATTGTGAAGAAAAGGCTAGTATTCTGAGATTCTATGCTAAAATGGGCAACATTTTGGCTTACATTAATCTAGTCAAATTATTATTTCTGCATCTTATGTATTAGCACAGTGGCTGCCCAGGAAATTACTGTCCCAGACCCATCTCATGAGGCAAAATAAGCAAAAGAAAAAGAACAGCAAATGAATACTCTGATGCTCTGGTCTTTTTTTCAGCTGTGCTATAGAACACTAAAAAAAGACCTTTAGATAATGATTGCCGAATAAAATGTCTGCAATTTATGATAACCTACTGTAATTAACAGTTGTAGTTAAAACATTACACATTAAAATGCAGAAAAGAACTTCAATAACAGGTATAAATTCAAATTATATGACCAGGACTCTTGAAGATCATCTTCAGTCAGGGTTGCTTTTTATTTTAGGAATAGAGCTATATCACTGGGTCCATTTCATGAATATATCAAATCAGTTCTTCACTTCTACTAGAAAAAAAGTTCCATCTTAAGGAACATGAAATTATTGAAAATGCCATAAATTAATCAAACTTTCATCTAAAACTTAAACCAGTCATGAGCCAATTAGCTCAAACAGGCAGTGAGAAACAAAACCCCTTATTTCAATATTTTTAGCATTATGAAGTTCCAGATAACCCAGCCAGTTATCATTAAAATGTCAGCCAAAACATGTAACAGCTGGATCTCATTTCACACTTACATTTCTCAGGCATTTTGCTTAAAGCAGTTTCCTAAACTCCCTAATAATAGAGGTATGGGCAGATAACAGCTTAGGTCACGACTTAGGTGTTTATGTCTTTCCAGTGATTACAGAGGAAAGCAAATAAGCAAAATAGCTTAGATTAGATGTTTAACTTTTGATGGTTAATGTTAGGTAAAATGAATCCTTTTTCCGTTATCTACTGTTTTTTTCAGATATCTCTTTCTAAGGATCTTATTACATTGGATCTGACTTTGTACTTTCTATGTAGATGAGGTATTGGCACAGTGATAGACAGTGGTATACAGTCTTCTGCCCACCTTCAGCAAAATACAAATTATTTCACAAAACAGTCTAGAATATGATGGTGGAGTTGCTATTCCCAATGGGATTATATCAGTTTCAAATATCAAGGGATTTTTTTAGTAATAACCTCATCTGGAAACATATTAGCCATTACAGAATAAGCCAAGCAGAATGGTAAAAAGCTTCTCAAAGCCAAATTAGCTAATGCATGAATTAAGAGTTATAGAGCTCTCTCAGCATGGTACTAATTAGTGCTGCCTAAATCACCCACATACATCTATTGTAATTTTAACTGATGCTACACTAGCAAGAATTACAGTTCCTTCAAAGCTATTTGAATGGTGTCTATCCTGCATTTTGCAGTACAAAAATGCCCACAGGCACACATCTTAGAATCTGGATTGAAGTTACAAGAGGGGTGAGTTCAGAAGCTTTCTATTGAACTGAGCAAATTCTTTCTGCAGTTTCTGTTCTGAAAGGCTGTGCAGCCTTGCTGTGCTCTTCTGTCACTTGCAGATCTTTCTGCTTGGAAAACACTGTTTATGTTCGAGTCATTATTATCCCTTCCAAAGGTTTTCCCAGACAAAGGTACTGCAACACTTCAGATGCCCTCAGGGATCTCCAACTCTAATTATTTACATGAGTGAGATTTTAAGACCCTAAGAAAGATTTTGCATCTCTAAGGGAAGTATATTGTAAAGGTTTTAAATGCAATGCCGAGAGACTTCAAAAGAATTCCCACCAAGTGCGACTTGGCAATGCTAGCTCAGACAAGCTAAAGTGGAAAAAGATGAAATTTTAACTTTAACTCTGGAAGCTCTTGTTTTTGCCTATTTTTTGCCTGGATCTTTAATTTTACTTGTATCCTGTGATTTAGTATTTTATATAGGCTCCAAGTAATGAAAAGCATTTGGACCTGAAATCTCATCAACATATCCAATAAAATGCTATTAAATTCTGAATATTTCAAATATCAAATAGTTTAGGAGACTTATGTGCTTTTAAATATTTAAATGTGAATAGGAAAAAACCATATTTTTGAAGTTTAAGGCAAACTGTCACACAGCTGAATTATTTTCCATGACTAACTATTAATCCACCTGTTCTTTCTTGACAAAATATTTCATTTTGGCTATTGTATAGATATATATAGTTCTGAAAGTTGTTTGAGAAACTAATTTGGCTATTGAGCTTCTTTGTGGTGGGATAATCATGGGATAAGGCGTTTGCAATTGGACTAAAGTATATTTTAAAAGAGAACTCTAAATCTGAACAAGTTGAATCAACTGTAAAATTATTAAAATCACTTAGGTCATGGGAATAATGGCTACATGTGTGAATTCATCTTAACCAAGTGTACTTGTTCTAATTCAATGTTGGTTGCAAAGCAAAATGGAGCTCCTCAGTCGAAAAAAAATGGTCCAAAAATGACCTAAATATGCAGGTAACAATATACTCAGATTAGATGTCTTTGTAAAATATTAATAAAAAAATAAAGCTGTTCGAATACTTTTTTAAATAAAACAGCATCAGGGTCCAACACCAAAACATTTTTCTAAGTAGCTGTATTCCAGACCTATCTTCCTAGACCTGAACCTTTAATTCAGGATATTATTCTGCAAAAAAACCCACAAACAAACCCCCAACGAACCAAAAAGAACCCCACAACCTACCCCCACACACAGACACAAAACAAAAAAAAAACCAAACCAAAACCAATAAAAGATAAAGCAAAGCAAATCACCCTTTTCAAGGCCATGTAAATGTATCTTTGATGTCAACTGTCATAATGAAATTGCTGATTCTAGGTCTACAGATAAAACATGTACCTCAGGGTCATTGAGATAAGTATCTATAGATACCAAAAGCAAAGAATAAATGTTTGAGAGCAGGAAATCCCCACTTATGTTGAAGCAGTACATGAATGTATAAAAATACTGTTAGCACTTTCTGAAGTCCATAAAAGGTTACAGTGCTCCCTCTGTAATGTTGTTCTGGGAATTTAGTAGATAAATGGGGGAGAACAATTTGGTGATTAAATTAGTACTGAGAGCTCTAACGAAATGAGTAGGTCTGCAGTAGTGTGCTTTGTAAGAAATACATAGGTACTTCAGTTTACTCATCTTAAAGTGACATGCATTATTAATTCTTATTCTCCAGACAGTTTGTAAAGGTGATTTAACAATCCTGCCATGCTATACATCGTAATTTTTACTTTACCAAATAACTGTATTAAATATAACAGGGACAAAACAGTAATTTTTATGTGTGTTCTCATTGTGTCTGCCAAATACTCTCCCAGAAAGATTCACTGCACCTGACCAGACTGAGATTCCCTGCAATGGTTTTGTTAGTGGATAGTCAGACAAAAACTTTCAAAGATCACCATTATCTTTACATTCACCTATTCTTACTGTAATTTTCCTCTGTTAGTTTGTTAGAGATTATATTTTTAAAAGTACATTTACATTCCATTCCTTTACATGGGACAGAATTTTTACACAAAAAACCAGGGGAAGAAAAGAGAACTTACTTCATGATTACTTTTTTTTTTTTTTTGCCTAAGTAACAAGAGAAAGAGGTTTCTGTTAACAGAGGGTGATATCAGCACCATATCAGTGGGAATGTTACCAGAGATATTAAACCTGGGGGTAGGTAGCATAGACTGAAGAGACTCTTCCCTTCCCATGACTGCATAGAACTGATAAATCAGAGCCGTTTACCAATCAGGAATATTACATACCAGCTTTTGTTACCAATTATAAGATTTCAATGCCTTTGAACCTGTATTTTCAGTAATTTTTAGTCACTTTGTGATTTCTGCATAAAGATATTTACTTCTATTCTGTTTGTTTGTCTTTCTTTTGTGTAGAAATTATATATAGCGGATCAGAGGACAGCAGGCACTTTTAATACTGCCTCAGATAAAACATCTCTGAGTGATGTAATGAAATAGCAGCCATGTGAAGCATCTGAATGAACCTCATAGCCATATCCACCACCCTACAATGCTTTCTAACTGTCCTTCTCATACTCGAGTGAACCTCTTAGAGTCTATAGGGACAATAGTATAATGATGGTTTCTACTTCTATTCAGTACTGTTTAGAAACCAAGCTAGCAAAATTTTAATGTAACAAAGATGTATTTATTTTTAGTGAAAAAAAAATCATTTGCTGCCTTTAAATGTGATGTTAATTCTCCAAGTATGGCACAATAAAATGGCATTCCATAAAGATAAGAAGACAGCTTAATCTGATAAAAGGGTTTAGATAACAGGCTCTTCAACTCATACTTCAAGCTGTACAATCTTGCTGCTATTCAGGCAAACCTTGCCTTTCAATCAATGAACTAGTTAGGATTTTGTAATGCAAATGAAGTTTTACAGACGTTCAGTATGGCTCTTCTCAAGCAAGTATAAACAGTTTCTCCTTCCTTGTTTTCTCTTGCAAGTTGCACTTTGAGCACAAGTAGAGGAAATTCCAAGTTTCTTTTAGGCTTTAGGGAATGAAATAAGTGAAAGTGGGTTTCACTTTATTTCATTTTTGTTATCTGAAAGTGAGATACCTATTCTGATTGCAATAATATAACCTCGCTCTGCAATCAGTGGAAGCTGATAGACTTTTCCATGGGCTTACCCATGCTATCCTGGAAAAGAGTCTATGAAAGCCTTAGATTTTCCACTTATAAAGCCATGCCAAAATCTTAGTTCAACCTGCTTGAAGAATAAATTTGTATTTGTGCTTGATCTTCATTCATCTTTAAATATGTTTCAGTAACCTTTGGTGCTTATCTATGTTCTTGAATAAGAAATAATACCTTCTTTAGGCAGTATTTAAAAAAAAGTTTTACATGGTGCACATAAATCTAATTTAACCACTGAAAATCATTTCCCAAAATGCCATGCTCTTCATACACGGTAAAATTTGCATTAAAGTTCATGTACTTCATTAAAAATAAACAGGAGTATAACTTTGTTCCTTTCTTCTGAAAACTGCTTTTAATATAATTTGGATTCTTTTACTTATAATCTCTTTCAGAGCAGGCACCTTAGGATACATGCAAAACATGCTATTCAAGAGGGGCAGATGTCATGCTTTCCTCAAACCTTTCTTATGACAACAACACAGAATAATGGCTACAGGTTTTCATTAGTGGGTCAAACCACATTAATGAGGTCACTGTCTTCTCTTCGTTTAACCCAGAAATAGCAGCACTGAGAAGAGAATAAATTTGACTAAGGCTAGTCAGTTCAGTGAGAGAAGAAGAAAACATGTTTTCCCTGAATCTCATTCCATCTCTCTAAACTAGGCTGTTTCCAATCTAATAGTTTAGAAAAAGAAACATGTAGGACATTCACAAATACCACTTGGTTGTCTGTCTTACTTTTAAATATTTCTTAACAGAATAGTGGTCATTTTTTTGTTGACATAATCACATGCAAACAGAGATACAAAGTCAGTGAGGTGAGACAAATATCTGCAATTTGTGCAAGTACATTTCCTGAACAGTTCCATGAACGGGGCTTTTCTGAAAGGTTTGCCTCTTGCCTTAAGAACTGCTGATGTGTCCATAGAAAATATTAAGGAAGAGGCTACAGGAGATGTAAGAAGATTCTTAAGTAATTTTCTCATGTATATCGACTTTTTTTCTGTAATTCTTTTTTGGGTTTTTTCTCATAAAGAATGTATACTTTCCCAACATCTTTGGGTTTGTTGTTTTGTTTTGGAGTGTTTGGGGTGTTTATTCTGGGTTTTTTTTTTTCTTTATTTTTTCTTAATAAATAATGATCTGTAGAGATTTTGGTATGGTCTTCAGATTTATTTCACACCTAAAGGTTTATACGCTCATTCTCTCCGGTCTATACTGGTATTATACTTCAGTATTTCTGTTCACTGAGTGTTCAGAACACTCAGCACAGTATTAGTATTTGGATGGTATTCAAAAGGATGGTCTTACAGAGCCTTTTGCAAAACTTTTCCCAGAATTTGTGGCCATCAATATATTCTATATGTAATCGTGAAGAAAAGGATGAATATATAGAAATGCCAGGCCCAAACAAAAATATACATGATTATGCAGTCTTTAATTGCTATGTGATGCAGACACACCAGAAGCTGAATAAAATTTTCAAGTTTCTGTTAAACTGCTATATACTAATGTTGTGTGGTTAACCATACAGCTTTAAAATATCATTTAGGAAGTATTTATTTCACATACAGTTTCCTAACAGTTCTGTGGGCAAATCAACAAAAATAAACTCTGGTTTCTGCTTCTTTAAGAATCTTTCAGCTGTGAGTTAAAGTTAAGTTTAAACAATGTTCTTGCAATACTTCAGTATTTCACCAGTAGATGTTGAAGAGGGAGTGGCTATAACTGAGTCAATGGGAGACTTTATTCCATATGTATCAATTCCACATACTGTGTTGATGAAAGGTATTTTTTCATACTGTTCTCTTTCTTAGAAGAATATTTATGTGTGTTTAATCTAAGGATAGAGGTGGTGTTTTCCCAGATCTTATGAAAAATTTACCAAAAGTTCTCCAACTTCATGTATCCTGGGAATCCTCAGACTTCCCATATATTTCTAGGTAAATATCTTCCTATGTTTCTTTTGTGATTATGAGGCTTTTAAGTTTAAGTGTTTCCATTATTTACTTGATTGATATGTTCCCAACATTTTTTTAAGAATTAAGCATCTGAGAACTGTGGCCTCTATGAGTGGTTTCTCAGAAAAACAAAGCACAATTTGAAATAAAACCTGATGACTTTTCTTGGAAAATCTTTGAGATGTAGTGTAACAAAGATGCTACCACTTCTCAAAGAATCCTATTAATCTTTTATAGTTAAAAGTGTTGGGAAGCTAAATGCAGTTGTCTTTTCCATCTGTTTCTATAATAATTCTTTTCACCTCAAAGTGCTTCACAAGCAGAGCCTACTTCCCTCATCATATAATAAGGATCTTCCAGTTTGCAAAAATCAACTGCTATTTAAAACAAAATGAAACATCAGAGATACTTAAAGATAGAACTTGAAACAACTTCTTTTTAAAAGGACAGAAGAAATTTCTGTGATACTTTTACCATACATTAAGGATATTCATTCGTAAAATCATGAGATGTGAAAACATATGCTGAGTATCAGTATTTTTGAATTATTTCCCATAAATTAGAAAGCAGTGAGAGGTGTATCTTCTCTGCCATTTATTGTTTAATTGGTATGACAACGAAGCTGTTCTATGTCTAGATTAGCTGTATTATTCTTTTATATGGATTAACATAGAATGCTGCAAAATGACCACCAAAGAGAAAAAAAAATCTGAGCTATGAGTTTTGCAGGTTTAAGGGATTTTTACCTCTAACTGTGTATGAGGAGAGAGCACTGCTCTAATTTAAGTTCTAGTTATCAAAGAGGGGGGAGTGTGCTAAAAAGGTAATGTCTGCTTCCCTACAGTTGCCACATTAAGACAAAATAAATTAAACCATTAAATTCAAGCTTTCAGGATAGTATTTAACTGCACTGTAGTAGGTCAGCAAGTAGCAGGTGTCTCTAAATGAACTTTTGCTCCACACTAGTTAGGTTTACAGTATTTATTAGAGAGGATTACATCAGTACTGCATAAGATTTACTGTAAAGATTCATCTAGATTTTCAACATAATTGCTTTTTTGTGTTCTCTCTTTCAAATATGCTCATACACAACACTCCCTAGACAAATATTTAATATTCTGAATTCTGAAAATTACCTGCTGTGTAAAACTGACTTGGTTCTCAAGTTGTGTCTAAGAAAAACAACTAGTTCCTGACTAGAAAAGACTATCTGGTTTGTTTTTTTTTTTTTGTTTTTTTTTTTTTTTTTTTTTTTTGGTTTGGTTTTGTTTTTTAAGTCAATTCTGCATATTTTGTACTTCCAGAAAGTACTGTCATTACATATTTCACAGCAGTTCCCATGGAAACTCTGTTGCATTTCTTTGTGTGTCTGTT
The DNA here is from genome assembly GCA_013397915.1 of Daphoenositta chrysoptera. Lineage (NCBI taxonomy): Eukaryota > Metazoa > Chordata > Aves > Passeriformes > Daphoenositta > Daphoenositta chrysoptera. The sequence continues at coordinate 1,020,091 of VZRO01003175.1, forward strand.
TTGGTTTTTGATTTGATGCAGTAACAGCTGGTGGTCATCCTGCAAGTTAAATTAAATAAAGAGTTCATTGATTTTACCGCCCTCATAATCTCTTTCTCTCTCAAACATTGACCTTCTCTTCATACATTGGCTAAGAAGCACATCATACTGAAGGACATCTGTGTATGACCTATGTATTCACTTATGCCATAAGAGCAAGATACACAAAGGAACATTAAATTATCAGTGGGACATGTGGAAATAAACTGAGCATTGAAAATTACAATATGAGAGGGGTGAACTGGTACCTAAGCAAAAGATATGGACTTTGCATATGGCCAAGCATAAATAAGGCAGTTTGGGTACAACATCAACTTCTACCAACCCTCAGATAAAAGTTATTTTAGTTCAAATAATATTATAAACCAGTATTTCAGTTGCCATGGGCAAAAGAGTCTTGATACCAGGAATATCACTTCATTTCATTTACTGACAACTAACATAAATTTTTAGTTATGGTCTCAGGTATTGCAAAAGGAAAGACAACAATCAGCTAGGAAAAAAATCCACCTTTTCCGCTTGTTTCTCAGGTTTTGCTCCACTCCACCACCTTCCTTCCCCTTTTCTAGTCTCAATTTCCCTTGCTTTTGCAGCACAACACATGCAATCCTTCCCACACCCTTTGGAGAGGCAATGAGCAATGCAAGAGGTCGAGGTCAGCACACAGCCATTTCTTTCTGCTGCCCTTTGCATCTTACTCTTTTCTTCCACTGCTTCTCACCTAATTATTTCCTGTGCTCCAGTGTGGAGCATTTATGGGCTGCTGTACTCTTCAGGGTGACCCTGTCCTGGCAAGGGTCCCTTCATGGGCCCAGTCCCTCTGGAGGTGTCACTAGCCCAGTCCCTCCACAGGCTGCATTCTCTGCAGGTCTGCTCCTGCCCTGCTGTGGGTTCATCCCGGGGCCAGTCCCTCAGGGCTATCCGAGATCCAGCATGGGCTGCCCATTGGTCACAGTGCCTCCTCTGCCAAAGCACAACTCCTTCCGAGAGTCTGTTTCCAGCATGTCTCCATCAATCTCCCCTTACACATTCCTCTTCCATTTCATTTCTGCAGACAGGCGTCTTCACATTTCTCCTCACATGTCCCATTTTTGTGTCCTCCTGTGTCTTCTCTCACATTTCCTTCTGCTTCCCCCTTTATGGGGTGTCGTGTATATCCTGTACCATTGTCTACCACCCTTTCTTAAACATGTCCAAGCCAGTGCACTGTGTACTTCTCTGACAGGTTGGTTTTGCTGCACCCAGTGCGACAATCTCTGTCACTGGGACTCCTCTGCTTTCTAAATTAATTTCTGGTAACACTTTTGTCCTTTTTCAGATGCTCTCTTAGAAATAAGAAACTCAATTGGCAAAACAGCTGAAGACCTTGGGATTTGCAAATCAGCAGAAGTCTGGGCATTTCTAAGTCATAACCATGCCAGACAAAATTAAACTCATAGTGAATCAAAGTTCATTTTTTTACATATGGTCAGAACTGGTTCCAGATGCCTTCTACAATCACCTGTGACACCTCTAAAACAACATCTTGCAGTATTCTCTGCTGAACCTGGCCCTCGTCTTTCCCTCTCAGCTCAGAGGGAGAACTAGAGTAGATAGAGCAGGCTGCAAAGACTAGGGATCCTTACTTGGAGCAATTATGAATTAATTTGTTTATGATCCAGACATTTTTCCTGTAATTCCTGACACATATCTGTGCACATGGATTGGCACAGAGTGTAATGTGTAAGGAAATGCCTGCAATAACCTGGTGATACTGAAAAATATATGCTGTTCGGTGCCATTTTGGAAAATGAGGATTTTGCACGACTTCTCCCACACTACAAGCAATGGAAATCTTTCTTTTGTAAAATAATATAAATTTTCATTTGTTAATCCCCCACTGAATTTCTATCAGTCACCCAAACAGTGGTTACAGTAACTTATTTTCTTTTTTTCTTGTACTAATTATGCTATTTTGAATCCCACTGTTAAACATTTTAGGCATAATTCAGGGCACCTTTCTCTCTCTCTTCCCTCACTCCCATTTTTTCCTTCAGATCAACACCCAAGCAAGAAATCTGTGGGAATAAGAAGAGCTAGGCAATTTTGTTAGGCATGTAATAACTTATTTTCTCTACAGGCATCATGACCCTCAAGAGGAAAGAACTCATGACCTTTTACTCTGCTTATTAAAGGAACGTCTTTATTACTGGCTGTAATATCAGACAGTAAAGTGAGGATATAAATTCTGTGCACAGAGAGATAATATCAGGTCTTATATTCACAGAAGACTAGATTAAGTTGAGGGTGACATTAGTTACCAGAGTAAGGTCTGAAGATCTTCTACAGGAAAAAGAGCGTACTTTCACCCTCTTCCCTCTTGCATGTAGCTAAGCTCTCCATACACATATACCACAACAACTGGAAATTACTCGTGGCTTTTCATTTGCATGCTCACAGTTTTTTATTTACTGTGTCTCTGACTGCTTCAGGTAAATATATCACTAATATATCACTAGAATAATATTGATTGTAGTAATTACTTAATTATAGTCAACTAGCTTTTTACAAAGGTATGTTTATTGACTATGAGAATCCATCAGAAAAGATGCTTTCTTTCTCTCCAAATTTTACTTGGTTTCTAAAAATCTAGTAGAATTACATGGATAACAAGTACTATGAAAAGAAAATTTTAGAAGTAGGTACATAACCTGAAAAAAAGCTTAGGTTTCATTTGTTGCCAGTGATGTTTCATTCTTTTAACACAATCTTTCTCTTTCAAGGGGCAATCTGAAAAACAATTTTCGCCCTCCTGGAAACAACAACAATTTTACTCTATTTCCTGTACAGGGAAACAGGCCACACACAAGCTAAGTACAAAGACCATTGCTAACCTGATTTTTTTTTAAATTAATATTATTTATATTCAAACAAATTATATAATTTTTAAATGAAAGAGTGATTCTTCTGCAGACATCTCTGTGATATATTTGACTTCCTTGGATTATAAGGATGTAGAAGTACTTTTGGAAGTAGAGAGCAGCAAAAAGATAAGGTGTCTGTTCTGAATTCTATCTTTGAAGTTTTACTTATTAAATCAGAGAATTTACACACCTATCCTACAATCAGTGGAGAGATAAGTGACAACATACACAGGTTTTGAAAATTATGGCTGCATAATATTTAAATGAATATGTATGGAAATGTTGCTTGTGTGGGTATGCAGATGATTGCATATTTTTAAAAAAAATAATCAACTATATCAGTATATAAGTATAAAAAGCATAAAAGCCTTAAACCTGTTATTGTCATTTTTCTTTCCTTGGTAACTACAGCCATGAGAACTAAACTTCCTTCCACCCTGTCACAATTTTTTTTCAGGACTTTTCCATTTCAATGATTTATTTCTCCCCAAAATATTTTAAATGGAATTGAAAAAAAAAAAAAAGACTCATTGTTAAATGTGGTGAAAAGACTGTGCCACTCACAAAATATTGAGGATTCTATACTGTACTTGTGGGTGAGGATTGTATTGTTGCAGCATAGATACAGCGGCTTAATTTCATCTTTTCTCCTTGTCCATGAGAGTGCTCAAAAAAGTTGAAGTTACAGATCTAGCAGTCTACTTGTGCAAATCACAAAATAAAACATATTTCCATGCTAATTTTCATAGCTACCAGACACTGTTTTAGGTGCAGAGGTGCCCAAGTTTCGGCATGTCTGGTAAGGAGTTACTCGACACCCACAGACAGGCTGGAGGTGAGCACTTGATTCAGCTCTGTCACCGTGATCCTGTCCACTGGAAATCTGACAGAGGTTTTGTGTCTTTCTTTAATAGCTGCCTCTTCTCATCTTGATCTCACCCTAGTCTATGTGAATATTTCTTCAGATATCTCTAATCTGCAGCTGTATAAACTGCATATGGGAAGAGCAAGCTTTAGGAACACTATGCTGTACTCTTCCATGAATGCTCCCATTGTGCTCTGAAAATGTCATAGCCCGAGATTGATATATGTTGTGTATTTATCTTTCTATTTTGAAAAATTAGTCTTATATTGTAATAGCTGGTTTTGCATAGGTTAAAGAGCATAGAAACAGAAAAAAAAAAAAAAAGGGTTTATCCCTGTACAAAGGAAATGTTAAGAAAAAAATAAACAAAAGGCAAGAAAGAGTCCTTAAATAATAAATATATTTAATGTAAATGTCCTATCAGCAATTTAGATGTTTGTCAATCTCTCTGTTCATGCACAGGATAAATGAAATTATGTCTTACTGCTGAGTAGTAGACATGATTTATTCTATCTTTTAATCAAGATCATGATCTATTGATAAGAGACAATGTTTAACAACTGAAAAACCTGACTGGAATCAGCTAGTCACATTTTATAACAAATTTTAATTTGAATCATAAATTGCAATGGGAGATCATTGCCTACAGATATAAAGAGATGTGAATAGGTTGAGAAGGCAAAATGTTCTTTTTTCTCTCTGAAAAAGGCATCTCACTCTATTACTGTTTATTTTAAAAACCTTATTTCTACACTACTTAAAATTTAATGTAAGTATTTTATGAATGCTGTAATGCAATCCACAGGCATGAACTTTCAAATATTTTTGTAATCATTCATGTCAAGTGATTCTACAAAGATTTACAGGTTTCAAACTAGGATTGGAGTAATACTTTCCTTTGTAAATAGGTTTAATTCAATAAACCTAGGCTATTTCAGATACACAATGACCGCTGTCTGGGCTGGCATAAATCTCTGTAGTTCAGCCAAAATCAGTACATCCACAATAGTGCAATCAGGGCTTTACAATGCATTAACTGAAATCCCCCCTCCAAACTCTAGAGACCAGACAGCAGTGGTAGAAAAAGTAGTTACTTGGGAGTTAATAATGTGGTGAGAGAAGTAACAGAGGCAGCCTGAAAATGTAGAACATCAGAAAAGATGCGATAGAAAAGCAGAGGTAATTGTTTAATGTATGTCACAAATCTCTTTTACAATGAAAGAGACTTAGGACCTTACAGCCCACAATACAAGAAGGAGAGAATGGGAATAAACAGAAATACAGGGGGCACAGGAGGGAGTGGAGGAGCATTAGGAAATTAGGTAAAATACAGTAAATAATGGTATGCTTTTAATCAGTCATAATCTCAAAGTGTTATGATGTGTTTGAGGTTTTTCTTTTTATTTCTTGCAGAAACTATGTGGAAATATCCTTAAGCTATCCTATAAATATTCACTAAGACAGCTTTTGATTCAGATGTTGTCTTTTGAAGTTATAGGAAAATGACAGGGTTTTGTTGCTTGAATTACCCTATTTCCTCTTTTATGCTGATATATAATTTTTACTTCCAATGTTTCTGTCTGCCCAGATTAAACAGAACTCCATATGGAAATCTGACCATGAGCTGGCTCCCTTTTGATACCTCGGAGCTTTACGTTTTGGCCAAGCTTTCCCTTTACACTGTGTGATAAGATTTCATTCCATATCTGCATCTTTTTGTATTCCCAAATCTAGTTATGTTCTATGGTTAATTAGACACTCATTTGCATAACTGACCCAATTACCTAAAAAAAAATTCTGTCAAACCAATATTCTTATAATAGGTTTATTGGTGATGAACCTTAGAATAAATCTAGCTGCAAGAATCTTGCTGTGGCCATTCCTGTTGGCATTTGTACATGTAATATCCATTACCTAAATTTGATCCCATGGTCTTTCTGGCAGTATCCACACCATACTCCTGTGTAGGTAACCCTCTCTACAGAAAACAAAGATGCCTTTTTCACACATGGGAATTAACACATCATCTTTTGCCTTGAAAGAAAATTGTTTAAAGCCCCCAAACCTAAAATAGAAAGCAGTGTCATGTTAATTTCTGGTGTTACATTTAAACTAAATCTTTCAAAGATCTCCTTGGTACTGTAGAAATACAGTTCAAAAACAATCCCTCCACTAAAGCACTAGAAATTCTCTCAGACAACATCCCCTTAAAGCATTTAGAGTCATTTGTTTCAACATCTTATGTGGCAGAAACTAATTTTAGGGGAAAGTGCATTTAGAGATTTAATTTTGGGGTGATAAAAAGGCATTAAATTAAATTTTTAAGAGAAAAATAAAATCTGAAGCAATACTCCCAACAAAGCATTTAACCGCTGTTCAGAGTTAGCATTTATTACAATATTGCCAGAATACTTGAGTTCCTAATTAGACAATCAAAACTTTACCTTATACTTTCAATTTTTATGCAACCATTGGCTATACATAAATACAGAGATACTGGGATTCATTAGTTTGGAGAGGCAAATAGAATACATGAATTACTAAATAACACATTTCCCCAGCTATTTACTATATTAAGCCCTACTCACTCCTTGTAAATAGTCTGACACACTTTGCGTGTTATTAACTTTTTCACACATGTGAATCATCTTTTGCCTTGAAAGAAAATTGTGTCAGAAATCTTTGCCATGACTTTGTATTTCTTCAGTACTCCAAAGGCACATAGCAAAAGCAAGAACATCGAGCTTGTTAAATAATAGTTATCATTCACCGTAAGAGTGAAGATAAAACACAGAACCAAATCTCTTATGAGAAATATGCATCTTAAGGAAACAGTCAGTAGGAAGATCATACAACTTACATACAATTTACAAAATCCAGAACAGCACCTTTTTCTTTATTTCTTCAAATTGTGTGCACAAGATGTCTATCCACCTTAAATTTTACAGAAACTTCCCACAGAAAATGGAAATGTGGGACTGCAAATGGAAATGCAGTGAAAATGCAAAAAGACAAGCTCAGTGAAGTGAAGAAAGGAAAAAGACAGCATTTTTTTTTGTCATAATCTAGGTGCTTAAAGCTCTTTTAGGATTAAATGTCTCAGCAGCATCCATCATACATATGTCTGTTCTACTGTCACTACCCACCCATGTTCGAACTGTAGGTGAATACATTTAGCTAACAATTGCAGAATGTGTGCAGCACACGCACACCAGCCTACAGGTCAGGGGGCTAAAATGCATCTATGTCTTATCATCAAACAGCTCCTACTCCCAGATGTCCAATTCCCCCTTCTATCGAGGACTTAACTTTTAGTTTGTATCCACGCAAAATTACCTTGTATTTTAACAGCAAGGCTTGTAAAACAGCAAAGCCAATCTAAGTAATTGAGAACTAAGGACACCATATGCAAACCCTTTAAGATCTTAATCTGTGTGGACTAATTGAGTTCAAAAATCCAGGAGGAACTGTGAAAGTGGATTTTTTATGAAAGGGGATTTCCAGCTGGTTTCCTGGTTCTCATGCATTCCTGTTAGACTGTGTTTGTTTTTTATCAATCCCCCTTTCATGACCATCTTTTTCTGTTCAACAGATTCCATTCCATTTGGTACCTAAGGAACATGTGCAGGAATATACACAGAAGCAACAGATTTCTTTCTTCTTATGTTTGTTCTGGAAAAATGGTATCTACAGAAGAAATGGTCTGAGTCCAATGCTTTGGCCATACTTTTCAGAAAATATTGCTACTAATAATGTAAATGTTCAAGTGCTCTGAGACTAAGGCTATTCCTGTTTGAAGATATTTCCTTCCTCTCTTTCTTGCTCCATGAAGTTTCTTCTGAACTCATTTCATTATTCATCATCTCTTCCAAAATGTTGACAAGTTAATTGAAAAAGAATGCAAAATTTTTTGAGTCAGCAGCAGAAAGGTATTGCAGTCAGCAAATATACCTTAAACCCCTGTCTCTTCTCAAACAATCTTTGTACTTCTGTAATGTCTTATAATTTTTTTCATTGTTGGCACTGCTTCTTGCAGGTCATTGAGATGGCCTATACATGTTTTCTAAACTCAGTAACGAAAATATCTACAGAACAGTAACTTTTGCTGCAGAAAGGTTGCACTGTGTATGCATTGGGTGCTCTGCTTTGTAGATGGCTGATTGCCATTCAGAGTACAGCTAGGCTGTGGAGCTGGAAACTGCAGGTATGAAGCTTGATTTACAGATTTTATTTTCTTACTGGGGAGAATGTATTTCTGATTTTCATTCTTGACAGACCCGTCTAATTTACACTAATAAAACTTGTGTTTTAAAAGATAACTCAATCGTAAATGGAAGCATGATATCAATGAAAGAGACAGGTATATCATATATCCAATTTTAAAAATACACACCTTAAAAGTGTGTGAAGAACAAAACTCCAAATTTATATACTTCTTTATTTTTGATCAAAGACTGACTGAATGGTAACACCAGTCTCTAGAGCTCTGTCTGAATATACATTCGCTGATATAATGCATATCTAATCCCTTAATAGTAATACGTATTTGGTAATAAGAGGACTATAGGGAATGGCTCTGCAATGTACACTGAAATTTTATTAGATGCAGTGACTTAATGTGCACTATATGTCAAATATGCATGATCAGTGCTAGATAATTGCTAACAATTAGAACAGGCTTATCATTCCATTGGGCAAATTATGAATGACACACCTAGATCTTGTTGGATCTTCTCAGGAATGCTTTGGAGGTAGAAAGCAAGTAGTTAAACCTCATTACTTCTTGTTTAATATAAGCTTTTAAGCAGCAAAACATTTGCCTTCATCCTTGCTCAGTAGGTTTCATACGAAAACCAGTTCCTTGTCCCAAGCATTCACACAATATCTTTGGTCAACAAAACATTCTAGATGATAAATCAGGTTAGGAATTTTTCATAGTTTCATAGATGAAATAAAAAATGTTGTAGAAAATAATATATGTGGGTATACAGGTTGTAACAGAGTAGTGGATGTTTCTTTAAAAGTCAGTCCCTCCAATGGAAATGTTTGCTTGAGTGAAAAACTGTTTGCATACTACTAAATACTTCAATAGGATTTTCCTCACAATTTAACTCTTACAGCAATTTACTCATGTAATTCATAGAGAGAGGAAGAAATAAAGGCCTCGAAAGGTATTTACTAAATATTCCTCTGCAACAAGAATGATTTATGCCTTGCTCATACATCATTTTTCAGAGCAGCTGTGTCAGCTGAAGATGCCAGTGTCTCACCCACTGCCAGCCGTGTGTTGCTGCCTCCTGCCAGAGGTTGCCATGCCCTCAGATCTGCCCGGGCTCTGCTGCTCGTGCTCTTCCCCACCCTCTGCAGTCAGAATAAGACAGCAGCAGCTCACTGTTTAAGATGCCTATTGCAGCCCACATGGCAGGCTTCTACCTGAGAATGCTGAGCTATGCCACTCAAAGGAAATCACTGGCCTTCAGCTGGGAGGTGCTTCAAGGAACTAATCAGTTGTGATGGGCAAATGAAACCTGTTTACAGAAGACCCCAGAGGTCCCTTTGAGCCTGATTTTCTACAATCATGCAGTTCTCATGCGCAAGAAAACAGAAGAGGATTTGAGAGTTAGGTTGATAAGTACACTGCATAAAGAAATGGAAAAAAAATCTTAGCTTTATATTAAATGAATTGTGTAAATTTTTCCATATGAGAATAACCTGACAGTAAAGCATAACTTTCTACAATGATTGAAGATTTCTGTAAATAATCATTATGATTGAAAAATCGTGATTTTTCAAATGTTACTGTTGCAAGTAGTACACAAGGTGATGTGTTCATGTATATGAATAGGTGCTGTGTTTGCATGTCAGTTGTCACAATTCTGTGAAATAATGTTTATCAGCACTTAGAAACAATGAAAAAGTAAAATTACAGTAAATTTAGAAATGTACTTCAATACTCAAGATATAGCTGAAAACTATGAAACAAATTCTTATTGCTAGAAAAATTGACATTTCTTTTTAAGAGAGGGACTTCTTCCTTCTTTTCACTTATATACAGCATTCTGAACTATCCAGTTTTTATTTAGAAATTCATGTAGATTTTTTAAGAGATAAAACCAGACAAGGTAAGCTATGATACATTAAATTTTGATTAATGTATTTAATTAATTAATATTAATGGAGATATTACAATAACTTGGAATGTGAAACTGAAAATTAATCTACATGCTTTTCAAATGATAGCAAAAGACCTTTGCAAACATGCTGAGCAATGGGATTAGAACTCAAACCAATTCTGATAATTGGAGAAGTGAATAAAAATTAACCAAAAGAACTTCAATGAACAGAAATACAAAGATCTACACCCAGGAGAATCAGATGCATAAATACAAAAGAGAATACTTGGAGAGTCAGACAAAAACATGGATATTGCAGTGGAGAAGGGCCAGGCAGAGAACAGCAGTGTAATGGGAAAAGCACCTTTTTGGAATGTATTAGAAGGATAAAGAACAAGAAGATAAATTGTCCTGTTCTACTCAGCAGTGTGGAGACCTCAGTCAGAGTATTGCAGCCATGTATGGCAGAGACTATTCCGAAATATTTCATCATGAACACACAGAAGGTCATGCAGGATTTGTAAAATAACCTCTTTCTCTCTTAAAGAACAGATTATCTTTTTTGAATTCCACCATACATGAAGAATAAGCAAATTAGTATCCTTGCTAACTCATTACTTTAATTTTGCAATTAAGAAGGCTTGGTAATCAAATATGAAACTCCCCCAAAATTGCTACACTACAAGAATAAAACACAAAGAAAAACATGAAAACATTTTTAAAATAGTTAAGAGGTTGTTGTTAAAAAAGAATAATTTCCTGTACTCTCTGCCCAAGTACATAAGAATTTTTTAAATTTTTAGTTTTTAGATAAAATTTAGGATACAAGAAAACCTTTTACCTAAAAGGGCAAAGAATGGAAATGAACCGCAGAGAGAGGTTGAAGAATTTTCTTTGTGGTTTCAACTGCATATTGATAAGTACCTACCTTAGGCAATCCTAAACCACCTTTGAACAGGAGGGAGGTTAGATGTTCTTTTGAGTTTCTTCATAGTCCTCCTTTTTTTTTCCCCTTTAACTTGGTGAATCTGATACAAAAATGGAAGGGATTTAAACATCTTGCAGATTCCTGTAGGGCCACAAAAATTACCAAAATCTTAATGAGTTTATATGACTATGAGTTCAGAATTGCCCAAGGTTTATTTTAGGTCATTACAGACAGAACTACTCTTTAGCTTCAGAAACAAAAGCTATAAGTGAGGTTTTCAAGTGGAAATTTAGTAATTTTTGCCTTGAGTGGTGCCTAGAAGAGCAAAGAAAATGAAATGAAAAGAAAGTGTAAGGAAACTCTCTGCAAGTTCAAACAGAAAGGTTAGAGAATTCTAACACGGTTAAAGTCTGTGTGTGTTATATAAACCCTTAGAAATGGGTATAAACTTAGAATGTAAGCATCTGGTAAATAAATCCAGTAACAAGACCAAAGGAACGCCAAAATAATGTATGCATTTAATGAAAGGCCTAATAGATGTGCTATGTTCTAGTGCTCTGGAACAATAACAAAAACTATAGTGTCAAGATAAAATGAAGAAATAGACCTTACATGTTTATTGTAAACAAGACTTTGACTCAAATGCAGTGATTATCCCAATATTGCTGCAAGATGCATTCTCTTAAAATAATTCCTTACAAAGATTTTGCTTTGCTTATAGTGCATGGGTAGCCAGTGATTTGTCAGCAGCAAAGTATAGTAGTAAAGTAGTAAAGGAAGTATTTTTCATTCAATATGTTTTAAAAAAACTGAATTAAGTTTTATGGCAGAAGAGTTAGTAGAGTAGATTTATAAGGAAGTGAGGTTAAAAAAGATTATGAGGAATCTTTCCAGTGCTTTTTTTTTTTCTTCCCCATTTCCTTTTCTCACCCCACAATATGTAATGGACACAATTACTAGAGGCTATGTTTATTCTTGAAGTTATTAGGCCTCAATCATTCTTTGCATGGTTGTATCTATCTATGGCTTCACAGAATTGCCTCAGAAAGGGCTGATTTTTCTTTTTGTACAAAAGCAAAATTTGAAGTTCATTAGCATGAGCTGAATTTTGGAGAAGGGAGTTGGTGCCTGTTCTAGACATTTATTTTTTAAAATTTATTTCTAAGAATGATGACTCCCGTTACTGAGAAACTGCTTAGATCTAATGGCATTTAATATTTAGAAGAGCAAGTATAAATCTGAAGTGACATCATTATTGTTATTTAAAATATTGCATATTATATGATTTCCTTTTTTTTTTTTTTGTCTTTTTTCAGAGGCCATTAACCTCTGAGTTCATTAGCTCCCATGTTTCTCTTGACAGGTAGCAAGCACATTGGCTGATAATTCAATAGGTGTCCATAGGTGTTTAATTAAAGTTTTCTAGCTGTAGTCCACTTCTAAAAAGACTGGTTTTTTTGGTATTTTTTAAAGGCTATAAAATTTCAAAGACTAGAACTTCATATTTTCTGAATATAATGGTACCTAGACAGGAAATTATTTGACATTTGCCATTTTCTTCCTAGTCCTTATAATTAATAAGAGTAGGATCATATACTCTCCTCAGGAAAAAGAAAAGAACCCAATAGTCTAATAGTGTCAGGGATTGGTTAAACTCCTTCAAATTAAAAACAGAAATGCATTTTTGTTAGTTCTGAGATATGTAGCTTAGCACACCAGAAACACAGCAGTTATCCTTGTCAAAAAAACACTTGTCAATTGCTTATACACATAAAAATTATTGTACTCAGAAAAATCATCTCTTTTGTGTCTTTTAAAACTTTATATCACTAAATCACAGAATGGCCTGTGTTGAAAAGGACCTTTAAGATCATTTGGTTCCAACCCCACTGCCATGTGCAGGGACACCTTTCACTAGACCAGGTTGCTCAGAGCCCCATTCAGCCTGGCCTTGAACACTTCCGGGGCTGGGGCAATGACAACTTCTCTGGGCAACCTGTTTAACTGTACTAAACCATCCTCACCATAAAAAATTTATTTCTGATATTTAACCTAAACCTACTTTTTTTCACCTTGAAACCATTCACCCTTGTCCTGCCGCTACATGCTCTTGTAAAATGTCTCTCTCCATCTATAATGTTGCAGAATCACCTTGAATATTGTGTGCAGTTTTGGTCACCACAGTGTAAAAAAGATGTAAAACTATTATAGAACATCCAGAGGGAGGCAACAAAGACGGTGACGGGCCTTGAGGGGAAGCCCTATGAGAAGTGGCTGAGGCCAGTTGATCTGTTCAGCCTGGAGGAAACGGAGGGGAGACCTCACTGAGATCTTCAATACCCTAATAAGTGGAAGAGGAGGAGCAGGAACTGATCTCTTCTCTTTGGTGGTTGTCCTAGGTTACAAGGTAAGATGTAACCAAAAGCATGCATTCTATTATCATCTTGACAAGTGGTTAAAGCAGGTGGGGCAGTGTTTGTTATATCCTACCATGACTCATCCCTGATAACTCCCTCCGGGAGCCATCTCTGTTAATGGGCAATCAAGGACCCTGCACAGCATGGCTCATAGAATTACATCAGCCCGTTGTGAGATGCCCCACCCAGGGGGGAGGAGCCAAGCATTCCTGCCTGGATATAACCTGGGGTTTGGAACAGCACAAACAGCCCTTACCTATGGGATTTCCAGAGGACGAGAGCTATCACTGGATCTTCAGGTGAGAAAAACAGACCTTTCTATGGGATCACCCGCTTTGGCAGGACCACCTCATCTGGAGTGCTACCACCACCCTGACTGACAGGGTGTCAGGTTGTATCCAGACTTTGTCAGTGTTCTTGTACTATTGCATTTTCTTTTTTAATTTTCCAATTAAATTATAATTCAGACTTGTGATCTTCCACTGGTTTGTTTTCAAACTAGTACAGTGATCAATGACAGCACCCGAGAGAATGGCCTGAAGCTGAGTCAGGAGAGGTTTAGGTTGGATATTAGAGAAAGCTTTCTCACCCAGAGGGTGGTTGGGCACTCGAAAAGGCTCCCCAGGGTAATGGTCACAGCACCAACCTGACAGAGTTCAAGGAGCGTTTGGGCAATGCTCTTGGGGATGGTGCTATGCAGGGCTAGGAGTTGGACCCAATGATCCTTGTGCATCCCTTCCAACTCAGCTTATTCTTTTTTGTAGGCTTTCTTTGGGTACTGGGAGGCTGCAATTAGGTCAGCCCTCTCTTTTTCCAAGCTGAATAAACCCAATTCCCTTGGCCTTTCCTTATAGGAGAGGTGTTTCATCCCTCTATTAAAGACTACTAAACCAAGTCGGTTACTTAGTGTGAAAATACTTTTCTTTTTTTTTTGCTCAGTAAGGACTTAATTTCAATCAATACAACTGTGTAGGACTTATGCTATCTGAGAAGTTAATTCATTATTCTTTGATAACTAAAAATCCCAAATGAGATTTTTAAGGAGCTGGTAGAAGCCTATAAGGGATAATAACTTAATTTATTAATGAAAGTCATCAAAGTTTTGGATAGATTTTGTAGCATATGGCAGAACTACCACCGGAATGCAATTTCTAGATGAAAAATAGGAAAATTAACATAACCAGAGCAACTTATCACAAGCTGAAATGAGGGAAAAGTCCTACAAGCATTCCACACCCTTTCAGAAATTGACTTGTGATATTTATTGATCCATAAATACTGTTAGCTATGTTTAAATCAAAAAGCGTCATCTGGCTTTCCTTGCTTGTTTGCTGTGACAGCAGAGTTTATTGCATCTTTCTGCGCTGTTTCCTTCCTTCATACTGTTATCCTCTGCCTCATCTCTTCTGTGTGGCCAAATATTACATTTTTCATGATAGGATCTCAAAATTTCAATTTTCCAGAAATACATTTACCACTAGCTGCAATTTTTATACAATCATAAGTTTTAACTTTTTAAACCCAAAATTTTGATAATTCATAGATTAAGAATAAATTCAGTGGAAGATTGCATTGGCATCAGTCTTGTAAGGTTGGTCAGATGAATATCTTAACATATACAAAGACTTACGTCTTTTTTTAAACTATTAATACTATAATTGTAATTGTAATAAAAAAATAGAAATATTTTTAATATTAAAAATAGTTATTCACAGATTTTTGTGGAAGGATTTTACACTGATATCTATTTAGTGTCTCAGAACCAGAAGTCTGAAATCTGTATAGGACTATTAAAAAATCAAGAAAAAATGTGCATGCAACTACAGTCATAGCAAAAAGAGTACAGATATCACTGACTAAGCCAGCGAATGCAGTCATACTTCACAGTTCCAGAGTCCACACTTCTCAGCTAAAGCCAACCACACCCTGGAATACCTCCAAAGCAGTGTGGCCAGCAGGTTGAGGGATGTGATTATGCCCCCTACTCTGCTCTTATGAGTGACAACATGTGGCAACACATGGAGTGTTGTGCTCAGCTCTCAGATGCCCAACATAAGTATGAGGACCTGTTGAAGCAAGTCCAGAGAAAGGCCACAAAAATAACCAGAGGGCTGGAACACCTCTCCTTTGAAGACAGGCAGAGAGATCTGGAGTTCTTCAGCCTGGAGGAGGCTCCAGGGACACCTTTTACCAGCCTTCAGGTACCTGAAGGGGGCTACAAGACATGTGAAGAGGGACTTTGCAGACTGACAGGTCAAGGGGTAAATGGCTTCAAACTGAAAGAGAATAGTGTTAAATTAGATATTAGAAAGAAATTCTTTATGGTGAGGGTGGTGAGGCACTAGAACAGGTCCCAGAGAAGTGGGATCCCATTGTGGATGCCCCAATGTCTCATCCCTATAGGTGTTCAAGACCAGGCTGGATGGTCAAACCCAAAACCATTATACGATTCTCTGATAATTTCTCCAAAAACTGTATTTCAGAAGGAGCAATGAAGGTTGTATAGATTTTAAGGGAGAGTAAAGTCAGCATAAACAACACTCATAGCTAATAAAATACCCCAGGACATAAATCTTTGCTTCCAACTATTATTTATATCATTTAATACAGCAGAGAGGATTTTCACTGTGTTATCCTCTGAAACAAAGTTTTTTGCATTTCACGGTGCACCATGCCATCAACTTATTTCATGTCTTTGTGATCTTCTTCATTGCACTTGTAATCAGTGTGAATAAAATTTTCCCCTGAATTTGTTATAGTAATTATCTTACTAAGAGAAAAAAAATGACCCTAAAGTGAATTCAACACAAAAAGAGTGTGAAGCATCTGTGTACAGTATGTTTGTGTTCTACAAGTTAGAGTCACATTAGATATAGAGACAGCATCTTGAGAGCATCCATCTCAGTCCCTTAAAGGAAAAGTGTAAGCAATGAATCAGTGATATTCCAATGCAGAGGAAGGCTGTTACACATTAGAACACTTCACAGCATGGAAGATGATTAACAGCATGTTAGGTAATGATGGAAGTGCCATAAATTAGTTTATATTCTTCAATGTAAATACTTAGTAAAACTGATGTCTGAACAAAGAAATCAAGATTGCAAATGAGAATTTGGGCCAAATCCAGTGTGCTTTCCAATTACTCGGTTTTGTTTTGTTTTGATGAGTAAGTCCAGAATAATTTATTGCACGTATATATAAAATATATAATGCATAAATATGTTTTTATATGTATATATATTATTTTTTCTAATCCAAGTCTCTCACTCTCCCTGAAAAGGTCTTCATCCTTTCTGCAGATGAAAAAAATTTATAGTTATTTTTACCATTTTTCAAGTATAATCCTTAAAAATTAATTTTTAATAAATTCTACTGGGTTTATCTTTCTAATTTGAATAATTAAAAAATAAAAATATAGTATATGTAAATGTTTTCTGTGAATGTGTGTTCCTAAGTAGCATTGAATTAAGTCAAAATGTCAGCAAACAATTCTTTAAATGGTGCATGATTATGCTACTGACTATACTGAAACCAAGCATTCTAATAAGGTTTAGATATTGCATGGGACAATAAAAACACTTAGAGAAAAATAGCATAATTGCATAATGTAAAAAAATGGAAAGCAGTATATTCACATTTCTGTTTATAATTCAAATACTATTTAATAGGTGTTAGGAGGACATGTCTATAATTGCTCACTCTGAGGTTTTTGGAATCTTTTTCCAGATGAGTGAGAGTAGAGAACTGGTGGAGACTCCAGCTAGATGCATTTTTGGCGTGAAATACTTTTGTTACACTTCTCTTGAGATTTAGTCTTATAAATTTACACCCAAAAGGGTGACAGGCTCGTATGTATTGACACTGTATATAAAAAACAGTCTAGCAGACTTACAAATATGGTACCAATGTGCAACAGCAACAAATGTGCAAACAGGGAAAATTTCTGGTTATGACAGTGGCTGCTGAATTAATTTTTTGATGTCTGTATTGAATTTCTTCTCAGTTTGGCAGCCTGCAAATTGCTGTGGCTTGAGGATGTTTTGCAGGAGTTTAAAAGAGGGTTATAAGCATTTTCCAATATTGTTCACAAGACATGCTGGAAAGGAATGGCTTTTGTCTGAGCATTTCTCAGACACATCTGTGTGAAGGGTCTCCAAGTAACCTGTGTTTCCATGTCCAAGAATTTAATGTTAAAGCAAGGAAATTCCACATTTGAATAAGGTAACATTAATGAAGGAAAGTTATTCTGCTGTAAAAAAGCTCATAAAAAAATCTACTATTTGCCTCACTATAACGGTCCAATGTTCTAAACTCTTGAAACATTCTGCCTCTAGAAATATGGAAACCAATTCCAGTTCTTTCAAACCCTGACTCTAACCCTGGAACTGTGAATTCTCTTACATCTTGCAAGACTGCAAAACACTGATTTTAAATAACATAAGTAATTTCGATGACTCAAATGGATATTAAAAATGAAGGTTATAACTCTCTGCAAAAGAGAGATGGCCTCAGGTATAGGTATTGCCACTTTCAAAAAGACACTGACATTTTTTCTCAACTTCCTACAATATTTTTTTAAAATACACATTTCTTCATTGGAATATGTCACTTTATGAAAAAAAAATAAACTATGCTGCTTCTTCCTATATTTTATTCTGCCCTCTATGTACAAAGCAGGTTTATTTGTAAACCTGCCTAAGGAAAACAAACCAAAACTTGAAGCAATTTTATTCTCCTTAGCGTAAATTTTAAGTCTATCTTTCAAACGCAAAATAGTTACAGATTGTGTTAAATTTCACCAGAGATGTAGGAATTGATTAAGAAAAGGTCATTCAATAAAAATATGACATTCATACTAATAGAACAAGAAAAATGAGATGGCAGGAGACAACCAACATTACAATGAGAACAACTCAAACACACAGAAAAAACTCAAATATGTTATGGAAGCCCAACTTGTACATGAGCACAGGGGTTGAATAGGTCGACAGTGATCAAAATTACTTAGAAAAATAGAAATCTGTCTGAATAGACAAACCTGAAATCTGCCAACATAGCTATGTACTTCTGCCAAAGCTGAATAAAGGAATGAAACCTATTTGCAAACTGGTTAAGAAAACAATAATTTCTGGTTTTAACATCTTTACACTGGAGCTGCTTCAAAACCATGTTCAGACCCCTTTGCTGAGAAACCCTCATCAGGTCAATCCAGAGATTTGATTTTATCAGGGGCTGTGCAGTTTCACATAGGAAGAGAAAGAGCTTTTTCAATAAAGATTCCAAGAATGGCTAGGTAAACAAATTGAAATAACCTTAACATTCACTTGGATGCAAATAAGACACCAAGTATTAAGAGTAATTCAAGAAATCCAATAATACGTTTGTAACAAGCTCAGTAGGTGACTCAGTGTACACTTTTTGAAGTTTCCAAATCCTCTTATTTTTCATTATTTAAATCAAGGAATGTGTTTATCTTTATTCCTCACTCTCTTCCACCTATTCCATCATGCTTTTTTCCTATCATCTAGAGTATAAGTTAGGCAGCTTTTTTTTTTCTTTTGTTTTCTTCTTTCTTGCTCCTCTCTTCTGTCTCTTTTTCTAGCCAGATAATTTGGTTACATTTTATTACTGCTTGTTGAATTGAAATCTGCTCTTGTCCTTCTGGTAGAATACAAAGAGGTCATTCTTAAAAAAGAGTACAAATGGATAAAGCTTAATTCTCACACTATTACTTCCTAACAGCCTTTTGCAGTGCTATGAATGGAAAATTTTGACTATGGCCATGGAAGAAAGAGAAGAAATTAATAAAACCTAGGACTCAGTGGAATTTTTCAACAGTGAAGAAAAAACAAAGAGCATGCTTACACTTTTAGACCTGTGAAAAAAGAACAATTGATAAAAGTTTTTCAGAGACTCCTTTGAAACAGTCAGCCTTTTTTGAGAAGGTCACTGTCTGCTTTTAACAAAAACACTCATCAGTTGTGAGAAACTACAAGGCTGATGAAATCATCCCTTCTAAATGAGTTTTCATAGCCTCCATCACAGATTACCTCCCTTAATTTTAAATCTCTCTTCCCCATAATCACGAAATACCATTACATCAAATTTCCTTTTATATAACTTTTAATTTCTTTTTATTTTGATGTCATAGATACATGATAAAACAGTATTAAAAAGGCAACAAAGCTGAAAGCCATCATATCTGGGGGGTAATTCACATTTTTGTCATTTACTGCCATGGAAAGTCTGTTCTTTTTCTGGCTTTAGAAGACTATTTATGAGTGTTTTATGATGTTTCTGTTTACAGAGTATTTTTACAACTGTTGCAAATAGACAAAAATATCATAAATTACAGGAAAAATCATCTTCAGCTTCCTTCAGGCTTAATATGAATCAGTTACTAAAAGGGGAAATGTGCAAGTGCTACTAAAGCCTGTTTGATGAATTCCACATGTAGATTCAAGTTGAGATCTCAAGTCATTCGAAAAATATGAAATCACATACCCTATCCTCATATCTTATTTAAAAAACAAACAAAATCCAACTATAATTATTAACATATTCTGATTAATTAATCTGGCACATAATTTTCTAGGGAGATTTTACTACTACCAAAATTTCTCGATATGTGGGGATTTAAAAGAACTTGCTGATTTCTTTGGTCCATTATACCTGAATATTCTTTCTTGGGAGTGTGATAAGGCCACAAACAGTACCCCTGAAGAATGGAGAGGCCTAGACCTCATGCAGGTAGAAACACATCTCATATTCACTAACTGTATTTAATAAATTTATGTCCAGGTAAATGTTTATGAAAAACAGTGATTCATATATAATTGAAAAGATAACTGGATCATAATCAGTAAATGTTGCTGAATTAGATTGTACTGGGGAAAATAGAAGATAATACATTAAAGAGCTTTGAAATGCTAATCTCAGATGAGCACTGCCCAGAAACTGCTCAGAATGCAAGACGAAATGTCTTTGCAGGAGAAGGATTCAATACTTTAAGTAGTTTCATCACAGTTCCTTTGAAGCTATTAATCACTTGCTGTTCATACAAATGGCCTAACAAAGCATAATTTTGCAATATGTTTGTAGCAGGAATTTTTTTTCAAAGTTCTTTTATTAGCATAGTTTCCCTCCTTATTTTCTTCAATTACTTTTCCAATGTGATTGACAAAACAGCTCTCTGGAAATGCAAGCTTTTATTTCTAATATTCAAACTCTTGTTGCTGAACAAGGGTTTGTTCAAGCTCAGCTGAACATCCCAGCTGTGATCCATAGAGCAATTCCAAATCAGGAAGTCCTTCCTATTTCTGTTATTTGATAAACAAAAAAGTTTTTAAAAATGTAGTTTTCCGTGACATGTTTTCTTTCCCAAAGATTCAGTATCTATGAGCACTATAATTGTAATACCTTCTGCCAAGTATAATTTGTCCCTAAAATATTCAGTCTGAAGTAATGTCAAATCCCAAACACTCAGTTTTTACCACTCAAATCTAAAACATCTTATGCACATCCATCCTGTATCTTTACTAGCCACTAGAATTCAATCATTATTGCTGTGGGCAGGGAATAGACATGAAATTATAATCATCTTGTCTCCTTAGTAATCTTATAAATTTCCATATAATGAGCTCTACAACTGTCCCAAGAGAAGCATGTGATCAGAGAGGTGAGATTGTCCATGGTAGAAATGTCAGTTTAAGGAGTGCTGCAGAACAGGATAGGAAGCTAAAAGTCATTGACTAGCTGTCTTGGGGTGACTTTATGATGTGTATCCCCTATCACCACTCTATGCCCAGAAGATGAATCCTGTGCCTTTAAGACTGGGTGCAAGAAAAAAAAGACTGAGCAAACTTTCAAAACAATTTCTCAAGGACACATGCAGCTCTCTCTGGGCTCGGCGGCGGAGTGAGGAGGGCAGCGACCTTGCTCTTCAGACAGGTCTCAGCTCCCTTTCTCCAGAGAGAGAGAGTTTTCCTGAGACCTTTTTTGGATTTCTTCCTTCTTCTTCTTTTTTGGGACTGTTCTACAACACCGGACCACACCAGGGGAGAACTCCTTTTCCAAGGCCTCCTGGAAGGGGCCCCCATCGACCCATCTCTGAGGAGGGAAGAGGCCAAAGAGGACTCTGAATTTTTCCAGGTTTCTCTCCGCAGGGAGAGATTTATTTTGATTTGTTTTGTTTTGTTTTGTTATTTAGTTTTGTTACCCTTTCTGTGTGTTTGTTTAATAAATAGTGTTTCTCTCTTTCACTTTCCTTCGAGGAATTTTTTTTCTTTCCCGAACCTAGGTTTGGGGGAGGGGTGGTGGTAATCTGCCTTCCCTCAGAGGATATTTCTCCTCTAATTTGGCCGACCCGGCACACTAGCACAGCCACAACTATATCAAAGAGCACTCATCACGCATTCTCATTCATCTCAGAGCAAGCGGCTTTAATGCATTTGTCAGTGCATCTTTTCTTCCCCCCAGCTGCAACCTTCCTTTCTTTGATCTATATCCTTGGAAGTCTTAGTTTCACAAAACAAATGTCCAGATACAATTCATCAGTTTGATATAAAATTCAGCCATAAACCTGCAGAACATTCATAGAAAGTTGACTAACAAGCTTACCAACAAATTAGGTGTATGTTGTACTTATTCATCAGTTGAAGACTAATGTAAGTGAAGTCAGTTGGGAAGTGTTATTTGCTGCTTGTTGATGATGTATTTTTTTAATTTTGAAGCACTTATGGCGTTTGATTCCTTCTACTTATTGGTCCTCTATAGGCATCTCAATTTCATTGTGATAACATAAAACCTCTAGAAGACAGCCTAATACAAATTCTCCACTGCTCTTCTATGACTGAAGAAGCTGACTTAGATGTTTTTATAGTTCGCATATAGAGCATGTCTTCAGAAAAAAACATGGTTAGCCTTTGAATTAAAGGTGTGTCCCACCACATGAAACTTCAACATTCTGATCAAGAAAACACATTAATACTTTCAGAGACTCACAAAAGCCTGTTCATTGGAAAGGCTGCAAAGCAAAGGCTGAAGCAAAGAATGGAAAACTGTTCAGATTGACAAAGACTACGATTAATCTTTTTTAAAAACAGGTGTATATTGGGAAAAATGTATTCCTAGAATGAAAGTAATTAAATTTCACAATGTGTTAAAGATGAGATGAATGGGTTAGCTATGAGTACAGAAGTTTTCATTCAGGTTCTGAAGGCTTTAAAACTTTAAGCTTTGTAACTAAGTAACTTGAAAGAATATTGTATTATTGATGCTTTCACACCACAATTGCAAAATTTCCACAACACAGTATCTGTTGTAGTGTAGCTATTTGGTGACTTATTGGCCTAGAATTCCTTATTTCAGACAAGTTTTGTTTACTTCCCCCTTACAATGATATTGCAGTTTGCAATTTCAGTGAATGGTCTGAAATTTAATTGACAGCAGACTGAACAGTCTTCTCTTTTGAACTACTTATTCATGTCTGAGGGTTATTCATAAGGCACTGTATGACAGGGTTGTGCTTTTAAAGGCTGTGACAAATATTGGCATTAGAGAAAGCAGACTGGGAAATCCAGGACAAAATTGAATGCCTTTATTTAGAAATGAACAAATAGCTACTCTAGGAGTCATTCAAAGAATGACTGAAATCCCCACACCCTTCTCACTAGTTTGGTCAGAAATTAAAAAAAAAAAAAAAAAAAGAAATTGAAATAAAAATCAAAACCAGCTTATGAACCAGCAAAAAAAGAGCCAAAACCCCAAAACCTCACCCACTCAAATAACAAGAAAACCAGAAATAAAAGCATCAATTTACCTAGTTTTCTTGAACGTAAGAGAACTTCTTTAAATGTTACATAGTTTACATAAGCCATGATTAGCAGGATTCTTGCACCCACAACTACTGTAAATAATATAATAGATTTGCCTTCCCGCAGTATATTCAATATATTCACATCAGTTTATTTTCCTTCTGAACATGAGAAACATTTTTTTCACTGCAAAAGTCATTAATACTTCAGCATACATTAAGGTCCATTATTTACATTCCTGACTATTTACATGAGATAGACCAGTATCTGATTCTAAATCATAAAGGAAACGCAAGCAAAGAAGAAAAAAAATATGTAACTAAATGCTCCATACGTCAATGAAGTAAAGTCTGCACGTTAATTTGTTTATGGAAAACAAGACTTTGCCTAGAGGCAAATTAAAGTTTGTGTCTTTTTTCAGTGCACCGTTATGTTTCTGCTTTATCACTGGATGAATTACCATTATAAACTACTGTATATTTGATGCTTGCCTATGGCTATCCAGAGGTCTCTGCTAATGGAAGGCTGAACAGCATTAGGACTACATTAGAAATGTCATGTTTTATTTAGGGGCTACGTTGGTGACTTAGTACCATATTTCTTTTTGCAATTTGCTTACCCTAATTGTCAAAACATTTCCTTCTTTTCAAAAGGGCAGCTGTTACAAAAGCCTACAGATGAGGCAGAACAGGCCCTTCTAATAATACCACACTTTCACTGTTGACTCATTGATAGCTTTTGCAACTTTTTTTACATAGTCCTATTTATTTCTTTGGTCTCAAAAGTTTCAAAATATCAACTCTATGACTATATGAGTGGTGAATAGACAAAGTATTCTGAAACAAGTAGAATTCCTTAGATCTCTTAATTTTAACAACTGAGGATATTCAAATGACAAAGACAGAAGTAAGGCTTTGGAAAACATAACTTCTTATGTGACCTGCTTGAGACTGAGTTACATAACTGAAGGAAAGAACACATTTTCCGGAATTCAAAATGCCCTTCTTAGATTGTTTGTTTTTTAGTTTTATGTTTGTTTGTTTGGGGTGTTTTTTTTGTCATAAATACTTTCAGTTGAATTCAGAGCCCCTATATGAACTCCTATCTGACACAGTTATTAGGATTAGATATTTATTCTTCAAGAGACACTATAATTGAAGTCTATATTGGCCTGAATGCTCTACCTAGCAGTCATAGGAGGTGACTTCATCCCTTTTGAAAACTGACTTTAGCTGACTTTAGTTCTAGTGAATTTTAATCTGACAGCCTACGAGAGTTAGTTATGACAAAGCAAGTTTTTAAATTTGAAGGCTCACTGGCAAAAGTTTGGGTATCTACCCATTGCCAGAAATGTTACTGATGTATTAACATTGGGTTTGATACAAAGTGACTTCTTAAGGAAAAAAATAATACTAAATGTTGTTTTGCCTGAACAGTAAAAAGATAAACTTAATAAGATTATGAACCCATTGGAGTGTGGTACACTTTTATATGGCTTAAGATCAATGGAAAGATGTGGAGGAATGTCAGGAAGCATTCCTTAATTAAACCCAATTGACTACTTGAAAATTGCTGAAATTTCCTCTTGTTTGCATGATTTAAAGATGGATTATACAAATCTCTAGAAAGCATACTCTTTGGAACAATCCACTGTATGATAAAAGGAAAAAGGAGGGCAGGATCAAATAATTTCATAGTTATAAGATATTAAAACACCACATAATTTTGCTAGAAACGAAGGGAAAACACCCAACAAATCCACAGACAAAGCCCAATCATTCATGCTAGAAAAACTTCACATTAGATGTTAGCTGCACATGCAAAGAATGGTAATTTTTGCACTTCAGATAAAGGTAATGTAACAAACGGAAATATAAATAACAGAATTGTGCTTATTTTTTTAAAAAAAACCTCATTTTCATTTCAATTTCCCAACTATCACCAATGAGAAGCTTCAGTATGCAGTGGAAGTCCAGCACTCTCAGATTATTATCAGCCCAAAATTCTCTTCTGCTGGTATATGCTGCTATGGTATGCTTTAAAAATCAATAGCTGCCAGCAAAAATTTGCTGCACATTAAGTTAATGACCTACTTGTATAAGTTGTGCAGTATATATCGCAGTGTTCTATCAAAGACAAAATGGAACTTTTGCTACAAAAGTGAAGACAAGAGTCATTCACCTCCATAAAGCAAGGACACATTCAATTGGCAGAGGGTATAGATTTCTTTCCTCATCACAAATTATGTAATAATGACAATATATTGTCTTTATCACTATGTTGGTTTTAATCCACCACAAAAATGATAATATACCACCTGAATGAAGAAATTGGTGTACAGCCTGAGACCACCAAAAAAGATGGAGTATTTCAACCAGTTATCTGCTTTGTATTCAACTGCTCTAACATAAATCAGAGAAATAATAAGGAAGGTGACATGGGATTTTACATTAAAGAATATTATAGGTGCAAGTAAGGATGGGTTTTTTTTCCAGTTTATGAGTCAAGAACAAAGCCAATGCGGAATATCACCTATATTTCTATACTTTTCTAAATGCATAAAATATATGTACTTACAATACTATTACATGGATATGAGAATTGCATGATCTGCAGCAGAGATGCCCTTCAACATGACAGCTCTAAAGAGAAATGTCTTATTCTAGGTGATATGGGAGTCAGCTTTGCTGACTGCACTTTTTAGGAGATAATGTGCTAGATAAATATGTCATGGGCCAATATGCAAATATCTCCACTGGTCCTGTACAGTGTATTTGAGGTTAAGAAAGAAGGAAATGTTGTTGTCAGAAAAGCAGCCAAAGGAACAGCGCACCAAACTGCCTATATATGTATATAGGCTGCCTCAAGGGAAAACAGCATGGCCTTGGACAGGAGAAGATGAGACACCTACACCAAGAAAGCACAAGCATCAGCAGCTCAGGAGCAGGTCACCTGCTGAGTGACACCAGGGGTTCTACAATGTGTAAGCAGAGATTCTACCTCACCCAAAGGGGTAGGAATCCCAATTTCCATATTCTTTACTTTTTACTGTCATCTGTGACTACAGCTGGCTTAGGGGTAAAAGGGCTGACCACCTGAAAAGTGATTAAATTTTAGAACACTCCAAGAATGGGCAAAAGTTAAGAGAAGTGAATGTATAAAATAAAAAAGGAAACATCATAATAATAAGTATTGTAAAATAGGGAAAGTATCCAACAGTAGAGTGACTATCCCACTTTCTGAGTTGTTTTGTTTTACTGCTCTGAAAATTCAGTAGAAACGCTCAGAAATTTTATAGTTTTCTTTCTTGTTAGAAAACACATATTTATTATATTTATTTTAAGGTGAATCATTTTCAGCTATTCTTTGTCACACAGAAGTCCAAAATAAATATTTAGTAAAGGCTGAAAGAATCAGTGATGATTTTTCTCTGTTCTTTAGCTTCACTGTTTCATTGTTATACAAGATTTAGCATTGTCTTACTAGTTGAATAAGAAAAAAGCTAAAGAATCTCCAAAATGAAGAATAAAAAAGATCTGACATAGTGCTATTATTAAACTTCTATTCTTTAAAGAATGTACAGAGTAATTTCTACAGGCAATTTCAAACATTTTCTCAAGTATCTCATTAGAGTATGCAAAATTTAAGTTGCTCACAGTTATACAGTATATTCTTTTTTTTCCTTAATAGAATGAAAATAGTCAAGACTCCATATTTTCCTTTGTGCTACTTCCCGTTTCTTTGCAAATTGCTTCCAGCAGTCTTTCTCCAATAGCTATTATTGCTGGGTATTGTCTTTACTTCTTGGTGTGTAATTTTATTGATAAAAGTATTGACAATTATGAAAATAGGAAAGATATGTGCACTAAAAAGTCAAACTAATTGAGTCAATGTGCTGGCTGAGTAATGGGTAGGATTATTTTCTTTATTTAGATATCTCTTTTCTTGGTTCATGATTTTAACAATCAATAGAAAGCACCTTTGCAGCTTTGCTTAGAGACGAATAGCTTACTGCAAAAAAAAAATCTTGTAAAAATTTTATATGTACTTGTGCACATAAGAATAAAAGAAATGCAATGCTGAGTTAGTTTCATGAAGAGATTTCCTTTGAAACTGCAAGTCAAACCATAAATGCACAGATGTTCGAAGGTTTACATCTGTGACAACTTGAAAGATAAATGATTTATGTATTTTCATTTTATAACCTTCTTTATGATGGGAACAGAGTGAGGTGAACTGTTCTGTAAGTAATAAGTTATGAGATGTTGAAACATATGCTGAAAAGCTCAGTTTCTTGAATTCCAAACTCAGTTGTTCTGGCTTATTCTTTACAGCTGGACTCACGTTAACTTCTGTTTAATATATTTTGCATTATCAAATATTATTATTAAACCCTTAAGAAGATATTCAGAAACAAAATCTTTTACAACTTCTCTATAGAAGACAGAAACAAAGCTGCACAAACTTTCTTAGTTCTATTTCAAGGAAACCTGGTGACATAAGGAAATATTAAGTGCTAGTGAAAGCAAGAACTGGCTAAGAAGGTTTTTCACAGAAATATGTAGAAGTCTGTACACATCCAAAATCTCCAGAACTTTAAAATCTTAACATGAACAGACTTTATATTGCACATGATGCCAAGCCAGATAATTGCAGTGTCAAAAGAGTTTCCAGTAGCATTAGAGTATTTTCATTTTCTGGTAGACCAATAAGTTGGTGTAAGATACCAATGTTGCCAAACTTGTGTCATTACTTTGATGTAAAAACAAGACTAAATTATATAACCTCTTTCATTAGAAAGACCAGCTGTTTCTGTCTTCTATTACTGAACATGAACTTTTTCTTTCCGTTTTTCTTTCCTTTTTTCCTTTTGCCAGTAATTTCTCTGTTTTTCTTTGCAAACCCCAGACTTACACCCTGCTTCAGTAATGATCATATACCTATGGAAACAAAAAACAAACCATTTCAAATTATTTTCTTATATCTTTGACATTTCATGTTAGTTTTATGAATATATCTTTCATAAATTCATGGAAACAACAATTCTTTCTTTTTTTCCAATTGATTAATACATGTGTATTTACCCCAATTATGAGCACAATAAACATGGAACAGGACAAGACCTCTGCTAAATATCCAGTAGGATAACTCCAAGACCAGTAAATACTTAAAATTCTGTGTTTAGGAAACTCTTTCAGCTCACTACAGTAAGGAAAATTCCCAAAGAAGGATGTGGTACCCATAAAAGCAGAAGAAAGTATTAAAAAACCACAAAAAATAGTTAAACCTGACTTAGAGGCATTTTGCAGTATGTTTGATGTCCTCCCCAGAAATTATGTTGTACTTTGAAAGTTTGCCAGCAAACAACACAGTCTTTCAACTGAAACCAATCATATCAGCTCTTCCCAAGCCCATTGTTCCCCAAGGAGAGCAAAGATTGGTTCCCACATGAGGGGCAGATTTTCAAGAATAGGAGAAGCAAAGTGTGCCTGTGATGTTTTCTGTTTTGATAAAGTGCAATGTCTATTAACAGGTTTCACTCCACAATCTGTGGAGATATGGCCGTCTAGAAGGACTTCTTCAATTACAAGGAAAGCAAAATTGTTTTATGGTTTCAGGATAATGAAACACTGATGGTTCACAGAGACCTTTAAATAAGTGGATGGTGTCCAAGTGCCACTGAGTGTGGCATATTAATTCTATGGGGAAGGTACTAAAATGGGACAAAGGCAGGAACAAAGGGTGGTGGGTAATGCTGGAAGCACAAGGAAACCTTCGAAGCTTGAATTTGACATGATGGGGAAAGGAATTTAGTGAAAAAAAATATAAAGATCAGAGTGATGAGTCCAGTGCAATCAACAAGGAAGATAATTTGACTGCAGCTTCCCTTTAGATTCTTGAAGAAAAGTGACAAAAGAAGATAAAATAAGAAAATAAGACAAAAGACGTAACTCAGGGAGATGAAACAAAATATTCCGGAGATTCTTAGGGAGAATGAACCACGGATATCAATATGGCTTTGACAAGCTGGTCAAGAGAAGTATGAAATATGGGCAGAAAAATTCTTGGCTGTAGACAGAAAAGATAAGAAAATGTCTATTAACTGTTTCTCACATGTAAAAGTGTTTTTGTAATCAGGTTCTAAATGGCATATAAATATTCTAAGCTAAAAATAAATAAAAATTTCTACAAAAGAAAAGCAATTAAGTGATGCATTTGATCAGAAAGTCTCAAGATTATGGGGTATTATATTCCTCTTAGTGATGAAAGAGCAGAACTGGATTCATGGCAATTTTTCAGCTTGTCATAAACTTTAAGCAAAAAGGGGGGGGGGGTAAAGAGCATTAGTGGTCTTCATGTCATAAAATGTAATTTGAAAGTGACAAAAGCCTAACAGTCTTGTTCATAAGTTCATTTATCATATTTATTTAAAAAAAGGAGAGCAAAACTTCTTCAGCAATTGCCAAAATATGATGCTCTAACTGATAGCTCTCTGTTTGACTTGAAAAATAAAATGTGAATTTAACTAAGTTCGGGGAAGTTTTTTGTTCAAATTATTGATTTGAAGATAATGAGATAAGGTAGATCCTTTGCCTCAAAGAACATCTTAAACATGTGGGGTGGTGTGAGGGACAAAGAAAAGCTTTAATGTGGACTGCTGAAAGAAGGACAGAAAGGTCAACACTTGAAAAGAGAAGAGAGCATGTAGGGAAACACAGGGGGCTGTAAGCTCATTTTACTAATCTACATGACCACGGTAAAACCTGGGAAGAACTGAGTCATCTTCAGATTGCATAGGATGTAGATAAAACTTCCATGCTTTCCACAATTCTTCATCAAAGTGAGGTATAAAAAGTGCCACATAAGAAAAAGATATTTACTCTGAACAGTAATCAGGCACATCAAGCTTTTAAGCTAATTCTGTCAATGTGATTTTTAGAACTGATTTTATTTTTAAGTGGCTCAAGAAGGATTATTTCTTCTTTTCCTAAGAATAGTGATATTTGGTTTTAGAAAAGACAATTAGATTAAATGGAATTAACCTCCATTACAAAAGTAAATGTAATTACCAGTAAAATTTTGCTCCCACAGAAGACTAAGAACATGTGCATTTATGAGCAGGTGTTGCTCATAAAACTAATAATTTATATTATGAATTTTCCTAATGACAAATGAAAAACTTTTCATCTCATACTTCTGCTGGTAACAACTTAATTTCCAATGTAAGGCTCCCTTTCATTTCCCTGAAATTTTTATATTGTCAAGATTCATCAGTCCCAAGTGATTAAATGCCTCTCTCTGTAGTGGCATAATCTGTTTTCAGTAGGACTAAAGGCATTTGATTATGATCCACCAAATAAAACTCTCAATTGAACCCAGGCAACTATCAACTTTTGGTCCAATATCTATATATATTATTAAGCTAAAATTTTATATGAGCTTAGCTTTTTATATTTTTCCAGCTGAAGAGTTAAAAGATAAATTTTGGCATTAACTTCACCTATTGCATTCTTTATACAAATAGTTTTGAGGAGAAATATCCTTCTGTGCAAGATGAACCTGAAGTGAAAGTTTAGACACATGAAAAATATTCAGAGTTGGAGAAATGACAAAGGAAAATCAAAATGTGATATCTGCAAAGTTATACAAATAAGTGGACGGAGAAAGAGAATTAACAAGCTGCCCCAACACAGAGTGGAAACCATTCAAGCTTGTTCTGAGTCTTATGTAAATCCTTCCACTCTGACCAGACTGACTACTTTAAGAAATTAATTTCCTGCTGCCAGAGAAACTTGATTAAAGAGACCGAAACACAAATAAAGAGCAATGCCTTGTGGTCCTCCCCTAAAGGGAAGCCTGCAGGGAAAGGAAGGTTGGAAATTGTGGAGCAGGCTGGTGCTAAACAGTCTGACTTTGTTCTAGAATTTGCCAGGAGTGGCCAGTCTGTCACAGGTTTTCGTAATTGTGGTGTCCCTACGTAATCTAGATTATTTGATTCCATGTCAAGTTTTATTTCCCTACAAAACTAAAAAAAAAAGGCTCATTTCTAATTCAGAAGCTACAAATGGATGCCAGCTAAGAACATTCTTATCATGCATTACAGAGCATCTTGAATCTTAAATGCAAAATATAAAATTCCAATTCTGATTCTATCTCTTGCCTGGAATTGTTTTATTATCATCATCTGAAACACTACCACTTGAACAGGAAAAGGAGTATGATTTTTTAAACAAAAGAATTACTGAGCCATTCATGAAAATGGCTCCTTTTTGATTAGAATCAAAATGAAAAAAAAAAATAAATCTTTTCTCTTTGAAGAAGCCTCTCCCTCTACATAATAACCACTTAGTGCTCTATGAAGATTAAAATTTACAACAGCAACTTCCCTTTTCAAGCTACAAACTCTAATTATCTGATTTCTCAGATGATAAATCTAGAAACTAGATTACAAACCACAAACCAATCTACTGGCATGTTTCTGTTGACTAGAACTTAAGACAGGTAGCACCAAGGCAAATTTAAGAGAGAGGAAGAGAAGATTTAGCTCAGAGAAAGTCAGCAGAACACCTTCCCACTAAGAAATATATTCTTGTAGGTCAATCCTATCTCCCAAGGTGTGACAGAACTGTCCTGATTTTGAAGAAAACTGCATGAGATATATATATATGTGTGCACGTATATATATATATATATATTAAGTCCAGCTATTTATGTAAAATGCAGATATGTACAGTTTATGCACAACGTAAATTAATGAAGATTATATATTACCAAATGTATACTCCAATATCTATTGGAGGGAAAACATAGTAGGGCATAAGCAATCCTGGAGGTTCCTGGAAAGTGTTAATAACTTCTTTATCCAAGTCACGGAGGATCCAAAGAGAGGAGGTGCTCTGCTGGACCTTGTTCTCACCAACAAGGAGGGGCTAGTAGGGAATGTGATGTTCAAAGGCAGCCTGGGCTGCAGTGAGCACAAAATCATGGAATTCAAGATCCTTGAGGCAACGAGGAGGGCCCACAGCAAGCTCACTACCCTGGATTTCAAGAGGTCAAACTTTGGCCTTTGGAATCTCCTTGATGCAGTACTGTGGCACTGGACGGAGCAGTAGCCCAAGCAAGCTGGTTGATATTCAAGGAACCCAATCTCCAAGCTCAGTTGAGCATTTGAGCATCCCAACAAGGAGGAAGTCAGAAAAAATGCCAGGGGGCCTTTATGGGAAAGTTTAATGACAATGACAATGATAAACTGGGAGGACCTGTTGACAACCTTCAGGGCAGAGAGGCCCTGAAGAGAGACCTTGAAAAATTAGAGGACTGGGCAATCACCAGCCTTATGAAGTTTAACAAGGGGAAGTGCTGAATTCTGCATCTGGAACAGGGCAGCCCTGGTGGTGTGTATAGATTGGGGAACAAGAGGCTGGAGAGCAGCTGGCAGTTGTAGAGAGTGATAAGGTCACCCCTGAGCCTCCTTCCTCCAGGCCAAGCAACTCCAGATCCCACTGACATTCCTCACGAGACAGGTACTCCAGACCCTTCACAAGCTTTTTTGCAAAATTTTAAAGAATATGGAACACTTCATGAATTTTTGTGTCAGACTTTTTTTAGTAAAATTTCAATTGGCTGCACTATGTTAGTGCCAACTCTTTCTCCTGAGCAAAGTCAAAAGAACATCATGAATAAAGGGCAAGAAAAGATTGCATTTTGCAAATATCTCTGAAACTTTAAATTTTCTTTGATTTTGGACCAAATTAAATCTTTAACAAAAAATGTAATCTAATTAAAATACCAAACACTGTAGCCTAGAATTTTCTCTTTTGACCAGAGGTAAATTCATAGTTTCTTACTGACTACTTCACAGTCAACAAAAGTGACAGAAGTCCCTTCATTGTACAGAAACAGTGAAAATGTCAGATGCACCAGAAAAATCTTGACACTCAACAACAGAGCTAAAATTTTCATGTAGCACTAAGGCATTACTGATCATGAGTTGAAAATTAAATCAACCTAATCAGTCCCTTCCAACCCAAACCTTTCCATGATTCTATGATTTAAAATATAGAATATGCTATTATAAAAGCAAATTACACATGATCGTAACATCACACTAATTATCCTTTTGTGAATTATTTTAGAACAAAAATTCTTCAGAAGTTCCTAAATATAAATAAATTAACTGAAGACTTATTTCTGTGGAACTTTGTAATATCAAGTAACACCAAAAAAATGCTGCAGTGGATTTTTACCTCCTGATCAATTATTTCCAATTTATGGTGTGATTGCCAAAGAAAATAATGTTTTGTTTGTTTAATTGTTTGATTTTGGGTTTAAGTCTTTCTTGGGAGTAATAAGAAACACTGAGATGAAACCGAACATCATAAATTTTCACACAGGTATCAAGAAACATACCTAACAGTATGGTTTATTAGGACAGATATTAACTATCTTTTTTAAGAAGAGTGAACAGAAACCCTCTTCATAAGAAATCAGAAGTAAATGTATTGAGTAATCTTTGTTTTGGTGAAAGAGAGAGCCAAACTCTGCCAATATGCCTTTGCCATCACTTCACACAGTCAAATTGTTGCAAAGGCAACTTTGGAAAAATGGTGCTGAACAATAAAAGAAAATAAATGTAGGTTGGCTTTTTGTTCTCCTGCCTCATGTAATTGTCTTTAGATAAATCTGAAGCAGCAATAACCATGTTAGGTAAGGACTGACCTGTACAGGTATTTCACTTTTCTTTCCTGGGTGGGTTCACTTTTTTCTATGGGTGGGTTCTGCATTTTTCCTAATATTTGAAGATGATTTTGTTTTCTAAAAGATAAGAAGACATAGCTCAAGCTGTGCCAGTAGAGGTTCAGGTTGGAAATCAGGAAGAATTTCTTTACTAAAAGGGTTTTCAGGCATTGGAACAGGCTGTCCAAGGAAATGGTAGAATCACCCAACCTGAAACTGTTCCAGAAAAGAGTGGACATGGCACTTGGTGCTCTGGTTTGGCTGACAAGGTGTTGATCAGTCAAAGTTTGGACTCGATGGTCTTGGAGATCTTTTCCGACCTTAATGATCCTATGATTCTATGATCTAGGAACCTTATTGCATAATTCTCAAATTTTTTTCACTAAATTTCCCCTATTAGTGTTCTGGACGACTTGTATGAGTTGTATGGCTTCCCTGGTTTTGAATATTAAAAACAATAGCTTTTGTTCATATGTATAACATGAAATGTAACATAAGGAAATAGTGAAGATGAACCTTTATGTTTAAGGTTTTCAGACATAAAAGTGATCAAGTAATTCAATATTTAAAGAAAAATAGAAAAAAAGGCAAATTAATATTTGCTTCTAAATGTAAATAAATATTAAAAATATTTTTAATTTGGTGACTCGCATGGTTCTGCTCTAATTTCACAGGATGATTTGTATCAGTTTATAAACTGCACAATAAAATTTTAGTATAGTTGTATACAAATTACTGGAAAAAAATATTTGGAGAAATAAACAGCCAACACACTTGGCTTAATTTTAAAATGAATAAAATCTTTTCAAAAACAAGAGCCTGAGGGAGTTGTTTTTTAAAATGTCCCATCATGGAGTGGAAACTGGTCTATACTTAAAAATGTCATAATACTTTTGAAAAATCAAAGCAATTTTCTGTTTTCACTTTGAAATATTGATTTTAAAATTATTTGCTGTCATTACCTATCTCATGTTCCAACTGGAATGTACATTATACCGATGCTTACAGAAAACAATAAGGGCTTTTTCAATACATGTAACAATTTTTTTCTTTATGTTTTGCCCTAAAGGTTTTAACCTGGAAATAATGGAATGGCTCACAGTGTGAGGCAAGGACCCAGTTTCCACTAAGTGTGTACAATCAAATCTTTGTCATGACTACCTTAAATGATTGTTACAAGAGATGGAGATCACAGCTGTACAAGACTTTACACATTCACAACCTGTACTGAAGGACAATCATGCAGAAATCATTAGATATGTTTTGTATTATCCGCAGAGCTTCTGAAACAATTAGCAAAAGAGTCACAAAACTGAGTTTGGCTAGATCAGAAATGCCTTAGCTGCTATTCCAGTGAAGTGTGATTCACTAAAACCAGGAAACTAAAGTCAGGCATTGATGAGGCAATTAAATAGAGCAATTACTCTAAAAAGAAATACCAAACAACAAAAAAAACCAACAAAAATAAGGTGGATCAGATGAACTGTTGGAGAAGTTACCCAAGCTCTTGAATACAGATACAGGAACACAGTTTTTCTTTCAGGAGAAACTGAATTGAAGTAGGTCAAAACTCCATGTTTAAGGCAAAGAAAGTGTTTGAATTTTAGTTTGGACTTAGCAGCAGAATTTGTACAAAGGTTTGTCACAATGGTGAGAGGAGCTGCATGGACATCTGGAGTTTATCTTTCTCTACTTGCAAATCCCAGGATTTAGCATGGGGAAAAAACAGTAGTAAGTAGGAACTTACATAACATGTTCAGGTAGCATTTTGTCCAAAGCTATCCTGGAATTAAGACAGATCTCAGAAAATTTGCTTTCAACACAGACATAGAAGCTAGTCCTAAAGTTTTACAGTTTGAGGGGTTCATATTAGAAATATCATGCTGGGTTGAATATGTTATGCCACACTACCACAGCACCTAAAAAGTGCAGTGAGTCTAAAAGGACTAAAGCTGGCCTAGAACAAAGGAGATGCAAATATCCATTTAGACTCATTGATGCAGTTGTATTTCAGGCCAAGGAAAATGGATGCAGAGGAGGGAGCGTGTTTGTGAGTGGGGTGTATTTGACATATAACAGGAATCATGTCTGGGTAGTGGAAAGCTTGTTTGCTAAAGTCATTATCACTTCTTCCTCTTATTTCTGTATCTAAGCTTTCTGCCGTTCTTCCTCTTAAACCTGAAACACATGCATGTTCTTTTCTCTTTCAAATCCCTCCAATCAGATGCAATTAAATAGATTGCACATATTTTAGGGATTAAAAACCAGTGGAAATTCAGTCTCAGACATGCAAAGATCGCATATTACCTTTCTGCACTCACCCCTCCAGTAAGTCTTTATAATACTATGAAGTGTTACCCACAGCTAACAATATGGTCCCTGTCACGGATTTTAAGAGTGAAAGCAATGAGGTGGAAACAAAATGAAAAATGCCAACCCACATTTTCTCCAAGTGTCTCTGTACTTCAGGTTAAATGCATTTCATATGGAAAAACGTAATTTTTTATTCCCTAACCTGGATATTTTTTAGAGATAGATTTAAAATCCATTTACTGTCTTTCCATCAAAAGCTTATTTTTGGTATAAAAACTTCAATTAAAAAATTGTTGATGCTGCAGAAAATATTGCTTAAGAATTGAATGACACTCAGCAGGCAAAGAAAGCCTCTTTGTGCAGATGGGTGGTTTAAGAGTTTGGTTCTTCTCAAACCAGCAGATACCTATAAATTGCTCTTCTAGCTCCGTGTCTCCATACAGGTGAGAATAATCCAGAGCACTACACACTCAGCTTCCACCATCGTGTACTGTGACATTTTGAAAACTGGTTGAAATCTCCTAGTGGGAGCCAACTTTTCAGAGAACTTCCATTGAAGTCCTGCCTAGCAGATTGCAAAAACGGCAAATAGTTGAAGGTGGGTAGTTACACCTCGCTTTATAACAGGCTTTTGGGTAGTATGAGTCATTTTTGTTGGAGAACTATGTTAACAGGTAATTCATTTTGTTGAAAAATGTCAAGTCAGCTTTCATATTAAAGGATATGTAAATATACTTCTACAGAAACCTTGGATGCAAATGATGTTTGCCTTATTAGTTACAATATTGTGATTTTATCTCTTGTCTGGAACTGCCACCATGTCTGAAGCACTGTATTTTCAGAAGATTAATATCCTCTAAGTTAAAAGAATAAAAGCTCTCCAAGGCCCCCATTAGTTCTGGTGTTTGGATAAAAAGCAGGTGAAATCCATGACCAAATCTACAACAAGGAGTAACGTAAAACTAATATGCTGAGGAGTTTTTAGGAATATTGCTAATTCAATAATGCAGTATAAAATTTTACTCAGTGTTACTTACCTCCATTCTGCAATGAAATAATTATTACACAGTTGACTCTATGTCATCTGAAATTCACTCAGTAAATGGCTTTTGTTCAATTATCTCAGTGAGCCCTAGAGAAAGAAAAAAATCTAAACAGTTTAATACCTGTTCTTGATCTGCCAATTGCTGTCAATGTCAAGAAGCTGAACAAACACTCTTCATTCAAATAATAGAACAGGACAAATGTAGATGATATTTTCTGAGAAGTACTGATAGCACCTTTTGAGGTCCCTATTTTGTTCTGTTAAGGTTGTGTGTGAATCTTAAATGGAAATCTGGCTTCATTATAGGTAGAAGAAAATACTGGCATTTAGATCCACAAAGATAGAAAGGTTTCAAACATCAACTGAAATCAATGAGATTGAAGTGTTAAATATTTCTTGTCTGGAGTCTAGATTACCACATGATTTTGTTACCTAAATTATTACTGAACATGTAAACAGATTTACAAACAGTAGCATTGTTAAAATAAAAGAAAATAAACATTTTTAATAAATATACTAAAACTAATTTATAGAGGAAAAATTAAGGTCTTAGAATGGTCTTTCTTCTGCTGAGAAAAAAAATTAGGGTGTAGCAAGGTGGAGGTCAGCCTTTTCTCCCAGGCAACCAATGACAGGATGGGAGGAAATGGCATCAAGCTGTACCAGGGGAGGTTCAATTTGGACATCAAGAAGAATTTCTTCATGGAAGGGATTGTTAAGCATTGGAACAGGCTGCCCAGGGTGGTGGGGAAGTGTTCAAGAGAAAACTGAACATTTTCTTCTTGCTTCAAAATTCCTTACATATCTGTGTGTACATCTATGTTATTCAGAATCAATCAGTTGTTAGGAAGATTTAGACCTGACACTTCTCTGAGCATAAAGTGGTATGCTACCAATTAAGTAACCTATTAATTTGCCAAAGCCACCCTTTTGATCCCATATTAGTGGCCAAGGTCAATACATCTTAAATTTCCTTTACGTAATCATGTAATATGTAATTAGGAATTCTATTTAATCTGTGTCTTTGCCATTATATTTAAATCATTGAATCCATAATATACCATTCTTATTCTTTATATGAATTTAAAGAATTTCAAAGAATAATATAATTTAATTGCTGCTTCTCATGATAGTGTG
This sequence comes from Daphoenositta chrysoptera, assembly GCA_013397915.1. NCBI lineage: Eukaryota > Metazoa > Chordata > Aves > Passeriformes > Daphoenositta > Daphoenositta chrysoptera. The sequence continues at coordinate 1,058,403 of VZRO01003175.1, forward strand.
AAATGCACAAAAGACCTTGATTGTGTGTAAGCACTGCTCAGTAATAAAGAAAACATTCCTTGTGTTAGCAACACTGTTTTCAGCACAAATACAAAACATAGTCCAATACTAAGCACCAGGAAGAAAATTAATTCTATTCCAGAGAAAACCAGTACACAGTTTAAAGTGTGAAACACATTAACCACCAGACTGTTCACAGTGGCTTTTCAGTTGTAAAGAGGATTTTTTTTCTATTGTAAAAAGGCTACACTTTGCAGCAGAAGCACTTAAGCCTTAGTGGATCTATTGAGTGCTACAGAATACACTCTCTGTGCCTGATTACAGCATGTTTTAGAAGTTACTCTAATAGATAGTGAGGTTACTTTGGGCACTGCTGTCAACTTGTATCGCAGAGTGCATCTACCACAGGCAGCACAGGAAAAACTGGGTAAAGGAAAACAGAGAAGGTGTTGTGTCAGTAAAACATTACCATGCTCGCTTCTGGGGCCAGCGATGACTGAGGAATTTTAAAAAGGATATTTAGGCTTTTGGAGCAATACGAGGAAGATTGGAAATTTGTATCTTGACTTGAAATTCTTCTTGAGTTGAAATATAGAGTGAACATGATGCATATGCTTATGCATTTTGTTTTATGGATGTTCCATTAGAAGAAAAAGATAAATCCATCACACTCTGATCTGTACAGTTTTCTGATTTTGCAGAAAGAGAGTATCATACTAAAATATTCTTATATTTTTCGTGTTGAAATTTTATGGGAGGTACATCAAGTAGGGGATCTGGATCCAGTTTAGTGGCCAAAGCTCTAGAGAAAGATAATGCTAATTTTTGTCATATTTATATTAGGTCGTAAGTAGGACTGCATATAGGGGAAAATAAAAAACAGAAACACATAGAAAGAGAGAGAGGGTTAGGGTTTGACATTTCTAGAGCCATTCTCTCAAGATTTTGACATAAAACAATTTAGGAGCATATAATCTTAATCTTGGTTCAAACCTGGACATCTTAGTAATTTTTTAGGTCAAAATAGAAAAGTACTATTCACACTGGTCAGGTATTCTTTAGCATCATTGTTTTCCAGGTTGTTCTGAGGTAGTCAGATCCAAATAAGACTAATGATAACCAAATCCAGAAGAGCAACAGAATAATAACCACTCAGTCATGTCACTGGAGCCAACTAGTCTTGGATTTTCAATACTGGATGCAAGAGATATTCCACTGATACAACGGAAAAACTATGACTTGGAGTTATTAAAAAAGCATTTTCATACACAGGACAAATTACCTTTATGCAATATTTCATCATCCAAAGACATATAAAATAAGGAATAAGTACCTAATTTCCTTATTGAACAACACTGACAGAGACCCCAGAATCACATAATATGCTGAGTTGGAAGGGACCCACGAGAAGACCAAGGCTGTGTGTGTGGTCTGGATGGTCTGCACTTGTGACAAAAGTGCATTTCTCTGCTGTGCTGCCCGGTGTGTTCAGCCAGCTGTCCTGCCCTCCTCTGCAGTCCCCTTGTCACTGTTTCTCCAGGACGGTGCTCGGCTGGGGCCTTCCCCATGCGAGACTGAGGATGAAGGGTGGCAGAGGGCAGTGCCCTCCTCAGAACTTCCCTCTGGTGCCCTGAGATGTGCAGATCCTTCTCCTTCTGCGAAGGCTAAGCCCCATGAGTCCCCAGGTGGAGAGACTGTGCATGGGGTTATGAGAGGACCTAACCTTCAAACAGTACAATTCTGCCTGTAGGGTACACCTGTGGGCAACAGCACTACAGTAAATTCTCATAAATGTGTCCACTGTGTGAGCAACATGGCCAGGATATTTACAGCCAGACTTGGTATTTGTATCAAGAACTGAAAAAACAGTTGCTATTAACAGCACGTGACTTGATTTTCTACCAATTAAAAAAAATAATTGTTGTTTGCTTTGTTTTAGTTTCAGGAGAGTAAAAAAGCAAGCTCATGAAATGAAAGGTGAGAAGTAACTTCATCGAAATTCAGTCATGGTTTCTCCTCAGAACAGTAACACTGCCAGTATGTCCTTATGTCTGCCATACTGCAAGCTAAATTATAACTATTCCTGGTCAGAATATTTTTGTCTGTATAAAGGATTTATAAGCTTCTCTTCTCTTTCATTACATATTAAAAGTCACAGTATCACATGAATTTACTCAGAAAATTCTTTTGTATAAACATGTTTCATATATCATAATAAATTGTTACTAATTAAATGTATCTGAATTTTAAATAACAATGTAAGAAAAGTGTAATGATCAGAAATACTTGTAATACAGACAGAGAGTTTCCATACACGAAAAATTACTGATTAATTCTTATTCAACTTGCCGAGTTATCTCATTTTGACAGTGAGATGTCTCAGTGGCATTCAACATATCACCTCTCACTTTGCAGTGAGATTAAGTATCCACTCAACGCTAAAGTGCTTGGCTGTTATTCGACCGTGTTTGCTCTTAATGCTTTTAAAATCCATTAGCTCTCATGGATATTATTCAGATTGACAATGTTGTGAGAATGAACAGTTACCATTAAGTTAACTGGAAGACAAAACAAAACAAAAAAGTTAGCTGTGAAAACCTGAGAGTTTATATGTATTGATCAGGAAATGCCTGCTACAAAATAAATGTAAAACCAGATCAAAATGTAGAAACATCAATACATTTCCAGGGCTGAAAAAACGAATATTTGTATCAGGATCCCTTAGAATCACTTTTTCTGTTTTCACAGAGAATTGAGGGATTAGACTGATGTCTGGTATAATTGATTATGTATTAACATTAGCTGAAGATGACATGAAGGGGTAACGATAATGTGTATGATTTATTATAGCTACATACACTGGGTAATGCTACACCAACCAAACAATTATTACTGATGTATCAGCTCTCTGCATTGAAGCTGATCTCATGTTTGATATAAGAATTTATTTATCCTTCAAAATGTCAACCAAACAGACTATTCTATATTATTTAAACAAGATGTGCATATTTTATTAGAAATTACATAACAGTAGAGAACACTCTTGTGAATCACCTCTGAAATATTAGTCTCCCTTTTTTGGGATATGGGCAGAAAATTTTCTCAGATCTTGGTAAAGTAAGTACAAATGTGTTTTGACTTCAGAAAAATAAGTAACTGTTCCTTCTGCAAAGCCTTTTGCATTCAATAAAATTCTAAAGATGCTATAACAACAACGCTCCAAACCCTTCCAATTCTTTAAGTATAGCTTAAAGGTATGTTTTAAATTTATTTGGATTTTGAATAGTTCTGACTCCAAAATGAATCCAGGTGCAGTACGGGCTGACCTTGTGGACATTCAGAGAGTAAGCTCCATGGCTTACCAAAATCTCTGTAACAACTTCAAATAAAGGCATAATCTGAATATTTTGAAACCCTTGGGGAACTCTGGGTTGGAATCATGGCTCCATTATCTTGGCCTGCTCTCTAATTTTTAAGTGTTATCCTAAGAAAAAATATGGGAAACATATATTCTAAGAAAAACTTCATTTAAGATATTATGTCCATGAAATGATGAAAGAAAAGCTATTACGTTTTCCATTTTGAAGGACCTAAGCTCGTGGTTTGCCGTTACTGTGGCACACCATGGCTGCCCTATTTCAACCTCGTTTCTTGACAGTAATTGTCAGGAACTCCAGCAGTATAAATTGTTTACATTTGGTTTATAGCTCTAGATCCAAAATTCCAGCTTTTTCAGCAGTATAAGAATTGAATTTTTTATACCATTCTATGTGAAATAATAGAGTGTTCCCAAAAAAAAAAGATGTATGGTATAGCAAGAATGATAGTTTTGGGCAACAAGATTGAAGAATGGCATGGTGACCTGGTATTGGTATAAATCATAGGAAGATATGTATACATACTAGTAAGGCAGGAGGGAACATGTCTGTGAAACTGCCAGAGGAGGAAATCAGTGCAGATCAACGTGAAGTCTGGGCCCTAGACTGGATAGAGGCAAAATGCATACATAAAACCCAGATATCACTGCTCTTGCTTTAGTCGGGGAACAGCCTGTCCCTGCTGCTCCTGACGGTGCCTTGCTGCTGCCACTGCTGTGTACCAAACTTCTAGACACAGTACTTCCAGACATAGTCCTTGCACTCATCAGTTGAAGTTAGAAGTAATTAGGTCTGTCCTCTCTAGAATTAGGATAATCAAATTTTCCATAGTGAGCATGGATATTGCTACACATGCTAATGCTATGCATTGAAGTAGCAAGATAGTCATACAAGAAAAAAAATTATTTGGACTAAAAGTGCTATGGAAGAACAAGAGAAATGAATAAAAACTTCAAATTTAGCCAAAGGGCGGTTACTAGAAACCAGAAAGTTGAGCTTTGATAATTTTTCCCTGTTGTAAAAACTATTTATTTATTAAAAAAATATGAATATCAAAATTTCACACCTATTTCTGAAAAATTAATTTCTTTTACATGGGAGAATATTCCCCCAACACCAACTCTAGATCTGCTGTATGATCAAGATAAGACAGTGATTTCTTACACCGACAGCTGTATCAAGTAACATGAGTTTGAGCAGCCAAGATATAAAGTATTTCCTTATAGCAGAAAGCTGTGTCTCTGGACAGCTTAAGACACTTTGTTGATAGATAAAGACAGTTAAGATAGTTAACATAGGCTGCACTTGTCTAACTCTACTTCTAATAAAATTAATAAAGATCACTGTTAGTACGCAGGTATCAAGTGAGAGAATATGCTGCTAAGCTGTATTTCATTCCCCTACATCTTTAACTGAACTGGGAATTGCTGAACAGGAAACAAAGTGAATTCTCAGTTCACTTTGCTTTGCTTGATCATGCTCTTCTTAAGGCAAATTTGACATTACACACTAAATTTATGATTTGTGAAAATATTCTTATTACATCCTACACAGATAAGCATAAACAAAGTTTACTGCAAAGCTGCATGCTAAGTAAGAATTTTGGAAAATTACAGAAAAAAAAGCCTAGTTCTAAGTGTAGAGAATCAAATCATCCCAAACTTTAGCTTCCCATCCATCACAAGATACTTGCCTTGATGTAAGTATACTGCTAACTGGTTCTTTCTTGCAATAACTGGAACGTAGCTCCTGCGAATAAAATCCTTTATATGAAGCTGCTTTCATAGCATTTTTTTGTCATTGATAAGTTTTCCCGAGTCACCTTGTTTTACCTTAACTTTCAGACTTTTCATTGAGCATCTGTTAGCTAAAATGAAGCCTATAATAAACATTTATGTCCCTCTTTATGCTGATTGTTGTTTATACCTATGTGGCAAGGCTATAGGAATATATTGAATATTTATGTAGCAAGAAATTGCACCTCCAGCCTATTAAACACCGAGTGGAGCAGCTGGGATTCTCTAAATGCATTCAGGCCACTAGCAGTATCCATTATTTATCTACATTACTAGCTGCACTTGCAAAGATTTTTCACTCTTTCTCCTCTAACACCTGATGACAGCTGAATGGGAGCACATCTTTTTTAACCCCACCAACATCCCAATTTGTTTGGAATTGCATTCTGGTCTGCATTCTTATTACAATGAAGTAGCAATGTGAGAAAATTGAAAGCCACTACCTGTTTTTTAAGAGAAAGATGATATTATGGGGCTTGCTGGCTTCCCCCCCTACTCTACTCCACTGTCGTGAGATGTCACCTGGTACTGTGCCCAGATCTTGGGCCTCAAACACAGGAAGAATAAGAACCTGTTGGAGTGAGTCCAGAGGAGGGATATGAAGAAGATCAAAGGGCTGAAGCACCTGTCTTTTGAGGAAAGGTGGAGTCAGATGGGATTGTACAGCCTGAAGAAGAGAAGGCTTTTGGGAGACCTTACAAAAATACCTAAAGAGGATTACAAGAGAGCTGGAGACAGGACATTTTACAAAGGCATGGAATGATGGGAGAAGGAGCAATTGCTTTAAACTGAGAGTAGGTTTAGATTAGATATTAAGAAGAAATTCTTTACTGTAAGGGTTGTGAGGCACTGGCACAGGTTTCCCAGAGAAGTTGTGGATGCCCCATCCCTGGAAGTGTTCAGGGCCACACTGGACAGAATTTTGAGGAACCTACTCTAGTGGAAGGTGCCCCTGTCCATTACAGGGCTGTAACTAGATGATCTTTAAGGTCCCTTCCACCCCAAACCATTCTATGGTTCTGTGACTCTTTAGCAAAATTCTGATCAGCTACAGTAGGTCAGTGACAGCTCTTTCACTTGAGCAAAGTCATAAGAACAGCATGAATCAGAGGCAAGAGGAGACTGTACTCTGCAAATATCTCTGGAACTTTAAATTTTCTTTACGTTTTCTTCTCGTATCCTAGTCAAATCTCAATTTGAATTCATTTTATAGCAAAGCATATCCAGAAGGAAGTTCAAGATGTTGTCCAGTCTATTCCTTTTCCTCAGTTTTCTGTGTACCACTACTCACAGGTATAAATTAAAAAAATATATATTACTAGAAATCATATTATAGTCCATTATTTTTCATTCTTATTAATCTCAGAAGTGGGTTCTAAAACTTATTAGCTTATTCATTTCTTTATCATGTAAATTTCATCAAACAGGGGTTTGATTTCCTCTATATGTTTGGCTTTTCACTTGTTTTTTCATTGCATCTATTATCTAGTCATACTAAAAATACATGAATGTTAGGTGATGTCCCATTCTTCTAGTGAGACTTGTTAATGAAATTACTTTCATTATACAGTGATTCCTCACCTTTAATTTATTTATGGAATTCTAAGAAATGTACTTGTCCTAGTAAAATTCAAACTTTAATAGTGTTTCTGTTCAGCTTAACAAGTGATTCCCTACATTCAGAATCCAATTTCTGCTCTTTGCTGATTTTAGTTTCTTGTGTGATTCTTATGAAAGTTCAGTACAAAACTATCTGCCTCTCCTCCATGACGGTGTAAAATGTCATGTCTTATTGCTTTTGTTGTGTATATTTAGTTACATATGATATATTGTTTATGGTATGTTATGTATTTGTTTATTTTAGTCCTGATTGTACTGGATAAGGAATGGATTCTTATGGTAACATATTCAGAAAAGAAATTTCAAGGAGGTTCATCAAGCTCAACTTAAATACCATCCCATTAGCAAGAATTAAAAAAATTTGCAATACTAAAGGAAATAATTCATTTTTCTGAGTCAATGTAATCAGCAGACAAATAAAAGGAGTGTCTTTCCTAATGCACCTCTTCAAGGACTTCTTTAAAGTCTTAGAATTTCTGATAATGCAAATAGAAAAGTATAATAATATGCAATAACTATTTGTAGAAACCTGGTCTCCATGAAGTTAGTAGAAGAAAACTCTCCCACAGTTTGATGAACTTGGGTCTTTGACAGATGTTTAAAAGAAAGTCACTTATGTTACAAACAGAATAATGCCTCCTCCAAACAGATGCAATGTCAGCTTCCTCCATTTCTCTTTGTGGCTTTGGATAATGTATCTCCAGTCTTTTAAATTCTTTTGGAACCACTTCTCAAATCTAGACAGCATATCACAAGATCACACTGACAGAGACAAAATTTATATTATATGTAGCCCACCATTTTAACAGAAAAGAACTCATTATGAAGGAATAGTGCTCCCAGCCTTAACATAACTCTTCAGATCTCAGGATGGCATTTACAAAAATAGAGATTTTGTGTGTCCAAGATTTCTTCTAAGTATACCAATATCAAGTTCTGGTAAGCACTTACATAGCATTTTTTCAACTGACAGTGATCTTATGAATTTTTAACTGAATAAGCCCAAATAAAAACTCTAAAGGGTTCAGAAAAGACAATACTCAAGAAAATATTAATATCCTTCAGCATAAGCAGTCTTTCAGTGCCCTGTACTATCTTTGGGGAAAATTCATTACATAATCAGGATGAAATATGTTTTCATGACATGGATTATTTTTTTTAATATAAAAATACCTTGATCTTAGCCTGTTAAGAAACCTGGATACTCTAGGAATAGTAAATAAGTAAATTTAAAAATAGTTCCAGCAGTATTTAGTGCCTGACTTTTCTTATCAATTGAGATGAACATAAGACTGCAAGATTCAGGATTAGCGATAAAATGATATAGCACTTTGAATACACAGAAAACGTGTAAGAGAAAAGAACTGCTGAACAAAATCTGTGTAAGTGCATGAATACAAAGTGATGGACTTCTTTTCCAGAAGGTGTAAAATAGCTTATTGTTCCTTTTCATCAGCACTAAGCTATTTGTATTGATCTCGGACACTGTTGGCTGTGTTTCTAGAGCTTTCAATATGGCAAATGATTAAGGAAAGTCACTGGTGTTACAAACAGAATAATACCTCCACCAAGCAGATGCAATGTCAGCTTCCTCCATTTCTCTTTGTGGCTTTGGATGATGTGTTCCAGTCTTCACTTGGAAATCCTGCAAAGGATGTTAGCTCATCACAAATAAGTAAGCAAGAATGCCTAGGACAGAACATCTTACATTGTTTTCTAATAAAATAAATGCATTATGTCACAGATAAAATGCTCTAAATTGCAATATGGACTGCATTAAATAATGATCTGCAGATATATATTTCTGGAATCTCTGTCAGAACAATGAGAATATCAGGGAATCATAAACTTATGTGCCTGTATGTTTTCCAGGTTAAAAAAGCATTCACTGCACTATTTCAGTTACTCCTTGAGATACAATTCAGGGAGTTTCACGCTTTTAACTAATGTGTTTACCAGCCTTTTATCCAATTGTAAATATACTTGTTACTTTTCAGAGCAGCCATTTGGTGAAATATTTATTAATGTCATTATACCAGAAAGATTGTTGGACACACTGGGACAGAAGTGGTATGTTTGCTGTGTACCAGGGTAGCTTATCAAACAGGTTTTTTGCCAATACTAATACTAATAAAAGCTGTAGGCCTTGCACTTACCTAACAGTGAAAGGTCTTAGGATTCATCTGAACTTGCCTAGACTTTTTAGCTTTTTGGCTTTTGCAAATATATGTAGGCATTGTATGATGAATAATAGCTCTTGAAATTAAGCCAGGATATTGACAACTCAGTGTGGCATCCCACCTAGTCTGTACTCCAGGAACACTGGAAGTGTCAACCTAGAATCCAGAGGGATTTTAGAAAAGACGTAGTTATTAGTAAGTTTTTTCACAACTGTTTTTAAAACAGTACCATTAAGGAAGCTTTTCTGTATTAATTTGTACTATGATTGCATCTAGGTTAGTAATAGCTGTTTGTTGTTTTTAATTAGATTACTAGGATTTTAATTAATATGATTTGTTGGCTTTACATATAAGGTGCACTATATTTTTGTTTATAATGATATGGTGGGTGTAATATCGGATGCATGCATACTAAAAAACTTGCAGATTTAAAACAAGTATTTGCATCCAGTGGAATATGTGTGCACCAAAACAGGCCTAGAGTACATGGTAGTCTGAAAAAAAATGTGTCTTAAGTTGTATGTATGCTGAAAAGGAATGTTTCAACAGGGTACTGTTCTTCATTAGCAGTTTGAAATTGCCCTAAATCAAACAAATTAATAGAGAGGGTTAGACTGACAAAGCTTTTTCTAGAACAAAGAAGAGAGAGGTCACAATTATTTGAAAACCATCTTAGGGAGGAAACTAAGTATGTTAGATTTTCTGCGTAGACTTGTGCACAAAGATCTGCTAATATATCTACTTTGTTCCTTGCAGACCCCAATTCAATGTTTGCTGAAGCCTCTGAATCTAGTCTTGACAACAGCCTCAGTCCACAAAAACCCTGCCCCGACACCACATAGACAAACCTAGATTCTCTGTATATCCATTTATATCCACTTATCTTTAAAGTCCCTAAGAAGTATAGAAATTATCTCCCCCAAATTTTAAAGATAGGGAAGTAAAGACCTGAAAGATGTGCTTTTGACCTCTGCAATGCCTATTGCAGAGGTCTGACCTAAGAAATACTTTATGAGACATTCCTTTTGCGAGTATTCAAAAAAAAAAATAGCATGGAAGTTATGTTATTATTTTAATTATGTATCCATGTTTTGATATTGCCCAGAACTCAATTAAAATCAGGCCCTATTATACTGAGCACAATCAAAACTATATATCAGAGAAAATTTTATGCCATATAAATGAAAATGTCTTTAATTGTGCTTTTCAGTGCTGGATATATGGTCTTGTGATCATTTCTACCAAGATTGTTTTTATTCAGAAGTGGTCAAGCCAGTAACATTTCTAAAATTGAAGGTTTTATTATGGAAGAATAAATGTAATTCTTTTGCTTACCAAAAAGCCTCAAAGAAAACCAGGTCAGGCAATGCTACTTCAGTGAATTGTCTTTCTAACATGATTATTTTGATTATTTGTAACCAAAGAACCCAGCTTTGATTATCTGTAATCAGAGCTGTTCAAAATATTTGTAATAAAGATCCACTGGACCTGAGAAAATTGTAATACTTTAGAAAAACCAGACATGTACTCTGTGTTTGTGGCTTTGGCAACATGATTACTCAAATGCTGCAGTACCCTTACAGACATTATCAAAAATCGGCATTATTTCATTTACAATTTTTTGTTCATTTTTAATTGATTGTCTCACATATGCTCATCCTTCTTGATAAATCTGCTCAGTCTCTTTGCTAAATCTCTTCTTTTTCTGCCTTCACAGATATCCTGATTTCCCCTCCAATAGCTTTATGCCATTGTCTCTCAGGATTCCTCCATCTTCCAAATTCTGTCTCTGTTCCTCACAGCACAGAATGGTCTGAAATTCACAAAGCCAAATGCAGGGTCCTGCATCTGGGGGAGAATAACCCCAAGCACCAGCAGAGGCTGGGGGCCAACCTGCCAGGGGGCAGCTCTGTGGAGAAGGACGAGGGGGTGCTGGTGGCCAACAAGCTGTCCATGAGCCAGCAGTGTGCCCTTCCTTGGGGCCAAGAAGGCCAATGGTGTCCTGGGGTGTGTTAGGAACAGCACTGCCAGCAGGTCAAGGGAGGTGATCCTGTCCCTCTGCTCTGCCCTGGTGAGGCCACATCTGCAGTGCTGTGTCCAGTCCTGGACTCCTCAGTCCAAGGGAGACTTTGAGTTCCTGGAGTGGGTCCAGTGGAGGGCAACAAAGATGCCAAGGGACTGGAGCATCTGTCTTATAGAGGAAGAGTTCAACCTGTTCAACCCCTTGACTGAGAGGGGACTCTGCTTTGGCATTTTTTTTTTAAGAGATGAATAAACTTTTGAAATGCCAGAACACAGAATTGTGCAATAGATAAGAAAGAATTGCTGTATTTGGAAAAGTCTTTCACATGCTATCCATGTTCGCTTGCATGTGGAGGACATCTATCTCTTGGGATGTTTTTTGAGTGAAAGGGGATTGCAAAGGCTCAAAATGAAACAGGATGGATTACACAGTTCATGCTGGATGACCAAGGAAACACTGAATACCTCCCACATCTTCTGTCATTAACATACCCACACCCATTTCCATCTTGAATAATACTCTAGTTGGATGTTACTGGAGATGAAACAAAACTATCAAGAAAGAAATAGGAGTATCTCAGAAAACATCTGTTTTCTTGTTTGTAGTTACAACAAATAAGAGAAAATTTCCTTTGGAAAGGAAAGAGAAAAAGAGAAAGAATCAAACTAAATGAATAGATACCTCCTCTTTTTAAGGAACATGGACTGCATTCATCAAATGGTAGATATACTGTAGTTAATTAACACTAAGTTAATTAAATTTTTTTTCAGCTTTCAGCATAGACTCATCTGGCATAGGAACACACACATTAAAAATGCACTGATTAGGGAGCTCTTTGTGTGCTATTCTAAACATCATGATTTGGAAATCCACATCATTTTGCCCTGAGAGGGATCATGCACTCCTCTCATGCTCTCAGAAACTCAAATATGTCCAATGTAGTTCATTCTTACTTTCATTGTCTGGATCCCCAGTTTGAGCTATCTAAAATTAGTTATGTGCAGCATGATTTCTACATCAACCATTAACAATGCTCATAATTAAATCCATCTCTCAAATTACATTTAATAGAGTCTTAAATCAATGTTTCCTACTGTCACCAGAGTGGCCATTCATTACATATTTAACACAGAGATAAAATTTTTTTAGTCATCACAATTTTTCTCTATCAATTCAATTCGAATAAGGGCTGGGCAAGTGAGCAAGATGAAAAATTAAATCCAGATGATCTTATTGATTAGTGAGATGTGACCTCCAAACTAAGCTTCATTAATTATCCTAGCTTCCACTTCAGAAAGCAGAAATTAGAAAGTTTTAATTACATTACTTCATTGCATGAAGCATCAATATCATTTATGATGTCTGTATAATTACAGACTCATTAACTGCATGCAGTCTTTACTGTAACAGGTAGTGTGTCATCAGTTTATACATGACGATGCAATTTGGGAGTAAATATAATCCTAGGAGTGTTTAAATTTAAGGATTGTTAAAACTGTACAGTGACGCCTGCAATACTAATCCAAATGAAGAGGAAAACCAATTAAGAAATCTAATTAAGAATGCAGGTTTCTTGCAAATCAGTTTTCAGAATAGCCCACAAATTCTGCTGGTTTCATCTAAAAGACAGAGGCACCTAAAGTACCAACCGCAAGCTTCCAGTGGATTTTCTACACTAGACAAATGTGCAAGACAATGTTTATTGCAATGTTTTACAGAAAAGATATTCTGGTTTTCTCCTTGACATATGAGATGGAAAATTCAATATGTGACTGAAGTGCACACTCACAACTGAGAAAATTGAAGGGAGAGGAAAAAAAAATCCAAACCACATAAGTATCTCTTTTACTTTAAATATTTCTTGATCCTGTAATATATACATTCATCATTAATTATAGGGTGTTAGGAACATTTCTAAACACGTTTTAAGGCAACAGTACAGACAAATCCAGGATTATAAAGATTTTATTCCACCATCTTAAAGTATATTCAGAGTAAACTGCTTTTTTTTGTTATTCTACTTCCTAGATGTTTAGGATATATCTGGCTCTTAGGAAGCCTTGCACCTCCTTGCGGAAATGTCAGATGGTCCCTGTCTTGGGATGACTTTATGACGTGTATCCCCTATCACCACTCTATGCCCAGAAGATGAATCCTGTGCATTTAAGACTGGGTGCAAGAGGAAAAAAGACTGAGCGAACTTTTCAAAACAATTTCTCAAGGACACACGCAGCTCTCTCTGGGCTCGGTGGCAGAGTGTGGAGGGCAGCGTCCTTGCTCTCCAGACAGCTCTCAGCTCCCTTTCTCCAGAGAGAGAGTTTTCCTGGGACCTTTTTTGGATTTCTTCCTCCTTCTTCTTCTTTTTGGGACTGTTCTACAACATCGGACCACACCAGGGGAGAACTCCTTTTCCAAGGCCTCCTGGAAGGGGCCCATCGACCCATCTCTGAGGAGGGAAGAGGCCACACCCAAAGAGGACTCTGAATTTTTCCAGGTTTCTCTCCACAGCGAGATATTTTTTTTGTTTTGTTTTGTTTTGTTATTTAGTTTTGTTACCCTTTCTGTGTGTTTGTTGAATAAATAGTGTTTATCTCTTTCACTTTCCTTCAAGGAATTTTTTTTTCTTTCCCGAACCTGGGTTTGGGGGAGGGGTGGTGGTAACCTGCCTTCCCTCAGAGGATATTTCTCCTCTAATTTGGCTGAACCGGCACAGTCCCCAAACATGTTTTTGTCTTTGAACAAAGATTTTTCTGTATTTATTTTCTATGTATGGTGACTCCAGCAATTTCAATGCCATTAACACAATGTTATATAAGATGATTTTATATTTGTTGATTTCAGAAATCTTTGAAATTTTCCATGCAACACAGGGTTGTGTGGAATATTTTATATTGAACAAGGAAAAAAAGACATGCCTGAAAGACCAAACAGGGGCATGCAACTCTTGGAAACAAATATAAAATAGTATACATATAAAGTATTTATAGTCGTTAAGGGAAATACATGTGAATTTGCTGACTGAGAAGAGACAGAAAATGGTGCTTAAACAGAGATTATGCTTCAACCATCCTCAAACATTTGAAAGCAGCCTAAAATCAATCATTCCTCCTCTATCTCAAACCTTGTTTCTCCAGTGTGCATTAATTGCTCCATTGGATTTCACTGTTTGCTATCTTGAACTCAAGAAACCAGGACTGTTATATAGAAAGTTCAGGAAGAACATATCTTTATAATCTCAAGCTTCAAATACACTAGTGGGTAAATAACTATGCCTAAATACTACTGAGCAAGTCACCAGAATAACTCAACTAACAATTCATATTTCAGACTACTTTAAAACATACTAAAGTCTCTGCTCTTAAAAAAAGAAAAGTGGTCCTTTGAAATACCATTTCTTTACCACCCTAATCGTAGCATTCACTGATCCAAGGCTGAAATCATCAAGGTCTTAAATAAGAAAATCAAGTCAGAAACATAGGGAGCAGCAATAATGCTTCTGGGGGGCCTTACAATTTTTTTCTAGCCCAACTAATTATATAATCATTTATCCAACGGGACAAATTATTAATTTTTTGCTATATCTCAGTTCTAGCAATGAATATAAAATAGCAAATATTTGGTTAATAGAATTTTTGAAGTCAGATGTTGTGTGTGCATAAAGATATTTTAGTGCTGACATCATATGAAGATGTCAAGAAAATTTTTTTTCCCTCCTATCTTTCTTCCAATGACTCATGCTGCCACTTTAAGGCAGAAATTAAAAAAACAAAAAAATAAAAACCAAACCAAAAGGCAGTGTTTAATTAATTTATTCTTTTCTTAAATCTTGAGCCAAAATCTGGAATTGTAAGAATTTTTGTGAAATTTCATTTTTCCTTGAATGAATGTCAGATGGCCTAAGAAAAGGGCTTTGATAATCAAATGGCAGATCCCCTATTAAGAAGTATACTTCAACAGGAATTGGCCAAGTAACAGAAAATACGAAATTTAATTGGGTCTATGAATGTCATACTGTTAAAAGATATAAAGGGAATGAAGTTCTCTTCTACCTTCAAGGAGGAGAGGTCAGCTCCATCTATTCTTGTTTGTGATACTTCCCACACCTGCAGTTCTCTTCAGCAGGGATTTGTGCATGACGTCCCCATGTCAATGACAAATGGCTACTGATGAAATAGGCAGGAAAGCCTTGAAACACGTTGTGCAGCAAAGGTATCTTTTTGGGCAGGTGTGAATTCCTGTTTGACTGTCAAACCTAAATTCACCAAGACAGGTGGAATACCTCTGTGCCTGAAAGCAGCAGCTCTGTAGTCAGGAGCACTGGTATTGACTAATGGCATGTTTTCGTCTGACTTTCTGTCTGAAGAGCCAGAATTCAGCACAGGGTGAGCCAAAGAGAGAGGAATTCATATTAAGCCTGACTGAATTGCTCAGATCAACAGAGAGGTATTTGCAGGTTTAGCTGCAGAGTTGCTCCCAGTGTAACAGGTCTTACTGGACACTGGTTCAGAGCAGCAAAAACCAAATCCCACAGATTCCTTGTTGCTAAACTGACATGGTCCAGTTTCCATGATCATTAGAGCATGATTTTTTGCAACTACCACATAATACCTGGGGAAGCCAGACATTTTGTGATTTGTCTTAAGAGATGGCCAGCATCCTCAAGCTCTCATTCCAGTTTGCCTTTTTTATGGTATGAAAATACGAACATTATCTCACTCCGTTAGATTGTTCCCCTCATTCCTCCTTTCTTTGTTTTCTTTTCCTGAAAATGGAGTTATAAATAGCCAAGACTTTCTTAATGGCTCTTTGTGAGGATAAAACACTTGAAGAAGTAACTGAAAAGATTGTATTTTAAACACCAGAGTGAGAGTACAGCCCAAGGTGAAGTTTCCATAGAGTTGTTCTGGGGTTTTTTTGAAAAACAGATTTTAAAACAGTTTCCTGTGTGGAAACCCAATGAAATAAAACAATATTTACATTCTAGAACTTCTCCCTCCAGAAGAAAATTTAGTAATCTTCCAGTACTTTTTTCTCTTGGAATATTTTCATTGTAGGATATCAGCACTATAAATGAGAAGCAAAGTTTCCAGGAAAGTAGAAAGACGTGTGTACATGCATGTGTGGTTTTACGTCCACAAATTGCATAAATCTGAAAAATAAACAGTTACTGATTACAAAGCACAAAACAGTTAAAGACTGTAGTATACAAAAGCTAAATTTTAAGTTACTGTAGATATAGAAACTCTTAAATCTCATCTTTTTAAATGAAAATTATGGAACTTCAGTGTTTACTGGTTATAGACCCACTACACTGGGTTTCTCTCTCCCTACCTGATAGCTAAATATGATTTTTCACTCGACCCTCCAGCATGCAGTTACTTATATCTCACCATCTACAGACAGGACCAAGAGATAACCAATTCTTTGCATGAGACTTGCCTGGGAATTCGAATGGAGAGTCTGGAGAGAGGGATTTGAAACAGCTATTGCTGCTCTGGTGGGGTAAGTGGTACAGCCAGAGATACTGTATCCCGCATTTGCAGATACGTGTGGGGTCTCAAACACAGGGAAAGCATTTTGTACTAGCACTGGAAACCAAGCTGAATTTGAGCAGAGATTGGAGCTTGCTGCTATCACCAATTACCTACTTCAGAAACATCAAATTAACACGTTTTATGAAATAAGGGGGAAATGGTTCAAGCAGATCGATTGAACCTGGTATATGGTCAGGTTTGCTCACAGGCCTGAGCCTTGGGAGAAGTCAGAAATCCTTGAAAGCTGACAGAACATCTTTATTTTCTTTATGTTTCCTCTTCCAAGAGTCAATAAAAGCTCAGCTACAAAGAACTAGCCCAAATGTCATTCTCTGTGTGACTAAAAGAGATGATGAAATTTGCACTTTGAATAGCAATAAGCTACAGACTCTACCTCTAACTGAGAGCTTAACTCCTTCCAAAAATGAATTTTTTGCTCATTAAGCACAAAAGGATCTGTATCAGGAGATATCAGAAGCAGGATCAGTCACAGCAAAAGATAAATAAGATGTATATAAATATTTTCTCCAAAAGAACTTTTAAAGTCATCCAAATATTTCCTGTTTAGTCTGTATCCTGATGAATCTGAGACAGTTATTCCCTATGCATTAGCAGTGTTGTTGATTAAAGCAAGAGGGTTATTGATAACAATATTTAACATCAGCAGGATTTGCAAATTCCAAAATTCCAGTTAGACCAACTTCCTAACCAAGTCAATTAGATTCACAAGGCTAGATTTGTATCAGATGTCTTCAACACAGTTTCTCTCAGGTGGCATTTACTCTGATATTAGATTGCAACGCCAAATTTTGATTTGCTCTGCAGTGATTAATTCCAGTTGCAGGTTAATTCAGCTCCTGAAACTTCCAGTCTTTCCCCTGTTAAAAAATAGTGGAAAAAGTCATGACAGGTGTAACTGTATTTTCACTGAGAGATGCGTATCTCAGATATGCTTTGACTTACAGTTTAACCAAGACCAACATTCTGCTTTTTCACTGCTTTAGCTGTAATAAATTAAACTTGTGCTATATTCAGTCCTGTTCAAAAGTTTACGGAAGGGATATTGTCTGTCTTATAAAATCCAACAATGATTAAACTCAGTGATTACAAGGAATGACATTACACTTAAAAAGGCAGTCAGAAGAAATGATAGGTCAAATCTCTTAGGTTTTCTTTAATACATAAACTCTATATTAGGCTCTTTTGTGCAAAATTTCTGTTCAAGGCACGTTTTTGTCCTGGTATTGAAATCTATCTGTAAAATCACTTACCCCATCATCCCATGGGAGCTGGCTCTCATTCATTGACCTTAATATTCTGTAAGGATCTGATTAAACAACTCAGGATTGATCTATCAGGAGGAGTTTGCCAGATAAAGTAATCTTCTTCCTACCATGTCAATAGAAAGGTAAGTCTGCTTTGATACTTCCACAAACTGAACTGTTAGTTTCAGTTTGCATCTGCTGTGGTTTAGTTGTCTGTGTTTAGATGAAGTTTGAGACTAAAACAAATATTTACATGCCTGAATGCATTGTTTTTCATGTAATGTAGATATCTTGGGCCACATTATTGCCGATGGACACCTACTCAGTATAGAGCCAGAGCAAGAGCAGTGTTGTCCTGAAGATAGTCGTTGAATTACTGACCAAATCATCCTGACAGATAAACATACTCTTCTCCTTTGGGTTTGTTGATTTATTCTATGCTTCTGTGTACAAA
The DNA here is from genome assembly GCA_013397915.1 of Daphoenositta chrysoptera. Lineage (NCBI taxonomy): Eukaryota > Metazoa > Chordata > Aves > Passeriformes > Daphoenositta > Daphoenositta chrysoptera. The sequence goes on from VZRO01003175.1 coordinate 1,076,652, forward strand.
GTGAAAACAAACAAGAAAACAACCTGAAAGTCCAATCTTTTTTGTAAGGGCATGTAGTAATCAGCACTGGATGTCTATGAGGGCTTGGAGAAGGAAGTCATGGGCAAAATAAAATATTGTGAAAATGAATAAATGTCAGAATTGCACAGGCAGTACCACTACATGGTTTTCATGCCTGAATACAGCCAAAATAGCATCCACACTGAGTACAAGATTGTGTATTTCAGCCTAACCATTGGCTTCATAAAGTAAAGTTGTCACTAATTCTTCTATACATTTATTGAAAGGGTGAGTTCATGGCAGCCCCTAGCTTTAAATTTTTACATCATTTTTCATGAAACTCTTTATTGTCTGATTGCATGTTTTATCATTAAAATATTTTTAGGAATTTCTTCCAAAGGTTAGCTACAGTCACAATTTGAGTTTCTCCAAGCCAACTTAAACATGTTTTTTTCACATATTCTTCCTTGTCTCTTTTGTAGCCTTTACTTCTTATAAGCCTTGTTGTGCTGGGATTTTTATGATGAAGTTAAAATGGATGGTTCTAGTTCAGGAACTAGAGCTGAACTCAATTACTACCACTGATTTAGTTTCTGTTCCAATCTACTTTTGATGGAGAAGGGTACCTCAGAATCTGCTGCATTCCAGCTGCTGGGAATACAGTAGAAAATTGAACTGGAGAAGTTCTTTGATAGTTTCAGGCATATAGTTTAAACATTTCAGTCCCTCTTAGACACCCTAATGAAAGCCCCAAGGCCTGAAAGCTACTGTTGGGAGCTGAAGGTAAAAGAAAGCACTTGCTAAGTAACAAACAAGCCTTTTTTAAAGCTGGGTGCAGTGGAATGCCAATGGAATTACTTCATCCATTAATGGGTAGGTTTTGTTTCCTTCCTAAAGAGAGACTCATCCATGTGAAAATTTCTAAAAAGGCTTCAGACTTGCTTTTAAATTTTATGCTCACATTAATTGTCTTCATCTTTTACTATTCAACTTGTGAATGTGACTGACTATGGTCATACAATAGTGAGAGTTCACTACTGCACTCTCAGAGACTGGAGAATAAGGATCAGCTAAAGGCAAAAACAACTCAAATAATCTTAATAATTTATATATTTAAATATGGTTTTATTTAGAAATATCACAGTTTTAAGAAAAACAAGACAAATAAGAGCATTTATATATCAGTTTGCACCTAATTTGTCTGCTTTAGGTCAGTTTTTCTTGGAGAATCAACTCCACCATTTCACCTGCAAATAAGTAAATCTAAGACTTCAAGCTGCTGAGATGGAAGCCCCTGCAAAGGATTCTATGAAATCCCCTTGCAAAGCGTTTAGTAGTTCCCTTGGGTTTTACCATACACAACCATCAGCACAAAACCAAGAGACTACAGATTCCTAATATTCACTAAACCAAACTCCTTCAGATCTTCCTGAGTCTCTGTGCACAAAATTCTCCTTCTGACTGAGAGCACTGATGCCCTCTGTTGAAATCTAAATGTTCCTTTCCTTTAAGAGGGCCAAATATTAACTCCTATATTTGGGTATAAAATATTTCCCATAATTCCAATAAGCTTAATCAATATTGTTGTTTTGTTGTTTTGGTTTTTTTTTCACTTGCATACTGCACAATAAATCAAAAATTATCAATCTCATCCCTGGTTCTATGCCAAGAAAGCCCAGCCAGGACTGTGCACAGAACTATGCACAGTCTAAGAACCATCTGTTCTTACTTACCATTTTATCTATTATCTGGGACTGTTTAATCCTACATTGTGTTTAGCTGAACTACTAACACTCAAGCTTGAGCAACACTAGAGCAACATCTTAGACTTGATTTCAGCTGATGTCAGGCTAGGGTGAGGTGGAAGCATCAAACCATACCATCACCAATCTAGCAAATATGTAGTGAAACTCTGGTCTTTAAGTCTTCACTTAATCACATGCTAACAGTAACAAATAGGATTCAAATATGCTGTTCTCCTTTCTGACATTTCTGTATACTTTTTAACATAGTGTTCTTTCTGTGAAACCACCAGACACTCTCACATCTACTGAAACTTCCTTCCCAACCCCAGATTAGGATGAGGAAGAGAAATTTAAACACTGAAGTTATTTAAAACTTAAATCTGAAGAACATTTTCTGGAGATGCAGGTTTCAATCAAAAACAAAATTAATGTTGCAAAGAAAAAAAGTCTAGTCCCTGATGTGGAGACTGCAGAGCCAGTGCACAGTTTGGCATGATAAATGTACTGATACTACATGATTTACCAGTGTCCAGACTCCTTGGTCTGATCCAGCCCATCAGAAAAAAACTATCTACTCAAGGGTGCTAGAAACATTTAGACATCCCTGGACAAAGTCAGTGAGATATTAATGTCATATGGGATATAAAACTAGAGCACATCTGTTCTTAAGAACAAAACACTCACTGTCAGATGTACTTCTGATTGAAACTTTTGGTCTTACTTCCTTCATGGAAGGGAAATGTCACTTTACACAGTAGAGGGAAGCCACTTTGGCTTGTGATAGTCCTTGCTGTGCCTTGAGAAAGCAACCTCCCTTGACCTGCTGGCAATGCTTTTTCTAATGTTCCCCAAGATACAACTGGCCTTTTTGGCTACAAGGGAAGGCACACTGCTGGCTCATGGGCAGCTCGTTGTTACAAAATTAGCTTGTAACAAAAATGTCCCTCAATTTTCAATACTGTTTCCAGCACAAAGTGAAAACATACCCCCTCCTAGCAATTCTGGAAAAAAATTAACTCTATCCCAGTCAAAAACAGCACAGGTAGATTAAGTGATAATTGTGAGAAAATCAACAGCCAATAGAGAAGGAACAAGACAGTTCTAATATTGGGCTGTCAAAAGGAAGTGTTTGGTAATTCTGTGTAAGTCAAGACTGCACAAATGCTCTAGAAGGAACTGTGAAAATAAGTGCTGATAAATTATGTTTTCACCTCTGTGTCATTCCTTTCTTCCAGAACTGCATATAGATAGATTATGATTTGCTTAATTTATTTATTTATTTGAAACAGAGTGTCCTAAAATTTTATTAGATTATTATTGCTGTATAGATTTATTTTATAACTGCCTTCCAAGTATTGAAAAATTATAAAAAAAGGCATGCCTAACATTTTATTTGATCAGTTGGGCACATCTGTCTTTGAATTGTGTGGAAACAAACACACTGTTTGGTTTAGCAATTCTTTTCTAATGTATTCAATACACATTATTTAAATGAATTTGAATATTAGTGACTTTTCAGAAGAGACACACACCAAGATGTGCATCAGTTTCAAAGGAAAAATTATTTTAGTTCTGAAAAAATTATCTATTTTTAAGTGCGTCAACATATTTCAACATACTTTTCTCAGTAATGCTATCAACATATGAGTGGTCACTAAAATTAAAGATATTGTCTTTTTTCTGTCTGTGTGTATAAAGAGTATGAGGGCTGTCTTTGTGTGCTAATCAAATTGCAGTTTGAGACACTATACATTCCTTAATTTCCACTGCTGTTACAAGATATTTTTTCTCCCACTCCAGGTTTTACTTGCTAAAGACCTTCACTGTTGACAAAAATTACTTCCAAACTGCTTTGAAATATTTCTCAAGCAAAAAGATATAAACACAATGGGAGAGAATGTTTTCCGCACCAGATGATGCTTAAAAATAATCAGCAAAACAAGCTAAAAACAATAAGCAGTTAAAGTCAGTTATTTCTAGATCAGTCTTCAAAGTACATTACAATAAAATAATCCCCAATTTTACATGTCAGTTACTCTTTTGCCTCGAATTTCTTCACACTGACAAAACTCATAGCAGACATATGAAGAACGGTGGGGTAATAACTATGACAAAATAAATGTATCAGTGAACGAAATGGAAAAGAAGAAGCTAATATTTACTAAATTCAAACTCAATTCTACAACCATCTGTATCTTATTTAAAGCCGATCAAACGACTGTCTAGGATTTTGACAAGAGTAAATTAGGACAGGTTCCCAGCTAATAGGATGCCTATTCTGTAAATGACATCAAAGACTTCTCTGCTTGCAAAATAAATAAATCCCACTTCTTAAAATCACTTTGTGGTAACTCTGGATTTATAAGGATCTTTTTCTTGACTGTAGCTTACTGTTCCTCCTGTTGTACATCCTAATCAAATTTGCACTATTTAATGAGTTAATATTTATTGTCTTTTCTTTCAAAGTGAAGAGAAAGAAGTGATGGTAGGAAGGCTCACAGACAGCTGCACATAAACCTTACCCATCCTTTTCGAAATAGAAATACAGAAATGAAGCATGTATGTCACATACATTTGGATGCCACTGCACTATTTGTCTTTTACTGCCTTCTTTGTATTTTAATATGACTCTTGAGAACGACCCTGCATTGTTGTTACTTAAGAGTGCAGCTGGGATTAGTATAATGTGATTCACAAAGGGTGTCCAGGGGAAAAACATTTCCCTTGATCTCAAAAATACTGCAAGATTTCTGCAGTATTGCTGCAGGAAGTCTGCTGTGCTGGACTCATCTTCTGGTAATATCCTGAAAGGGCTGTTACATTACATGCCAACTGTACACATAATTTGTGTAGGCAACTTGTTTGCAGACTGCCAATCTGTCCATCAAGCCTATGAAGCATAAGATCCAGGGCCCAGAAGCAGCTCAGGTTCAGGGCAGTTTGCTTGAGAACAGACATAGGATCTGTACTGGTTCTCTTTACGAAGGTCAGAAACACAACTGCCATGTGAAAGGGGAACACAAAAAAGGATTCTAGAAAACAGCAGGGTAAAATTTATTTCTTTGTATGAACAAACCCAGTTTTGGCTGTTTTCATTAGGACACAAATCTTCTCACAATAAGTTCTTTGTCCTGTATATCTTAAAATATAAAAAGACAAGCATTCCCCATTAAAATATCACATGTGAAAATGACTCAAAGGTTGTAATAGAATGTTAGTTAGAGAAGAAGTCTGAAGAACTTTAAAACCAGCCCGTGAAAGAACATAATTTCTTTTATTTATGTTGATTTAAACCTTCTCTTAAAGACCTTAGAGTTAGCACATTTGGAAAACTTTACTATTGTCCAAAAATCATCCTGTAATTTTGGTAATTTCTGGCCAAGCCAAGCCATACACTGCACATGCCCACTTGTAATCACAGTGTGCTACCTACATTATGAGCAGATGAATACTATTCCCTGCGTTAAGGATGTGTCACTGACTTGTCCCGATCTTAACTGCAAGGAGTCTGGAGTCGGGTTGTCACACTGCACAGCACAATGATTCCTTTTTTTCTCAAGAACCCTTGAATCAGGCTAGGATTATGACAAAGTGCACCTGTTTTTTGGGGAATGGTGAAGAAATTAAAAGTGTAGAAGAGAAAAAAGAAAATTCATTCTAACAGTCACTATTTTTTTTGGACCAAAACCTCATCCTTGGTTGAGATGTTCAGCACACAGGACTCTGGTGCTGGCTATGTTTGTGTGTATGCAAACACCTATGTAAGAACAAAGCTGCCCCACTCTGCTGGTCTCCTTTACCTCCTTCATGCAGATGGATATGCTTTGCTGCAATCATTTTGGTCTTAAGAGGCATCCCAACATATTACTCATATTCTGACCAGCTGCAGGGTTCACCTGCGTGTTTGACTTACAAGATGTTGAAACCTACAAGAGTGACTAAGGATGATGTACCAAAGCAACAGCTCTAATCACAGCTGGACTGAGTGGGTGCTGCTGCCAGGCTGTCATCTGCTGAGGGACTGTAAAGAAGTCAATGATGATTTAGCAAGACAGAAGGGAGCCCTGTAAAGAAAAAGAGGTGTTTCAGGAGCCAACCACATACAGCTCACACCTGGAGGCAGCTGGGCTTATTGCAAACGCACGATGAATATACATTTTCCGCTAGAGATGGACTGATCTAAGACCATATGGCAGTCCCTTTATTCTCTCCCTGTCCATTTTGAAGGACGGTTTTGCAATGCCCTGATACAGATGTGTAACAGGTTTGCAGATGGGGTAGGAGGTCAGAAGTGTTTTGACAGTGCAGTTTTCTTTCAGCTGGAAAAGTTCACACATTTCTCTGTAACAATCCAAGGTCAATTATATGTTTCCCAACATGGAAGACGTGAAGGGAAACTTATTACAAGAACTCTACATCTCTCCTGTCCCAACTAGCTATGGAAGCATGTTTTATTTTGAAGAGGAAAGGAAAGATTATTCTATAAACATCCAAACATATATGATGTGGGGATGTTTGGATACAGAAATTTCATGTAGTTTGGCAAAATTACCTACTTGTTTTTGCAAGAGACAGAAATAACAGCATAGGCTTGGGCTTCAATTGCACCCCTTAGAAGTGAAAAAAATAAAATTAAATTGTATCAGAGCTCTGAACCACAAGTGTTCTCAACAAGAAAAATTCTTTTGAAAGCCAATAGAAACATAAAACTGAGTACTGTGGTTTTGTGAAGAGAAACTAAACTTTCTACTTACCTGATGACACTGGCCTCCCTTGCACTTGTTCACAAAAAATATTTGAATACTTTTTTCAGAGGTGAAGATTGCATCAAGATCCAAAGACTTGACTTTATTTCTCATAGTTTTCTAGTCTAGAACTGATGGAATATATCAGCTCAAATCACACAGAGCCATTGTTTTGACCGGAGTCAGTATCCCATATCTGACTTATTTCAGCAGGCCACAAGAAAAAATTCAGGTTATTTGGGTTCCAGAAGCATCAGAATTTTGTATTGACAAGCTTATGTACAGTGTGACATTATAAAACACCAAAGAATAGAGGTCTTATTCTGGCTATATGTTACAAAGCTACATCTAGTGATAGCCTTCTGCAGTAGATTATATTCTACTTTATGGGCTAGTATGATAGGAAGCCCACCCTCTGTTCAGGCAGGTGGTGAAATGAAGTCACAAACACAAAAGAGCCTTTGTACAGCAGTTAGCAGAAAAAAGGGAAGAAAACCATCTCTTTTTTTTTTTTTTTTTTTCATGGTACAATAACATCTTTCACTTCAGGATCTCAAAGCACTTTAGAAGCACTGTAATTAAGCTTCCCATCTCTCCATGTAGTATAAAAGATTTCTAATGCCTTTTAGCAAGAGAAGAGAATAAAAATGAGCAGGAAATAAACTGGTATTTGCTCATTTAATTCATAATGAGAAGAAAAATATGCACAGCTTAATAATTGCTTTTAATTTAATTGTTCATAAGGAGCAATCTTTCTCCTTCCCACCCTAATTATGGAAGAGACATACATCAGAGTATGAAAAGCTGTAGACCTTGGGATCACCCATAGCATGACAGGTTAATTCAATAAATGCTTTCTTCCCCACATCTTCTGACATTTTATAGAAGGTCTTTTCATCCACTGTTTTCTCCTGATTTAGTGTTTCAATATACCTTCCTTGACATACTTTTACTCTCTCAACTGTGTTGATTATTTTTTAAGATTGTGTTAAGATCTCAGCAGAGAGAGGAAGGAAAAAAAGAGAGAGAAAAGATGTGTTGTATCAATTGAAGAGTAAAGAATTTAATGTGAGATAGTCTTCATTCAAGACAAAACATAAACATTGAAGTAAATGAGAAGAAAATGAGAAATAACAGCACTTCGGGTGGTTATGAAATATCTTGAAACTAAAGCATGAACTGAAATGATTTTGTTGTCTTAAAGAACAGTTTGTCCTTTCCTCTCTTCTATTATCTCAATAGTCTATTATGAAATCTGCTCAGCAGGGAACATTTTCATATCAGAATGCTGCATTTTTAGTCAATCAATTGGTCGTCTACCAGGGCAGAGGGCTAGCTGCCTTTCAAACTGGAAGAGACATCTGCAGCCAAGAGTGTCTCCATTTATACCTGGCAAGACAGAAATGACAATGCCTACATTTGTGCTCTGCAAGTTCAATGTCTGTATCAGGGGTCAGGAAGCATTATCTGCCATCACGCAGTGCACACAGAAGTTCAGCTCAAAGTTACCCTACGGTCTTTCAGGAACAGTCTGTGGATGTTCTTTATTTTTCTGCTTATGCACCCAACACAGCCCATTTGAGAGGTTCTGGGGTTTTGCCCTCTGTGTGTGTGCGTGCATGGGTGTGAGCGTGTGCCGACCATTTATGCTGCAAGACCCCAGGAGAGGAACTGTCTCTGCGCAACGAGTTTGTTAAACACTGGACACACCAGGAGCTCAGTGGAGTTCTCTTACTCCTCTATGCAACAAGCCATTAATTTGAACTGGTAAGAACAGCAAGAGTATAATGTTATCTTAATTCACTTCAGTATCTTAAAACCTCCTCACAAAAATGACTCATCTGTAGCTGTTTTATACTGGTCTTTACCTTTGATACCATAGCAATCTTACCCCCTAAACAATAACAGAGGGTTCTCTACACCTTAAAAAGAAACATCTCTCCTGGGCATGTCACTCTATGTGCAACTGTCTGTTCTGTTTATTGACCCAGAAAATGTAAAAGGTGCCAGCTTGTTTTATGCTCTATAGCTGCCCTGTTACATATTTTGAGACAATCAGTGTATTAAATGTTTTGTGTTTGGGGTTTTTTCCCATTCTGATCGATTTAAATACATTTTATAGTTGAGTTTATTCAGTGGTAATGGATTCAGCACAAAATGAGTTTATTCAGTGGCAATGGATCAGCAGCAGCAGTACCTGTGACTCAGCAGGGATGGGCCATGGACTGGAACCACCTCCCAGCCCTGTTGCAATGAAGAGAGCCAGTGGCTGGTCCAGCTTCTGTTTCAGACCACTTCAACGAGAGTCATACAACACTGCTGTCACATGCCAGCAGTTTTTGAACTCTTTTTTTCACTTGTCCGCTTTCATAGCAGGGTGAGCCAACACCCAATCTGAAACTTGATACCCTGAGACTATCAAGGAAAACTGCTGTATGAAGAGACATTTAGGAGACATCAGGGCACAAGGACATATATACTCTTAAATTTGTGTTCCATTTTTAGTACATGACAGTTACAGGATTTATGGTCCATTTCTTCTCATGTATTGCTTTTCATTTATGTAAAAATAAGCATTCTTAGCATTTTATATGTTCTGTCTACTACTGCTTTTGTGGCACAATCATTACAATGACTTACAGCTGTATTAAGCATATTTTATATATCATCATTACATAAAATAGAGAGACTTGCAATGATCACTGAAAGATCATCTTAATTAACTAACTTCACAACTTGGCCTTTGCAAGTCCCAGTGCATCTAAACACAGACTTACCGGTGACAGTTTTCTCTGCACCGAAGTCAATGTCAGCACTTACACACTGTTACCCACTAAGTCTGAGAGACAAACAGCAACATTTACTCATCCAGCAAATGAAAAGGATCAGCTTCGTGAATGCCCATTTCTACTTAAGAAACATATCCCTCCAAATCTGTTCAATGTATTTAGAGTCTAGTCCTCCTCTCACTGATGTCATGATAAGCCATGAGTCCCCACTGAAATCTGTAGGGTTACAGCAAAATGAGAATGGTTCCATACTCCCTCATCCCATTCTCATTTTGGTAGATTTCAAAGAGTGTGTGTAACTGCCAAGTTCAATGAATTTTCTCCCCATTTCCATTCACGTACTGATATCCCCACCTTGCCTTTGGGGTGATGTATCAAAAGATAGCTAAAATAACATATCACTCCTAGCTAACAGAGATATCCTTGTGGGTAGGAAAGATAAAGTTGCTATACCACCAAGCCATTGATTTTTTTGGGCAGGGTGGGCTCTGTGTGTGTGTGTGTGAGTGTGTGTGTGTGTGTGTGTGTGTAATCCTCATTTGTAACCTTGTCATTTCAACCCTAACATTTTCTCTGCAAATGTAGATGAAAACTAGCATATCAGTAATAGACAAATGCTCATTTGCAGGAAGAATGGCAACCTTATCAAGGTCTTAACAGCTCTATGTGATCCATTCAAGTGTACTTGAAGTAGCATCCAGGTGCCTAGAGAAAGGCAGGCCCTAAACTGTCAAATCACTTCCTGCAGTAACAATAGGTGAAGAAGAAGATTAAATACAGTTGCTTACTAAATTCAGCTGAGTCTAAATGCAGCTGGAATGTGGATGAAGGACAGAAGTGCGTAAGGGAATGGGAGCCACTCTATCACCTCCCACTGAGAATGTAATTAACAGAGAGTTACAGCACAAAACCTAAAAACCCACAGATGGATTTGACCTGCCTCCGATGTGACACAACCTGAAATAATCCCTTCTGTCCAGATTCTACATTACTGTTTTGATTTTTTTCCCTTCAAGAAGATTGATTTCCACATCTCATAAAATTATATATAGAAACAATAACCAGGATGATGAGAATTGGGATTGTTCAGCTTGGAAAAGAGAAGGCTCCGGGGTGACCTAGTTGTGGCCTTCCAGTACCTGAAGGGAGCCTACCAAAAAGTTGAAGAGAGACTTGTTACGGTCATATGGTAATAAGTCAAGGAGGACTGGTTTAAAATTGAAAGACAGTAGGTTTAGATTAGATATTAGGGAAAAATTCTTTACGGTGAGGCTGGTGAGGCACTGGAACAGGTTTTCCAGAGAAGGTGCCAATGCCTGACCCCTGGCAGTGTTCGAGGCCAAGCTGGATGGGGTTTGGAGCAACCTGGTCAAGTGAATGTTGTCCATCACTCAGAATGTTCTATGCTTCTATGATATTAAAAGCTCATGGTTATTTTATTTAGTGGTGGGCTTTTACTCTAAGTTGGACTACAGCAGAGATTTACACCTTTCAGTAACTCGCTTTCATGATACAAATACTGTGACATACACATGTTCTGTCCCTGCTAAATTACTAAATGAACTGAATGCAGGAGATCCTTGATCTGACAGGTCAACACACAATTTCACTTTGGTTAATGTTGAATTTGCCAGATTACATATAAAGTACTGTAAAAAGTACATGTGTGTTTCGTAGCACCAAGAAAATTATACAGGCAGGATGCTCACAAATGAGCTGTCTTCTCCCCCAGTTTGCTGTTAGTAATAGTGAATATAGGACTGATCAAGTTCTAGGTCAGACTCTGCAAATGGATTCAGTTCACAAAAAATATCAAAGCTGTGTTATTTTGTACTCACTGAAAATGTAAACTAAACAAAATCATAAGACATAGAAATATAACATTTTGTAAAATATGCTATTTGCCTGAATTACTTTTTTGTTGTTTATCCAAAAGTCACCGTGCTTGGTACATAAAAAGGGTTTTATTTTAGGAAACAATAGCTTCCATAGGTCCATATTCTGCTTCATTCTTTTTGCTTCCATGGCACATTAAGAGTCACAAGGAAAAACAAGTATTTACTTAAAATTAACTGAAACAAGCACTAGTAATTTTAACTCTGACAGACTACAAGACAAAATGAAGAACACAAATGTTCCTGCATCAGTAGTAATATAAATATAGGTGACTAATTTGATTTAAAAACTCAGTGAAATAGATAAAGAACCAAAAGTGTAAAAACGAAGACATAGCGTACCTCTATACTCTGTCCCAAGTATTTTAAAAATAGTCACAAATAAGTGTTAGTTTAAATCTGTTGATTAAACAAATACACACAGGAAACACACATATATATAAATCTGTGCATGTGTGGAAATAACCAAACATACACAAGTATTTAGGTATTTCTGTGTATTCATAAAGAAGGAGCAAGAGAAAGGGAAGGGGGCTTGCAATTATGTATTGTTGTCCCTTGATAAATGAAAGCCTAAATGCCTGTGAGTCATAAACCCAGTTCTGACAGCAGGGATGCTCCCCCTGCTCAGAAAGGCTTCTGCAGCAGAAAGGTGTCAGTCCTACCTTCTTTGCTGGATGTGGTTCCAAGGAGCTGTGGCACTCTGAGGAGCAGCAATTAGAGACTCTGAACCACCCACATGAATTTCACTCAGGTGCTCCTACCCTGACTTCTTGTTGACTTTTGCAGATCATACCAGAAAAAGGGGGAAAAGATGAGACTGGAAAACTAGAAAGCTAGCATGTTTTCATGGTTTGGGTTTGTTTTCCACATGTGTATGAGTATTCAAATGAGTGAGAAAAGTACCTTTGTATTCCAACAAAAGAAATACAGTAGGTGTTGTTCTTGATGCAGAAGATGTCATTTTTGATGAAGTTATCTGTAATGTTATCTGTGGATATAGCTCAGTCAATAAATGTGTGAATGGTTACAGACTTGTTAGTCATGTTATACTGCTTCACAGTCTTTGGAAAGTCCCTCTACCTCTGCAGGCTGTGATAGATTGGTCTGTCACATTTGCTAGCCTGCATTGCAGTGATCTTGCTTCCTACCTTCATCTTTCCTCTTCTACACTTCCCCTCCCTCCTCAAGCCATTTCCATTTGACTTTCATGGCAGTCATTCATTGTATCAGCAGCTCCCCTCTAATCAGAGCACTGCTTCCATCTGAAATAGCTGGTTAAATGACTGAGGGTCCATTAAGTGAATTATTTCAAGCTCTTGCCCCTTTCACAAATCTGCCCCTAAAGCAACACAGCAAGTAATAAATTTGAAGTACCTCTCAGTATGGTGAGGGAAGCAGACTGCACTTTACAACTAGCAATTAGCCTTAGGGCTTCAAGTATTTTTCTTTTCTCACCACAATGAACTCACTTTGTTTTTTAAATTTTTGTTTGTTTGGTTGGTTGGTTTGTTTTTGAAAAAGAAAATGCAGGCCTTGTCCAGGGTTGAGTGTCTGAGACTGCTAGCATGTCTTTATATTCTATTCCCTAGTTTATAGTATCCTAATATATAGTGATATTCTGTAACATTTTGTATTCACTCTGTGATGGGGAATTATGGGAAATTACGATCCAGCAATGCCAAATATCAGGTAGATTCAATGCCATCTCCATTAACATGTTGTCTCCTACCCACTGAGGTTCACATAGCTTTAGGAAATGCAGGGGATTGTAGGACAGGTAAGTACAAGATGGTTTAGAGAATTAATCACCCTGTAATTTTAATGAAACCAGGATTTTTGTGCTGTAAGCATAGTGACATCAGTCATAATAACACCTAGGAGTATGTGAAAGAAAATCCTTTTTACCTGTACAATGTCATACAGTTAAGATGTTTGATCTCAAACAGTAAAATGCAGAAAGAATCACAGACCAGTTTCTTGTCTATTCAGTACATCATGCTGTGTGTGAAATCTGGGTTACTTCACTACCTTCTTGCTCGGCATTCAAATTTGTCACTCTTTTTACCCTTTTTAATGGAATTTACTTTGCAATTGTATTATCCAGCTCACCAAATTTCTATCAGATTTCTCCTTTCCCCTTTCCGAATTTTCTTTCTTTTTTTCCTCCCTTGGGACTATCCGTGTGGGAAGAATTCTTTTATCTCTCTTTCAGCTCCATCTTGTAGTACTTTTTTGTTTTCTGGCTTTTTTTTTTTTTCCCTGCTAAATTTATATGCCTTGTGATACAGCTTTTATCAGTCTCACATGTACTGTTGCTATTCCTTGTTCCTGATCATCAGTTTATATGTCATCAAGTGCACCATGTGCTCTTGGCAGAACATCTGCAATTACTAGATAGTTTCTCATCTGAAAATGCAGGGTGTTACCATCACTGATATAATTGAACTGAGCTATGGTTATGGACTGTGATTAGGTATTTTTTTCTGTGACAGAGACTATAAGGGAAACAGGAAACGTGGCCCTGCAGTTTTCTGAAAAGACAGAAAGGTTTTTAGCAAGGCTCAGCCAAGCGTAGAGCAGGCATAATATGCTAGAGACTTCAAATTTTGTTGTCATCAGAGGAGAACCTGTCCATAAAAATGAGACAGAAAGGAATTTGATTTGGCATCATGGTTAGTATTTGATTGTGCAAGAAAGGTGAACAGAAAAGTGACTGTTAATTTAGGGGCCATTCTTCACAGTTGACAGTGATTTATTTAGAGAAATATTGCTCAATCTCAAATAAAATTGTGGTTTAGGGAATACAGATGCTTCTCTCTACTCATACTGGAAGTCGGTAGCCATGGCCACTTTTTGTAAGTGGGACTAATATTTTTTGGCAGACTGTGGTTTTATTGTTTTCCTTTACTACCAAGGGAGCAGTGGAATTTAGTAATTGTTAAATGCCTCTTAGGTGATAGCTATAGATAATATTTTAAACAAAATAAAGTTAGAAATATATAGCAGCTATGCAAAGATCAATCTAAATGTGCTCACCACCAAACATTTTCAAATTTCAGAGAGAATTTTAGCAAGTCAGCCTTAGTATAACTGAAAGAGATTAAAAGACTGTGTCAAAAAATATTTGGAAGTTTGACTTGCTGTTGTCCAATAACACAGATTAATTCAAATCAGTGCCATTGTAAGGCCCACTGTGTGCAAGAGTAGCTCCTACATTATTGTGTCTATATGAATAACCTAAAAGACATGAATCACTGCTTTGACCAACTCAAGTAACTATTCACAATGGCAAAGTTCTTGGATTTGTTTGACAGTGAAGCCTACATACATCATGTAGCTTTACCTCTGAAAATTTCTCCTAGAAACTAAAAAAAATAATAAGACAATGGTAACTCTGGAGGAACTTCTCAGAAAAAAAGCATTGCGTTCCTTTCCATTATTTGCCACGTAAAATTTCCCTGAACCAGTCTCCTGATCCTCTGCTATACCAGGGGTTCTCTTAGATTGGGGAAATTCTTAATGAATGTCTGCTGCATCTGTCACAACAACCATAGGTTTCATCCTAGATGACATCCTCCAAAAATACCAGACAAAGTTGAGTTATTAGAGAGCCTTCATCTGTATTGGAGAGGAATTGTGCTGGGAGGAAAGAGACAATGGTGGGCTCACAGAATTGCACTGAAGGGATGATTAATTTTGGTTTTGAACAGTACTTTGGATCCCCCTTGGAGTCTAACAATGACAGCAGGGCACACCAGTGGTTGTTTGGCGCTGTTATATTTCTAATGTATGTTGATCCACAAGACATATGATCTGCAGCAGACTTTTCTAAATTCTTCCCAGTTGCCACTAATTATGATTTAGCCTGATACAGCCCAGAAGTCTTCAGCCAGCTTTCTTTCATTGTTATCTGGATTGAAGTTCTCCTTTTCTGATGCTTTCAGGCCTGACAGATCTCCCACAGCTTTACAGCTCCTGCATCTCCCTGTCATTAATTGTAATTCATTAACTTTCTTCTTGTAACACATTTCTGATCGGCTCCAGCACATCTTTCTTTCTTTCATGCAAAAACTTTTTTCCCTTATCTGTGCTACAAACTGCAAGTGGCAAGTGGGAGAGTAAAGAATTTTCTCTATGAACTCTTAAGCTTTTCTATACCTACTTAAAACCCCTTGCATTTTAGAAAGCTTCCTTTCTATCCCTTGCTTTCCATCTCCTTTTTTTCACCAATCTACTCCTTAGGACCCCAATACAGTTCTGTATTTATACTAGAACTGATAAACACACTTCTAGTATTTATCATTGTCTCCTCTCTGTCTCCTTTTCACTAGCTCCCTTTGATTTCTGCAATTACAGTGTTTGCAGGTCTGCCATGATCCAGGGCAATGGTGTGGTACTATTCCACTTACCCAAGGTATCACCAAAAAGTTGTTTTCACTGCATTGTCAAGCTAACATTTCTGTGTTCTACCACTGAAAATTCCAATCTCCAAATATCATAATGACAGAGGACCTGGCTTCTATTCAAATTGGAGTAATTACTCTTTGAGTACTGAAAATTATTCATTTGAATTCCCAGTGGATAAAGGAAATCCCCATCCATAGTTCTGAACAGTGGACTCAACAATCAACCAGTATAAAATAGCTATTCATTTAAAACACTGCTGAAAATCTGGAGTATTTTATTGCTGCTGTATTTTCTTCAGTGCTGGTTAATTTCAGACCCAGCAGAGACTGTAATTCACAGGGAAATGAACTGTTGCTTACAGTCCACACATTATAAAACAGTTACATTACAACTGTCGCCTTTCTGCTGCTTTTATTTGGGATAGAATCCCAGAGGAACTATTCTCAAAAGAGGTGTTCCTCAGACACAGAATGGAGAGCAAGCAGTCAGATCTTTTGGTAGGAAGTTGAGTAGATGTACCTAGTATAATATCTCAAGATGAGATGTTCTAGACAGATGTCAGAATTAAAAACAAAAAACACTGCTGACAATCTAGGTAGTCATGCTAGAGGTATGCTCAAGTAGTGAATGCCAATTATTATCAGCATTTGAATTAACAATGATGAAGTCCCAAAAGAGATTTCCTTGTTCTCTCTTTCTGTTATTTCAAAATGCCATTCAAGAGATGTAGAAAGGGCTTTGTTGGAGAAGAGAACATGTAAAGAGTACAAAGCAGGTAAAAAAGAGCTGTAGTTCTCCTAGGATATTTTGCTTGTAAGCTCTAAGCTTACTCAAGCAAGCACTGAAGTTGAGTACAGTTTTGCCTTATGACTCTGCAGTTTGCCACTTCAGGGTCCCAAGCCAGCTTAGATCCCCAGCACACTGCATATCAAGGACGTTCACTCACTGAGAGCTCTCACTGAGTGTGCCCTGCTCCACAGAAAGGTTTTTATCATTCTTGGAGATCTCCTGATTAACCCTGTGGTCTAAGTTAGGATAACAGACTGCAGATTTTTAACCCCTGAAAACCACATGAGCAGTGTGGATTTGAGGAAGTCAAACGACAGATATCCTGAAAGACCAGATCCTACCCTCTTGCTCCTACCAGAATAGGCTGCTAGACTGGTTACATTCAGGCAACACTAATAAACACACACTTAATCTATTCATGGAGAGTTTTGCTCACCATAAGTCTTAAAACCAACTGTTCTTACACACAAGAAAATTTTTGCTTTGTTGAGAGTTAAAGGACCATAAAGATCATTCACAAACAAAAGACCATCATACTGGGAAAAGGCCGTCACCATGAGTTACTTACTTGTGAACATTTCTCTTTCATGCCAGATCCTTGCTCTTTGAACTGTAATGAGAATTAAGATACTAATTTCCACTGTCACTCTGCATATGTTTTCTCTCATCTGGTGCACTTTTTAATAAACAGATTTCCCTCAGTCAGTTCCCATTTGAAAGAAAGAAGGGAAGAAAAAATTTCTTTTGCCCCCTTCAGGATCTTTATCTTTGTTAACACAACCTTACACTGTCCCCCTGAAGAATGTAAGATTGGTTTTATTGTGCCCTGAAGGTCTTCCATGTCCCCAGAATCCTAGGGCAGGGGCACTGGCAAGTTGGCACACTGTAGCAGAAATGTCATTTTTTAATTATGTGGTTCTAAGGGAATCTATTATCTACTGCTGAGATGCTGAAATCAGACGATTTATCTCCAAGGCAGCTCTGTCTACGATCTAGAATATATATCTCTTGTCACTGCAGGAAAAAAGAATGAAAGGATGTTTTTATTTCTGGTGCCTTATGTTCATAAATGTATTCTTTTAAGTTTTGCAAGCAGATTTGTGGGGGTAGGGTGCCGAGGGGCAGAGTATAAAGTCACATTCTGATGCTTCTCCAGGTTCTCTTGATCTCCCTAGTAGATTGTCCAAGATCAAAAGGGATCTAGCTGCCCTTCAGTAATGGTGCCGTACCCCTTCAGGGCAGGATGTCATACACATCCTGAAAGGGCTCATGTGCCAACCATAAACTAGCTAAGGTCTAAGTCATTGTGCTGAGCACTCCAAGCATCTAAGTTCCGAGAGCACTGTAAAAGTGAACATCAACAAAAGGGTCAGGCAACTTGTTTACCAGAATTAACATAAATACTAACCTCTGCTTGACACCTCAGGGTAGGTGTCTGCAACAGTTGGAAAGAATCTTTATTTCTTACACGGTAGATGTTTTCATTTGAATGAAGAATGGTGTATCTACCAGATTATTCACAACGACACTGAATTATTTCTCTTACCTCCCTAAGGTATTGAAGTAACTCAAAGAGCTTAGTACATGTTGTTTGTATTTTTTAATCTGCAAAATTCATTACACAAGCCACTCTGTGAAGCAGGATCTGAGTTGCCAGCAGTTTGTATCTATTAACGAAAAGGTACATTCAAAGTACTTTTAACACAATCCCACTCAGGCATATTTTGAATTAATGTATGCTTTCTGTATCCTATAAAAGTTTACAAAAAAGTTGTAGGGGAGGATAGAGGGAAAGAAATATCGACGATCTCATGAAAACTGTAATTCTTGCATTGCCCTCTAGTGCACACATGACAGCATGACATCCTTTTTTTTCCTAAACTCTTCGCAATATAAATTACTAAAATGAAACCTTTAATGTCATTTGATGGTTTACTGCATTTAATTTTGACAGAAACATTATATACAGTTTTTTTGAAATACATGACTAAGTTGCCTTCACCAATCCCTTCTGGAAAATCTGAGGAATAGTTTGATACATGTTGCTGGCAGAAATGCAGGCCATGTCTTTTCAAAACAAAATAAGTATAATTCCAAAGAATCCAGACCCAAAAAATTCAGTCTGTCAAAACCACCTGAAGTGAAGCATTTATAAATTAGAGGATACCTATTGTTTTTACTATATGAGGGCAAAGTAAAGTCTTTAGTAGTACGTCACTGGTCTGCATACACTTACTCCTAAAAGTCAACTGCCTCCCCCACATACAGAAAGATCAGCACACACAAGAACACAGGAACATGCACAGTAGTTAAAGTGGACAGAGAATTCACATACCAAGGCAAAATCTATCGTAAAATATTGTAGAGGCAAACATTTTAGAGGATATTGCAAACAATAACCTTGTTACTTAAGTGCTTAGCCAGGAACAATCTCTAAGTTTCAGACCAACCATTTGTGACTTTATGAATCTCTATAAAATCTTGTCATTTTTCAGATGCTATTCTCTCATGCAACTCTTAAATGGACTTTAGTATAGGAGACATAGTTGCATCTGTACAAGCCAGAACACACCAAGAACCTGGACAGAATCAAGATCTGAATAGCAGAGGGAAAGAAATGGGATACTATGAAGATATATGTCTGTAATTGCATTGTGTAAATGGGAAAGCATCTACTATCCTTGTAGCATTAGTGAAAGCACAGCTGCTGAAGGAGCTCATCAAGTAAATATATTCCTGGCCTGTGTCCAGCATAATAAGCAGTTTGCCACCACCAAAGTCAAGAAAAAAATAATACACCACTTTAATAATGTCAGACTTTGATCACAGTGTGACACTGTGCCATACTGATAATCCTACTTCTGTATTTTTATAGTAATCTTTATTAAAGACAGCTTCTGGACAACTTTTGACAATTAATTTTGTTCTTACATCTCCATGTAAATGTAGGATGCAGATGTGCCTGGGTTTATCTCATTTGTTTTCTATGAAGCTGCTCCTGTAGTAATAACACCTCACCAATTTTATTTGTCAGGATTGTGACACACTTGTTCCTAATGCTTAATGATTTTTTTCTGGACCCATATCCCAATAATTTTAAAATAATGATAGCAAGATTAGAATAGTTACTGTTCATCATAATCACAGGATAGAAATAGTTACTTTTCAACTTAATGCTGGAAGATATGTTGGCATACACCTGTTAATGGATCAAGAGAGATAATGGAGATTTTGATCAATTTCCCTGTTCACAGCTTTGGAACAACCCTAGCAAGAAGCCAGAAATAAAAAGTTTTAGTATGGTCCTGTCTGCCAGGTACAGCCCTTTAGTCACTGCTGTCTAGCCTTTGGTTTTCAATCCACAAATTTTTTCACAAAGCAGAAAATTGTTATCAAGCCAACATGGGACAGGCAAGGTCTTTTTATTTAAAAACCCAAATGAGTGGCATGTGATAAAACTTTCTATTTGTTTATCATAGAATGACTTCCTTACACTGACAGATAAATGAGTACTTGCTTTAAAACCTTTCATTCTTTGGGCTTGCAATGTCATGCTCACAAAACCGGACTCTCATCACACTAGATTGCCACCGATTTGCTTCCTGCATTTCAGGGTGTCATTCTTAAGCCTGCTTCTACCACCCCAGAAAAGCAGGGTAAAAATAGAGAGACATCATGATTAGAAAATGTTCATGGCCACAGA
The DNA here is from genome assembly GCA_013397915.1 of Daphoenositta chrysoptera. Lineage (NCBI taxonomy): Eukaryota > Metazoa > Chordata > Aves > Passeriformes > Daphoenositta > Daphoenositta chrysoptera. The sequence goes on from VZRO01003175.1 coordinate 1,096,728, forward strand.
GCAGCTTTTTGTGTTAAGGAGATACTTACTTTCACATGCTATTCATGTGGTTTCACCTCCTCTTTCTGTATAACATACTGTGCTGGTTTTGACTGGGATAGAGTTAATTTTCTTCATAGTGGTTGGTATGGGGTTATGCTTTGGAACTGTGCTGGAGTTGTGTTGAAAATTCAGGGATGTTTTAATCCTTGCTGAGCAGCACTTACAGACAGTCAGGGCCTTTTCTACTCCCTACTCCATCCCACCAGCAAGTAGGCTGAAGGTGCACAAGGAATTGGGAGGAGACACAGCCAGGACAACTGATCTCAGCTGACCAAAGAGATATTCCACACCTTATCACATCAAGATTAGTGTATAAAGCTGGAGGAAGAACAAAGAAGTCGAGGACATTTGGAGTGATGGTGTGTGTCTTCCCAAGTCACCACTGTACATGATGAGGCCCTGCTTTTTTGGGGATGGCTGAACAGCTGCCTGACCATGGGAAGTAGTAAATTAATTCCTCGGTTTGCTTTACTTAAATGTGTCTTTAACTCATTTTTTAAACTGTCTTTATCTCAACACCTGAGTTTTCTCACTTTTACTCTTCTGACTCACTCCTCCATCCCACTGCAGGGGTGGCGGCAGGGAGGAAGGCGTGAGTGGCTCTGTGGGGTCAGTTGATGGCTGGAGTTAAACCATGACACATACAAGTAGCAGAAAAAATGTCACTGATTCAAGATGTAGCTACTGTTCTCATTATCTTATCCAACAGTTTTTCCTCTCTGCTTCAAAGGCCAGTACATTGCATGATCACTGGAAAAATCCTGTCTTGAAATTTTTTCTGGAAAATTATTTCAGTCTTCCAAACTCAGATCATTCACATCTTGTAGCTCTATAAATTCCTTTTAAGCAGAGGGAGATTATATCATTGAAGTGGAAACTCAGGAACACTAGGAAATTGGACAAAAAGTTTTCAAAGAAGCTGATTAAAATAAAAATGTCATAGTTCAATAATCTGAAATCATGAAATTTTTCTTCAGAACATCCTCAATGTTTTTAAGTCTTCTGTGACTGATCATGAATGAAGTCTCAACTAAGGTCTTGCAAAATGCTTGTGGATTTCAGTTACTTATTTTTGTATACCTATGTTGTTGTTAGCTTTATTTTGGGTTGGTTTATTGTTTGGGTTTTTTTTTTTGCAGAGGAAGAGTTATTGTTGGCTTGCTTGTCTCAGGGCTTTTTGTGTGTGTGCTTATTGCTTTTATTTTTTTCTGCTAATATTCAAAATGTTAAGGTTGCTTTCCCATTCACCCCAAACTTGGGCAAAGACTTGAAATATTGCTTTTCTATTGTGAATCAAAAAGCTAACAACAAACATTCGACTAGAACTTTTTCTTATCCTCTATTTACAGACTGTGTTCTGCCTACTAAATCTGAGCAAGTCACAGAACCACAGCATATGCTGAGTTGGAAGGGACCCACCAGGATCATTGAGTCCAGCCCCTGGCCCGGCACAGCACCAACCCCATGAATCACACCATGAGCACAAAAGCATCGTCCAAATGCTTCTTGAACTCCGGCAGGCTTGGGGCTGTGACCGCTTCCCTGGGGAGCCCTTTCCAGTGCTCAGCCACCCTCTGGGTGAAGAATCTTCTCCTAATATCCAACCTAAACCCCCCTGACACAGCTTCAGGCCATTCCCTTGACTCCTGTCACTGGCCACAAGAGGGAAGAGATCAGTCCCTGCCCTTTCTCCTCCCCTCCTGAGGAAGCTGTAACTGCAGTGGGGTCTCCCCTCAGTCTCCTCCAGGCTGAACAGAGCAAGCGACCTCAGCTGCTCCTCACACGGCTTCCCCTCAAGGCCCTTCACCATCTTCATGGCCCTCCTTTGGACACTCTCTAACAGCTTGATATCTTTCTTATATTGTAGTGACCAAATCTGCTCACAATATTCAAGGTGAGGCCACGCATCTAATTCAAGCACTTAACTTTAATTGTTACCTAAATCAGACTTCTGGCAATCCAGAAAGGACAAGCACTTTCTGTGAGTAACCTTTCACATTCTGGAGAGGTTTTAAGAGAACTACCAAGTTTCCTTTGCAATTCGTTGATTTCTTTCCCAATCTATGTTTCCATTTTCTGTTTAATTTCATTCTGGGATATTCATGGACCATAACCCAGATTTACAAACTTTATCTGTGAGAAGTTCAGATGCCATAAATTTATGATCCGTCATGGTTTTCTTTTCCTGAAATCCTTACACTTTGTTTTTCTTCCCATGAAAGTAAAATATTGGCTTTAAATGATAATAATGAAAAAAAATAATAATGGCTTTTTACATCATAGTGTTTCCCTCTAGAACAACAGTTTTATTATCCCAGTATTCCCAGTGATGTATTCTTTTTTTCCCTAGAAATGGATTCTTGGCTGTTTTGCTAATGAGCCTTTCATTGGTGTCCAAATGTACTTTGCTACAGCATGTTATGGGAAAGTAGCTAAATAATGTGTTTTACTATTCTTTTCTTTTAAGCAACTGACCTAGCCAGGCCAAAATCAAAAGTGTTTGGTATGAGATTGACCTTACACAAGGATTTCCTCTTTATCCTGTTGAATAAATACCCATCTCAGAATGCATAAAAGATTACTGAAATGGTCAGTTGAACTCGTGTTGCAAAATAAATTCCTGGTGAAATCATGCTCAACAAAAGCTAACAAAAAGATAGAAAATATGAGAAAATTAAAAACTGTGCACATAAGATCACACAATGAAAAAAATATATATGGTACATACACTGGATTTTATAAGTGCTGGTATCTGATTCTAAGATAAGTAAGGAGAAAGTGCAGCCATGAACAAATTAATACTCCCAAAGAAGAGTTGCTTAGTGACAGTGAGGTCCACATAAATATATGGCCTTGCACTAGCTGCAAATCAGATCCTAATCTAATCCTAGGTGTTTACACACCAGCTTCTGTGGATATATGGAAGACAAAAACCCTTAAAAAAAAAACAGTCCATCTGTCAAGTTGCTCATGATTTGCACTGGAGCAAGGCAGACAGGAAATTCCTCTGTAGGCTTTGTTTATTATGTACTCTTTTTCTTCTGTGTAAGACTCCATTCCCAATTTTTCTCTTAGACAAATTTACCTTCTTAAGTAAGTTATTTCATCTGTCAAATTCCTACACAGTCATTAACATCTAATTATTCCAATTTTGCAAGGATGATGGCAAAACAGAAGAGATCATGGGTCATGCAAAAAAAAAGATTTGATGAGATTTTCTTTCATTCTACTTCTATCATTCTAAAAACCTGACAGTTAATGTATATAGAAATATCATAGAGGTATCATACAGGCCTGACAGCATTCCCCTGCCACATAAAAATTTTAATGTAATGTTGTATTATTTGCCTTAAGAAGAAGTGCTCCCCAGGTTCCCTCAGGTTCCCCAGAAACTTAAAATTTCCTCAAGGTTACCACTCAGCTCCACGGGGACAGAGCCAAATCTGGCAGACTGAGATACAGGGAAACCTGAAAACTTCTCACCTGATAGAGCACAAGGAATAAACAGATCTTGGGAAAATAATAAGCACCTCCATGTATTTAGTCACCCTAGATAATTTCTAAAACAACTTCCAAGTGTCATAAAAATAAATGCATTTTTCAAGCACCTTAGTACTAAAATCAAGCCTAAGTGTTTCCTCCATTGAACAGAGAGGAAAGGGATTTATGCACTGGTGAGAAATTTCTGCAGCAGGTTGTTTTGTAAAAGACAGTACAAAGCCCAGGAGTCTAAAGTCTCTTTAGCACCAGACTTCACTGAGAATATCAGCAGCAATGAAACTGTTAACATAACTGAAAGTAGTAACAAATAATTAGAAATTCAGATTAAAACAGATGCAGCATTATTCTAACTTATGGTAACAACACTCCCATATGATATAAGTTGTTCAAGGCTATTTAGTATGATTCTTAACCATAGTACTTATAGTACTATATAGTACTACCTACTACATAAATATAGTACCTATATTTAAAACAAAAAAAACAAAAAAATGTTGAAGATTAGGATCTTAAGTGGTACAGACCAGTGTGTTTTCAAAATACTGGAACAAATTAATCGTATTATTTCCAGTAAGCTTAAAAAGGATAGGAGATTAGTAGCAGTTGGTGTGGATTTATCAGGAAGAGATTGTGGCAAACCAAACAAAATTCCTTACATAATCTATTATTCTATTATAAGTACAGAGGAAATATTAGTTGTTTCAAACTTGAGTTTCAATAACCCTCTGTCATTCCTTCATATACTATTTCCAAAAGTGTGCCAAGAGGTATATGAAGGTATCAGGTAGATCCCATATATGCTGGAAAACCACAGTCACCTGTCAGCCACCAGTTAAGAAATATCAAATTAAAAGAGGTATCAATAGGAGCCCCAGACACCTCTGTTCTGAGCTTGGTGCAACTTCATTTTATCTTCAATAACTTGAATGATTGAATAAATGGTCCTCTGATTATTTTTACAGGCAATGCACAAGGCAAAGAGGAGGTAAGGAATCTGAGAAATAGGATTTTCATTTCAAATAATCCTGACAAACTGCAGAAGACAGAAGATTGCATACATGAATAGGAACAAACAGCAAGCTATTTTTAAAAGATCATTGGTAAGAATGTTACCACATTCTTCTTTTTCCTTTCTTTTTTTCTTTAATAACTTTTTTTCTCATTCCAAAGAGTTTCTGTTGCTCAAAGTCTCATCTGTAGAAATAGTCCTAGTGAAACTGGCTTCTTTGAAATGTACTTAGTCATTAACATCAATGAATTCCCACTTGCCTGTAAGGGGCAGAGAAATTCATCTTTAAGTACAGAAAGATTGTGTAGGTTATACTAAGCCACAGTCAGAAGGAGTAGTTCCCTTGTCTCTTACCCACAGACAAGATGGTCTAAAATACTTTTCCCTCCAGGGGTTTGACTCTATGAGATTTTGGAATTATTATTGTTATTATTACCTTTTAAAATTATTATTTTTGTTGTTGTTATCTTTTTCATAAGCCTTTCAATCGACTCCAAAAGCAAAGATGGAGGAAGAAAGGATGACACTAGAGTATTATTCCAGTTGTGGTATGCTAACGGGGAAAAGTGTTCAGTAAAAATAAACTGTAGAAATTAATTACCAAGAATAAGGATGAATAGGCTTGACACTGAATAAAAAGGTAGCATCAGCTTGCTTTTCTGACATAGAGTCAGTCAATTCTAAGACAGCAGTACATTTGAAACTCAGAATAAGTAACCATGACATTATAGGTGTCAATTTGAATAAAGACTACTATCCAAATAACCCCTAAATTTGAAGAAAAGCCTTGCAAAGTTTGGGCTGGTTTGCATTCTCAGTAAGTAAAAAAAACACTTGTGGATTTTAAGTAGTGTTTGGGGTGCTTGATTTTATGGGGTTTTTTAACTTAGAAAATGTGAATTTTTATTAAAATTTCAAAGCCAACTGTACCACAGTTGTTTCTCAGTCATTTGTTCAAGCTCCTATTAAAAGTCTCCAAGGGAGGTTCCATGTCCTCTACAGATAACATGTTCCAGTATACCAGTGTTCCAGTGTTCCAGTTTATATAATCCCTCTCTGAACTTCAAGCTTATTTTATGAAATCTATTTTTTTACCCTTTGTCATTATAAAGAGCCTCTTGTTTATTTTTGTTTGGCATCCATCCTTAGTCCAAGTATTTTTCTGTCTTCCCCTGATTCTTCTATTCTTAGGTCAGACTAGTCTGGATCCCTCAATTTCCTGTGTAGGATGTGTTTTCTAAACATCTAGCACTTCCTGGTTTTTGCTCATGACTCTCTCCTGATCCAAGCTGTAGTGTCCTGCACTCCAGCTGGGCCTGAGGAGAGCCCAGCAGCCTAGCCCAGTCTACAGAAAATAATACCTTTTTGCTTGCCCTTAAAAAGGTGTCTTTTTCACCAAAGTCTTCAAATCTGTACTGCGCATTTGTGTTGTTTCCTGCTGCACTATTCTCTTGGGCAGAAATACTCTGTGGATGAAAAGTCACTGCTGGATTCCCTCAAAATGGAACAAAAATGTACTCCCTGACAGAGACAGGGCTTTAGATTTTCTGCCAGGCACCTCAAAGGATTTCTCCAATATGTGATATGGATCAGGTTATGTTAGGTTTTTCACTCTGCCTGGTCTAGTACCGCAACAGTGTCTCATCATGATTCTCATGCAAATGTAGACAGATAATAAAATGCAAAAATGACAGGCTGCCATTATTAATTGTAAGCATTTTCCTTATATAAGTAATGTCCTATAAATTCTATTTACTTTAAGAGCAATTAGTGTATCTTTTATGTTTTTTGCCTGTTTCTTGATCCTTTTGGACATAAGCTATGCCTGAAACTTGCCCAGACCCTAAAGGTTCATTATGAATTGACCACCTGTAAAAAGATGTCCATATATGTATAACAATTTATAATATACTTGATCAAAAAAAACCCAAAATTATAAAGTGGAAGTCATGTGTCTGTCTCCCTATCCACAATTTATAATCTGGAGACCTGAGCTTTTGCCACTACATACACATGTTTACATAAGGAGTCTCATTCAAACTGATGTCCCAAAACACTACTACAGCCCTTTGTTTTGCTGAGGAAACTTTCCTGTCTGACCGTCCAGGAGGCACTGTGTCGCTCACACTCGCACCACCACAGACTTTCACTGCTGGCACCAAATTCACTTCACAGCGAGTGGCTCCAGTGACCCAACAGGTGCCCTGCTTGACCTCCTAAACACCCCACACTCACAGTCAGATAAGGTTCTCTTGCCAGCTCAACCCCAGGTTTCCCACAACAGGGCTTCACACCTCTGGATCCTTAAAATAATTTAATCATGGTGAAACAACAGAGTAACAGCTCAAGCTTGCTCTGAGGATGGACCCTGAAAAAAGGACTACCTGGGCTTTTATATCCCCACAGTCTGAGTCTGCGGTCACTGGCTCCTGCCGTGTCTCTGAGTGTCTGGTCGCCTGGCTGGGCCACAGGTCCCTGTTCCTTTTGTTATGCAAAGGGTCAGAACCAGTTCACGGCCTCTTGCCTCGGGCTCCCCGCACACAGAGATCAATCTGCAACTTGCACTGCAGCTGCAAACTGAGCTACCTGCACTAAATTAATTCCTCAACACCATTTTCTAATGGATATTTCAAGACTGAAGACATTTCTCCTTTATTTACACTTTGCAGCAAGATATCAAATATCCCCTAAAATATTCTCAAAAAGTGATGGTCCAATATTAGTTTCTTGATCAGTATTCCTGCTCTGAGGTATAAGAAGAATCAAATGTCTGCAGTTAAAATGAGCTAACCTAAACTCATTGTTTTTTTTTAATTTAGAATAATCACCCTGACATCAGGCCGTATATATATTTTTTTTTCCTAAAAAGATCTCTGAGCTACTTTCAGTGATGAAAAAAGATGAATTCTTACATAACTAATCCACAGTTAATCTGTTCCTCCTTATTTCTTAATTTTTTATATCCCATGAGGGACTACATTAAAAGCAAAAGTACAAAGCAAACAAACAAGATCCAAAACTCCCACACAAACAAAGCAAAAAAAATACAAAAAATTCTTCATTCTTCTAAGTGCTATGAAATTATGATTTTTTTTTTTTATGTGATTTTACATAACTTTTAAATTTTTTCTCACTTCAAAGAACTCTACAATTAGAACTGCTGTTGATATTGAAGATGTCCTCTGGAAGAAGTGTTAATGCTTGGTAATGAGAGTAATCAACAATTTATTTCAACCCATTAAATTCCTGGAATATTAGTTACTTAACAGAGTACCCACAAACAAGCAAAATGTTAAAGAAATTTCCTTACCCACACATGTTTCAAACACCCATGACAGGAAAATTCACAGTTCTAGCTCTGCACATCTGCCCCTTCTGCATTTCACATCCCAGAATGTTCTTTTATTGCTGTGCTATATAAAAGAGGTTTGGAGGCTTCCAATTATTCAGAGCCAAACTAGAGTGCTAGTTCAGAGAAAGAACTCCAAACTCATGGCTGAGGCATATCAGGCACAAGATGATACTAAAGGAGGATTGATGAAGAAGCCATTTCAGGAAGATGGCATCAAGGACAGGGACGAGATGTTGCAAGTCACTGGTTATCCTTGGCTACTCCTCAAGAGGTGGCCCAACAAATTTTCACTTCAAGGCACACCCTCTGTATCAAAAGGAAATAAGGACATTTGAGACTGATTACACTAGCCTTAGGAAACAGGACTCCGCACTCTCACAGCTTCCTGTACATCACAGCATTTAAAAAGATCACTGCTCTTCTTGGCAGTTTAAAAAATTCCAAAGCCAGCCATTCTTTCCTGATAAAGCATAGCTCACATGTTCAAACATCATCCATATTACACTGTATTTCCTTGGCAAATTGCTACTTCCAATGCTTCCCCAGCATATTCTTGACAAGATGTTTGTATACCCTTCCTGACACCACTGCCTCAGACCCAACAGCTGCACCCAATGTCAGGTTTCTTTTTCCCTTCCTCCCATTCCTGCCTGACATCTGCCTCAGATGGTCTGCTTTGTGCACTCCTCTGCAGCTCATGGTCAGCCCACTGCAAAATATTGCACCCATTTTTAAAAAGAGTAGGAAGGAGGAAGGGATGGAGAGCAGCCAGGCTGACAAGTTTCTGAGTGGACTGCTGGATAAAATGCTGGCTATGAGAGAGCAATGGGTGCTTACAGCCCAGAGTACCAACTGTATCCTGGGCTGCATCAAAAGCAGTATGGCCAGGGAGGGAGGGATTTCTGTCCTTCTGTTCCTCTCTGGTGAGATTCTGGCTCTGAGGTCCCCATCGCAGGAAGGAGACAGATGTGTTGAAGCGGGTTCAGAGGAGAACCCCACAGATGATCAGAAGGCTGGAGCATCTTCCCAATGAAGACAGGCTGAGAAAGTTTGGCTTGTTCAGCCTGGAGAAGAGAAGGCTTCAGGGAGACATGATTGCATTCTTTCGATACTTAAAAGAGCTTATAAGAAAGATAGTGATAAACATTTTAGCAGAGTCTGTTGTGGTAAGACAAGGTAATAGTTTTAAACTAAAAGAGGCTCAATTTATATTAGATGTATAAGGAAGAAGTTTCAGAATGACAATGAAAAAACACTGACACAGGTTGCCCAGAGAGGTGGTAGATGCCCCACTGCTGGGAGTGCCAAAGCTGGGCTGGATGGGGCTCGAGCAGCGCGACCTATTTGATTTGCGCTCAGCTGCCGGCAGCTGGACTGCAGTGCCTTTAGAGGCCCCTTCCAACACAAGCTCTTCTACGCATCTTTGGACCTTCACTGAGTTACTATGAAAGCTCACACCCTGCCAAAAAGTATTGCTCCAAATTGTATGATCCTCAGGACCAAAATATTTTTAAGCTCTATTTGCATACTTGACAGTAACATATTTATACTTGAGATTGCTTCTTACTGTGTTCCTAATAATTTGATGTTCTTAAAGGTGTAATAGCAGCTTCTAATTTTTTTTACAAGGTGTTTATTTGAAATTCATCTCCATGTGATTCTTGGAGAGCAAATCTCTCACCACTGAAAAGTTTTGATTAGTACATAGATGCAGTCAAAACTGCTAGAAATTCAATATTCCTTTTCTTCAATTTCCACTTCTACTTATGTTGTTGCTGTAAATATTGTCTACCTAGCAAAGTAATGGAAACAAAAAGTAAAAATAAAAAACCCATGACCTTTTTTACCATCTCAGCAATATTTCTGAAAATATTTTACAGTAATCCCTAGCCTGTAACAAAAGTCTATGAAATATTGAAGACGAGTATTTTTATTTCTAAATATATAATTTTACCCATCCCCATACTGCACTTTTAATTATTAGTCAAATATAAGTTTTTTGTTTTGTTATATTGCTATATTATATAAAATTTCATATAGGTTCAGTAGTTCATCAAATAATATAAAGGCTTCAAAGGTGAATCTACTAAATTGGAGTATGCTTTTAATATTTAGAGCAGAATATGAAATGATTTATCTACATTTATCCACAAGTTTTGTGTATGCATCAACTGGCAAAAATAGTACATTAGGAAAATCAGAAATAAATTGTTACAGACTATTTTTTATTTGTGTTGAAAGTTTTGAGATTTTTTTTGTTTAGTTTTTTCCAATTGCCATGATTGTGACTTGTTACATATCCATACAATATGTAATACCTTAGATATCTGAACAGCCAATTTCAATATTGCAAAATTTTTTGGTGCACATTTTTTATTGAATGATAAATTTTCCCCATATAAGAAAATAGAGGAATGTTCCTAAAGAAGCACTTTGGACATTCTGAAATTTAATCTTCCTTATTAGGTGCTGAGGGAGTCCACTTATATCCTTATATTGCTGTAATTTGCACAGCCAGAGATCAGCGAAACATTAAAAAATATTTTCTGCTATTCTAAAGTAGCCTAACACCTTCTGAGAAGACATATGAATTATACAGAAGGTACAGCAGAATAATTTATTGTGAAATTTTCTCTTTTCTTACATATTTTCTTTTGGGTGTTTAAGAAAAAAAAAAGTGTTTAGAATGCACTTGGAGATTTTAGCACTTCACCCACACGAAGATGTGAAGACAGAGAAACCCATGGGGATTTAAACTCAGAAAATCAAGAACAGACTTGTGATTTTTTCAGTTCTTTTCTTCATTAAATTATATTATTACTATTATTATTATTAATTATTATCGATTATATTAATATTATCATATTAATTAATATGATACGCCATCTACAAGTAATATTAATTAGACTAATGTATTAGCATTTTTGTATGCTTACAAATCTTTGTATTAATGACACTATATGATAATATTTCTGTAGTGCATTCCAATTATTCCATGCTTCAAATATTGGTTTGTATTTGGTTGAATAATTTTCATTAACATTTACTTTCAGCATTGATAAGCAAGATACTTTTCCTCCTATGCAATTTAACCAAAACACTGGATGTTATACATAAAGCATCAGTCATTACAAACTTTTATAAACATGACATCATATTATAGCAACTAAATAAGTAAAAGCCATAGGTCAGGTTTTCAGAATTGATTTACATGTGTGCACTTTCTTAAGCCAACAAGTATGCTGGCACAATAGGAATTTATCTCCTTGGAAGTTGTTTATAAAGTCATTCTGTTTACTCACCTGATATCTACACAAATACTGTGCCCACAACACAGGCAGGCAGCTAGGAACACATTTCTGAGTAGTACAGTTACATCTGTACAGTTTCTTGTCCTTTCCGAGAACAAAGTTGATTACCTGCTGAAAATTAGAATTGCTATTTCACCTGTCAGTAATATTAAATTTTTCCTATATTCTGCTTTTAAAAACCCAATCCTTGCAAAACATAAAATATATAAAATTAACGGCCTACATTTTGATTCAGATTATTTATCCATACAAAAAGAAAACAATTACTCATTTAAGTTTTCTCCCTCCAGCTTCCTTGTCATCTTCCAATTTTACAGCCCCAGAACCTTCCAAGTCCCACTCCAGAGCTGTGCACACTTGAAACAAGTGCATTAAATGAAAGAAGGGAAAGAGTTTGGGCTATATGTCCTTATTTGCTGAAATGAAAGAGATTGTGCAGTCATAAATTTTATAGCAAGGAGGAAGCAAGAGGGGAATTTCATGACAAAGGTGTATCTTGATTACAGTGCTGCATCAAGTCATGGTCAGGGCAGTGTTGTTATTCCACCCACAAATGAAAAAATCCGAACGATATCCCCTCCCTCCTTCTATGTTATTTTCACATCTAAATAGGAGGTACTTGTCATTCAAATAAAAATATGACATAAATTAAAGATTGTAGCTTTGAACCATCAGTAGCTTGACACCTTGGGCTAATTTGAACCAAAAGGCAAACCACGATTCACTATATGTGAAGTGAATCATACAATGGAAAAAAATGGAGATTAAATATTTTTTAGCTAATAACTTACTTTTACTCACAGATATATTTGACAAAGGAACCTAAAAAGCAAGTTAGTGTGTTTTAAAATCATTACTTCAAATACTTCTCTCTGGAAATTTCTTTAGGTCCCTTGAAGATTATCATTGCATTATGTGTTTACACATAATCATCTTCGTGAATAGTTCTTTGCTATTCAGTACTTTTTCTCTCACTAAAATTAAATCTCTGACAAGTTTCACAGCACAAATAAATGGTCCCTGATTTACAATCCAGGTTGCTTCACTCAAAATTTGTGAGCACATTTAAAAACAACTCTACATGACACCTGCTAATTAGGAATGTGCAGTTGCACTTAGTTAAAGGTTTCTCTAGCAACGGGATGTTCCTTAGCTAACTCCTGAGATAAAACAACACTCCATTCTTTGTAGGTTCTTAGAGAAGAGAAATGCTAAAGATCAAATATTAGGTTGTTAGATGGTTAAATGTAGACATGATTCCAGAAATCATTAAAGAATGGAACAAACTGGAGAGAGAGAGACAGGAAAAGGCAGAAAAGGGGACAGGGGTTGGTCCTATTTAAAGGACAACTTTATCTATAAAAATAAACCAAGAGAAACCAGGTGTATCTTTGAAGCAACTGTCTGGAACAGCAAGGTTGAAATAAGAGAAAAATTTTAAAACATGAAAAGTTGGGGAAGGAGAAAGCAGAAAGCATTGTGATAATAGATAATGGAAATAAATAAATGAGCTGATTTTAGACTGAGACATATGTAGGTAAACTGTAATTATGAAGATTGAAATCCGATCAGCAAGGAGGGACTGGTTTTCTGGACTGCTACAAAGGAGTATGTAAAAAGTTCCACAGGAAAAAAAATGTGCCCCATGCTGTATGAGAGTATGTTACACTCTCATTTGGCAGCAGATAACAAACTGGACTCTGAAGATCCAGTAACTAAAAGAGAATTCCTATTTGCCCTGGAACAGAAATAAATAAAATATCATCTCAGTTTGTGACATGAAAGTCCTTTCTGCTACACTTTTTGGAAGGTGCATTGCAAGGTCAGTGAAATCAGTATTGTCTCCAATGTACCATCAATGTTTATTTTTCATTTGGGACTGGTGAATAAAGATTTAATAGGATTTTAATGGCCTGTTGGACACACTTCGGTGTCCAGAGATGTGGCATCATATCCAGGAGTGTCGTTATCTGGATTAATTATCAATAGCAGGCAGTTATCATTAGGGAGAAGTGAAAATGAGAGAGGTAGTAAATGAAATTTACTGGGTAGAGATACTCAGAAATAAATAAATAACAACATCCGAGAAGTCACCAATGGATACTTTGAAATCACTTTCTGTTTGACATTTTGCATTACATCTGCCACTTCTTTGGCTGCTCCAGAATCTGTAGTGACTGAAATATTTCCCTTGCCAGCTAGTATAAGCTAAACTCCTTCATAATTGTAGCTGTACAACTATTTATTATATACAAAATTAGTGTCCAAATTTGCTTTTTAATGTCAGCAATGGGTTCATGTGAAACCTTGAGAAACCTGCATTAGCTTAACCAGTAAATATTTTATAATGTAATAAAGGACCCTTGCTGATAAGTCTTTAACAAATGACATGTAATGTTTGAGTGTCTTATTTAAAACATGACTGATAAAACCTACTGTAAATATGGGATCTCTTGTGTGATACAGAGTATCATGAATGTCTAAAGGGTAGTTCTACTGATGCAAATTATTTGCACTTCTATGCATTGTTGCACATGGACTGTCCAAGACTTTTAGATAATCTCACATTTATGAATGCCTAAACAGTCAAAATTTAGCAATATTTGTCTTAATATAGGCAAAGACATTATTAAGAGGGAAAAGAAGGCAGGTAGGTTATTATCCTCAAGAGGGGGAGATTTCCCACTATTGTGGGAAAAAAAAAAAAGACCAGAAAGGATTTAGGATTAATCTAATTACTTGATACTGTGTGAGCTTTCACTGCAGGACTTTAATAAAAAGATAAATCAAATACTCCACCTGTCTGCAAACACATGGGCATACATGTGAAACTAATGAGACAACAAAAAGTGGAAGTAAAAAATTGATACTGTATTTACCCTCTTAAATATTCAATTCCCACTGTCGAAACCTGGGGTTTGTGTTCAGAACTTAACAAACAGCATTTAATTATACACTCTATTTATTCTGCTGTCTCTCTGGAAAAGTATTGAAGAACTGTCTGTAACACAAAAAGATACTAATTTCATTGGTGGGTCTCTGTATAGTGTAATAACAACGATTCATTGAGAGAAAAACTATCTTCTCCTTTCTGCAATGTATACCTTATTTTAGAGGGAATATGGTAAATTGTTCCCTAAATACACAGGAGAAGTTCAATGCTGCAGATCAGAGGAGGTATGCCAAGAAAATTAAATGTCTGCCCAACCAGCAATTTGCTCAGAGTTTGAGGAACCTTCACAAGAACACATCAGTCAGCACTTTGCTGCCAGCCTAACACAACTTTTCCGTTTTATTTTTGTCTCCGTTAGCACAAGGCTATTGGAAACACTGAAGGCTAAGACTAGATAGGCCTGTAGCAAGGTTGGTACAGAGTTATTTAAATTTTTTTTGCTTCTGCGCAGCAAAGGTGAACAGACGCACTAGATAAGCCAGAAATGTTTCTGAGCTAAAATAAGGCAATTTATGGTTATAGAACACTTTTCACTGAAGAACTTTAAAATAACTATGCTAATGCTAGGCTAAATGCAAAGCAAAAATTCATTCCCAGGTCCAGATTACCTAATTATGCCTTATATACCAGATAGGATCTCAGATACTAAAATCTGTCAAACCCACCAAAACCTCAGTACTGAACTCAAAGGGCTCTAAGGTCTAATCCTTTTCTATGAGCAGTTCCTATCTTTGTGGTAATCTGAAACAGCATAGCAGATCTGCAAACTCTTACAATGCCATGTGTTTGACATCTGCTCTACTTTTTCATTACCAAATTCTTTTCAGAATCTGGCCCATTTAGTGTTTAACAAAAGAAAAAAGAAAAGGACTATAAATAAATTCTGCCACTTATTCCCCCTTTGCTGAGAGATGAAGATGGTTGACCTCCCAAGGATTCTATATAAATGCTGATTTTATCTAGCAGCAGGCCCTTGACCTTGGTGAGGCTGACAATTACTCTGATCAAATGGATGAAAAAGGCTGACAGACAAAAAGGGACTTCTTCCACCAGAGATCAATAGGTCATCAAAAATGAGACATCAAAATGAACTATGCTAAGGAAATTTTGAATTTAAATGAAAAGGAAACCTAGAGCTAGGAATGAATAATTCAGATTAGTAAAGTGAGGAAAATTCTCCTTCTGCTTGTCCACTTGTGTCTGAGAGTCTGAGATCCTGAGTCTGTGGCTTACGTCAGTTTTATCTTAAATAAAGCTATTTTATCAATCAAAGACAATGTTAAAAATTATTGTATACATCCATAAATGATCTTTAGAAACATAATCCAGGGATTTTTTTTTAAATTATACTGTTTATTTAAGTATTTTAAAATAAATTATTATTTATATTTGCATTTCTATGATATTTATATATGCAATCTTTTTCAGTATATGCTTCCTAAGTACATTTTAGTGCAATTACACATTATTTGTGCTGTTGGCAACTAAGATAAATTTTTGAACTAAAACATACCTGGAAAATGTAACAAACCTATTCTAGAAATACTGTAATGAAGTCTAGTTTTCATTGAATCTTATTTTTAAGCAGTTTATATGTTGGAGTTATATTAGATGGAGTCCTCTTAAATTATAGTATTGTCTCAGTATTCCGTGTTTGTTATTTATAATCACTGATGGATGACTACTAATAAAAGCAATAGCTGTGTTTTAGTTCATCAACGATGTTGCAGTGCGCGGACCAGTTTTTATATTTTGTTTATTTTATACGGGTTAATCTTTATTTTTTTATGTATTTTGTATGGTTTGGTCTGTTTCCCCCACCCTGTTAAGTGGTTTGGTCTCCTCCCATTCTCTGTTCTCGAGAGACCTTTCCAGCTCGTTCTCAGATCAGGTTGCTACACCCACTCCGCCCACTCCCTTGTGATTGACTGTTAACGTGTTATGTTCCCGTTGGCCCTCAGATGTATCCGCCCCTTGTTCCTCCCCCCCTTAAAAGACCTGTGCAGCCCCAGCCTCCCTCTCTTGGCTCTGGGATTCGGTGCCTGACTCCACGGAACAAACATCTCCGTACGAGCCATGCCGGGTCCGTGTCCTTCCTTGTGCCTATGCTTCTTCTCGACGCACTCTGCCACCCTCCAGACAACATCATCAAGTCTGTACCATCCCTGAACTTACCATAGTTGGCTATGGAGAATACTGGCTCCATTGAGTCTGGAGAATATCCCAGGATGACAAGCAAGGTAACTTCATCCTTTCTAAATGCCCTCCTTTCTATCTACAGCAAGTATCAAATCTCTCTCTGCTGTGAGTTGAAAGGAGTCACTATACAACTCTCCCAAAGAGCACAGTTAGAGCATATGTAGCTGGAAAGGAGTCAGGTTGGTGAGGACAGTCTGCTTGGCGTTCCTTCTGCAGACTCCCATCAAAAGCAATCAGAGATTTAGTCACGGCCTGCTCTTTTCTGACCAGATCTTCCAGCTTTAGCAATTCTGTTTAACAGCATCAAAAACATTTTCAAAGGCTCCACATTGAAAATAGAACAGAGAGCAAACTACCCACGTGTATACTTGGCTGCGGCATTAGAATTAGAAAGATAGTCTAGACAGGCTAGAAAATATTCCTCTCATCATATCTTACCAATATTTCAGTGTCCATAAAATTGTCTGCCTGATTTTGCTAAATATCTGCATGCACAGTTCCTCTTGGCACAGCTGGGTCTGGGTGTGAGAGAGAAGCCTGTGTATATGTTGAACTCAAAATTCATGTAATACAATAAAGGGGAAGTGAAAAGTTCTTTAACTCTCTGTTTTTCATATGAATCTTAAAGCTCAATCCAGTAGAAACACATATATGAAGAGGTATTTTGAAATAGCAAGGCAGGGAGAAGAATACAACTTTGTGTCAAGCAGCTTAGTGGTTTGCAGTGAGTTAGCAGAGGATGAGGCATCACAACAGAGTAAATACATTCACGCACCCAGTGGGCACTTCATGCACATGCTTGTGGAGTGCATTGACTGGCCTGTGCTGTTTCTATCCACACATCAGGATTACAGAGCTGATGCATGAATGGCAATCGATGCACCCATGGCTTTTCTGATTACATAGAATTTTACCTCTTAAGTATCTTTTGCGTCATGTAGTCCATTGTATTTGTGATTCACAAACTTCAGTTCCATATAATTTTTGGACTGAGTAAGTGAAGCATAACTTACTTTTATGAATTAAATAAAGCTACATCTTAATTGCATAAAGTTACACTCCAGCTAATATGCTGTACTCAAATCATAGGCTTTGAATTTCAGTCTATATTATTTCCACTCCTTTTCAAAAGTTCATTAAATAAATGAGAGAAGTTTTCAGCCCTGAGAAACATCCCATTAACCAAAATTCACTGAAGGTGATGTTAAATACATACAAGCAACTTAAACGTTATGGCCCATGCTTGCGTCAGAGATGACCTAAATATTTTATGGATTCCAGGCTTACACATTTCTCTTTTTGCCATGTCATTCTCAAAGCACAGTTTACATAAAAACCCTGACATATTGACATAACTCCTTCATTGTTCCAGCAGCAAATTTGTGATGCACAATAAGCAAAGTTTCAAAAACAGCAGGTAATTTTCACATTTTCCATTGACAGTCTGAATCTATGGCTAATTCATTCCTAGATCTCCCACTCATTACTGATACAGAAGGCTATCTGATGCAGCTTCATCTAGAGTAATGATGTGCTTTGAGAAAAGACCATTAGAGAAATATCCCTAGCTTGCTTTCTATGTGGGATTTTGTTTTTCTGATTTATAATGGTCTTGTCCAACAGGTAATGGGACTGATGCTCACTTGCCTTAGCAAAAGGCTGTTTGAAAGACTATAAAGTTAATTTATTGAAATGTAATTAGCACTACTATTAATTTTTGCCATGCTTACTGTCATCAGTTTTAATGCCACAGATTCAATTTACAACGAACTGAACAATGTTGTGAGACATTAGTATTAATTCATCTGGTCTTCTCTCCCCAATAAATCATACTGTAGAGCCCTAACCACCAAGAGAGTGAGAGAGAGAACAAAGATTATTTGAAATATATAACTATATGTCCTTGATCTTATTCAGCTCATTTATTTTGGCAAAGCCTGCCGATTTCCAGGCCTGAAAGTTGAACTCTGCTTAAACAGAGAACAAATGCAGTGGATCCCACAGTAAATTCAGGCATGCCTCTCCAATTATGGTCTCAAAACATAAATGGAAGGGTTGCTCTGTTAATACAGGTATTCCCTATTGACCTTCCAGAGCACCTCTGACCATTCGTATTAGTTTGTATCAGTTTATCCCAGTGGAATCCCACTTATCCATCAGCTGAAACTTATACTAGTGGTCATTTAGTGTGTTGGTGACAATTTAAAAATAAGACACCCTGTAGCACTCCACAGTTTATTTGTCTGCCAAGTCTGACTTACTTGACTTTTTTATACTTTCATAGTTTCCAAGAATGAAAAGAAAAGGATTTTTTACAATTTTCTGAATAGAATAAGGAAAGAGTGAATATACTTTCAGAAATACATCTGGTTTACTTCAGAAATTATTTATTTCTAGTGTAAAAAAAGTCTTCATTTTACAGATGGGAAGTGAGACACAAGGAGCCTAATACCCAGATCCACAGAAATACCTGGATGTTTAATTGCCAATGTAGAATCATAGCCATTTGTAAAGTGCATTAAGCAGCCTAAGTACTGCATAAGTAAGCAGAGTTTAAAATCTCACTCTGGGAGTCACTACAGCAAATCAAATGTGTGAAGATGCAGTAGTCCTAATGGGCATTGAGAAAACATCACTTAATCCTCAGTACCTGAGAACTCACCCAGTCACCTTCAGCCCTTCTCCACTGTAAATCACAGGAAAACCTGGTGTGCATATTCTTCACATCAGGAACAGACAAAGAGTGTGCAAATCTCATATGCCAGTGCACTTAGACAATCTCTGAGCAGGTGTTTTAAAAATTCTAGTTCTGCAATTAGGCTCCAAAGCTTATGAAGTGTTTCCACTAGATCTAGGCTTGAGGAATGCCTCAAGACCCTGCAGGAAGGCTAGATCACGGGTGTTTAAGCTGTGAAGCATCCCACCACTAGTTTAGTAGGGAAAAATGAGACACATAAGAGAAAAGTGTTCTGCAAATTGGATGTTCCCTCTACTGCATCCGGTGCGAGTGTCCTCCTCCAGACGCAGTAATGCAGATACTGCATAGAAAGAAGAAACAAAGTGAGAGACAGTGTTTGCAAAAACTTTAGTAATTATCTTTAGTATGCTCCTCCCCAGTGCAAATCTGACTTCAATCATTTACTCTCAAATTATCTGGTTGCCATCACTGAAAGGACCATCTCTCTTCCTGCTTTTGACATCTGGAGTTACATTCCTCTGTTTCCTTACCTCACTAACACTTCATCCATTTTCTAAATTTCTGTTATGAAATCTTTTCTCCGCTGCATTTTCCCTCCCTCTGCTTCTCTGATTTTCCACCAATTTCATTTTGTTCAGTACCTGCACAGCAACCACTAGCTGCAAAAGCACATTTAAGAGCATAAAGAAGGCAAGTGTTTTTTCAGGTTTTTCACCTGTTTCTATACGAACGTATCCAAAGCTGCATTTATTCATTTACCTGTACTTAAAAACACATGCTGTCAAATCAACATCTATGAAAAAGAAAAGCCTTGAGAGATTTCTGTACTCATATCACAACACTTACACACGTTTCTCCCACTACGCAATATGTGCATAAGTTTCCACATGTACATATGGACACAGAAAAGTCAAAGCTGTCACAATTAACTCATAGTGTACTTTAACTTTCATGATATACACATCATTAAATCATATGTTGAACACAGATGTCACAGCTGTTAAAAAAAATAAGAAAATCCAGGAACTTATAAGAAAAAAATGTTATAACTAAAATAATAAAATGAGTACCCTTCCAGATGACCAGCATTCATAAAAAAAACTTGGACCAACTGTATGTAGAAATTTTTATTTAGGTACAATTTCAGTATTACTTAAGTCTAAGTATATTTGATTGAATTTGGAAAATATTGTATGAAAATTACTCTTTCTTTACAGATAGTATGATATACAGTTGAAATGAGAGAAGAATGAGGGGGTTGGGGATATACATTTAAAAACTGCTCTACCAATATATTTCATTATGCACTTAGAAACCTAAGTTTGAGCTGCCATGCTTATTTAAGTGGTACATTAAACTTTTTTGGTGTTGGTTTGTTCCGCTATGCAAACACTCATATGATCTGGTTCATTTTTTTAAAAAAATGGAAGTAATTCTTGTTTTTACATTCTAAAGAGGTAATCAGGGGAAATGCAAGTAAAAGAAGAGAAACAATAAGTATTAGGATGCAGGGAAACACAAGGCTCTAGATGTAGGTATTCATAAAAATGTCAACAATCAGTGACAAGTATGCTTTAAAGATAAAAGGATATAATTCAGGATGCATAGGAATACAAAAGAAAATTTGGGGGACCAGAATAGCTCATTTTCCTAGTTAATGAATGGCCCCAGACAATGTTGCTTTTCATCAACACAACGAAACTAGGTACCAGATACGGTACAGCACTATTTTATGCATTGCTAGTCCTGTTCCTTCCCGGCTGGTGATTGACAACTGAGAGACCTCGTTCCCGACCAGGTGAATTGCTGACATGAAAGAAGTGTCTTCCCTTTTAGCAAGTCATTTTAGTACACAAAATTATCAGCTTGAGGAACACTCATCTTTAATAAGACTATATCCTGAAAATTTCAATACTATATCTTGAAAATTTACATGCAAAGTGTGAGGTGTCATCATGCCTAGTCTATACATCTTATGACTCAATGTGAAAATGCCAGAAGGCAAGAAGACTAAAAATAGTTGTGCAAAAGTAATTATTATTGTTTTGATTATGCAAATATACTTTAGATTTTATTTTTAGCAAAAGCAGTGCTTTTGAGCTATCATCTGATATCATTCTGAGCTATCATTTGCAGCATTTCCTCTGTGTACACAAGGAAGTTGCAGCCCTAATTTTACTTTACGTTTCTGTCATGGTCATATTCCACAGGACAGATAGTATGTAGGGCATTAACTCTTCTCCAAACACTGAAGATGAACAAAGTAAAGCCCTCAAATTTTCACTGAGTTTTTCTTAAGGTCATGTTAAATCACTTACAGTTACCATTATTATTTTTTAACTTTGAGAGTACCCTTGATGTAAGTATATTTTGAAGAGATGACACAGAATGACACAAGATCTTGTTGTATTTCTGTTTTTAAAGACTCAAGTTTGTGGGCCTAGGCCACAAAGAAGCACTCTGAAACCGAGTTCTTTACAGGTCGCAGGCCAGAAGGAAAAGAGGGCCTGGTTGTTTATTCTTTACATATTTATATGTTTCTAGGAATAACCGTGGATTGGAGGTCAGTATTACCACCTCCTCCATCCTTACAGGTTCACAGAATAGTCCATCACACATTCTCCACCCAGGAGAAAAGAATGTAAACTAAAGTTACAGTTAACTAAAACATTGCTATGTTTACAGAAAGTGTGTGAGAAACTTTATCTAAGAATCACACATAGAACACTGCAAAAGACAGGGCAACACAAGTTCCAGTCACCTCGTTCAGTGGAGAGCAATTCTGATAATAGGACATGGAAACTCTTTTATCATAATGCTGGAGAAAGTTCTGATTCATATACTATTGAATTGTGCATGAATATAGATGATTATCTTATATTTACATCATATATATATTAGGTTATATTTAGGTCATATTTATATTAGATCATGTTTAAATTATAAATGTCAATATATGACAGCCATCAACACAATACTACCACAAATTATTCCTTACCTATGCAAAATGAATGAAAAATAATATTCTTGGAAACTATACAATAGAGACTCTGCAAACTACTCAAACTTTAGTATCAAAACATAAAATGAAAACTAGCTATTGTAAATTAAAAATCAGGAAGTTTCCCTCATACAACTTAATACTTTCAGTTATCCTGCATGTGTACAATGGTTCTACTGTCCAAGAGCAGTCTGGAACAGGCAAAGGCTACTACTGGGATTAAAATTCATTTTGTGACCAAGTTAAGTTTCTTTGAATATGGATCTCCGGATGTTTTGAATGGAGTTGCTCTACAATCATTTGACCCAATCTAAGATTCAAAAGTAAGCTTTGAAATATTGGGGAGAATTTCAGATAACCCAGTCCCTTCTAGGTTGGCTTGGTTGATTGATATTTTTGAGGATTTATTTTTTCATCAAAAAACCCTGCCAACTACACAACAATATATGTAAATAATATATTCAAATTTTTATAGAGTTAGGGAATGCACTTCATGAGCTAAAACCCATCATTCTATGTATTGCATCTAGACAGTCCCTCTCTCAAGTGTTTTCCATTAACATACAAAACAAGCAACAACCATGTGGGCAGGCAACAGAGTTCAAAGACAAGTCCGGGCTGATCAGCCTCCTCAGCGACTCTTACAGTTCACCTACAGCCTAACGGCTATCAGATTTTTGGACACATCTGAGAGGAGACCTCTATTGTTATCATACTAAGACAAGCCTTTGGCACTGTCGTTTTGCGTTGACCAGCCCATCTTCTGTGACAAGTAAGTCAAGATTAGGAAGTCCAAGCCTGTCAGAAAGTAACAAAACACCAACTTCCCACAGACAATTTATATAGGCAGTGTTTACCTGCGAAGCTGAGAGAGAGCAGATCTTGTCAAACTGAAAAGGCCAACAGAAAGTCGTAAATTGAAAGGTCATTCCTGGTAGGACACAAGGACTGACAGAAGGTCAGCCATCCCTAATAAAAATTTATTGTTACCTCCAAATTACTCGGTATTTATGTGTTTCAATGTGAAGAACTTATTTTGACTTTGTGAAACAAAAACCGCAGTATATAATACATCTATGAAGAACAGTATGAATGTAAACTGCTACAATATATTGGCTAAAAATGTATGAGACATGGACCTAGACATAGATACAGGCATAAAAACTGAGACTAGAAAGAAATACCATTCTCACCTGTAATAGTTTGGAACAGTTTGCTAGTTTTTCTGAGTTTTGCTTCTTTCTCTGAAAATCTGGCACCAGCTACTGTTCAAGGTAAGACATTGGTTTATATAGCTTTGTTTTGACGTTTCATACTGAAATATAACAAATCAACAGAGAGTCTTGAAAATCCTGATCAGTTTGCACAAGATAAGGCCCTAGACTTGCACTAATATATGGTCAGTGTCACTCCATGAAAGTCAATGGACCATATTTTTTCTCTTCATTACACCACTACAGCTCCATTAACTATAGAAATCATTAATCATACAGCAACACTGAACTCTGTGATGTTGTGCAGGATATAAATTAGGCAAGAATTTGGCCTCCTGGCCATTTTTTCCCCTGATTTGTTGCTGACAGGAAATCCTTTGTTTTATTTTGCCTCAAAGTTTTAGTTAACTAGGTTGATAGTAACTGTATTGCACAAAAAGCTATATTCTGATATACAACTATGAGCATGAATATAAATTAACATATTAATAAATATTTAGAAGTTTGGCCGTAAGTAACTCATTGACTTCTTGTAACACTTTGAACCTCCCCCAAACTTTTTCTCTACCCTACCCATTTCTCTTCTGCAAAATACAAAAAATAAGGCAACTTTTTTGGTGAAGATGAACAATTATACATAAATATTAATAATGGTAAAGCTTTTCGAAGCCTCTGATATAGGGGCAAGTTATATCTTCTTTCCAATTAAATGTGGGGTGGGTTTTTTTGTTTTGTTTTTGTTGGTTTTATTTGGGATCACTCATGAAGTGAGGACAGTGGTAGGAAAATTTCTTCCCTCTTCAGATCACTAAGAAATCATTTACAAAAATTAAGGTCATAAGTATTAGAAACATTGAATAATAAAAAGATTATGAACTGGAGCACATCTAACTAGGTAAGGCAGGCAAAGATGTCAATTTTCTAGAAATAAATAAGTTTAATTTGAAAAGAGCAGGAAAAAATATCAGTACTTAAACTCACAAAAAACACCCTTAATTTATTATTTAAATCCATTCCATCCTACTTTATCTATGGAGCTCCAGCCTATATATGAAGAAAACTCTTGACTAGGGTTTCTTGACTGAAAGTGACTTGGCAAAGTGGTACTGCTAAAATACTGCATCATCAGGAAACTTATGGTATTTCCAGATTGAGGTTTACAGAAGCAGTATTTTAACCTCAACACCAGTTACTGTTAGATGGTGTGAAGGTAAGAGGTCCCAAAATCAAGGCAGAAACATCAGTTAAACGATTGACTATTTAAAACTAAACTTCACTTGGCAGAAGAAGTATTTACAGTACTGCCACAAGAAAGTCAGTTTTCCTTACAAAGAGAAATAGCCAGCAATCAAGAGATCATTTTCTCTGTGCCAGCCATCTGCCCAGACATAAGTCGGTTGAAATCAAAGGAAGAGAGAAGTCATTTGACTGGTACCTCTAGTCATGAAGTAATGCAAGGCAGTCATTTTCCCATAGTGTTGATGCATTTAAAGAGATTGAAAAATAATATTAAGAAGCAACCTGATAATGCTCTCAGTGATTTTGTAGAAGGACAGGAACACAGGCTCTTGAAAGCTACTTGGTACCTGTTTGCATCAATTAGAGCAATGAATTGATGTAGAGGTGCATTAGCAACTGTGTATTGCTGAAGCACTGGCAATTATTCAAGCATATTTACCGAGGTTTAAGGACAGTGTAATAGTAGTGTCTGCATATTTTATATGCAACCATTGTTACACGCCGTTAAATGGGCTGGCAATGATCCATTGCTATTTAATTAATATGCAATGAGCATGACATTAAATCTAACATGTAAATTAAAGCCCAATTTAAGTCGCTTAATTTTGAAGTGTGATGGAAAACTTCTTTGGACCTAGATGGTCTGCGTTTGTTTCTTTTCCTTGTTTCCCTCTGCAGAGCTCAGACTATGTTGGGCAGGCTCTAAAAAGACAAAAGGGTAAAGTTTTTATGACCAGAAATTTCAGCGCAGCAAATTAAAAACAGATCGACTCTTGGCATTAAGCAACGGGCAGAAATTTGGCCAAATTCCAAACGTCATATTTCAGAATGTTCACATTCATGATTCAATGTTCTCTCTAATTCAGAAAGCATTAATAAGAGAAGTACATGATCTGACAGAACTTTGGAAATAAAGTATCCAAATTCATGTGTATTGATCATTATCTTTTCTTTTCTGAGGTAACTTAAAGTTTAAGACAAAAATATTTAATTAGACAAAAAATAGACAAAAAAATTAGACAAAAAATTTAATTAGACCTTGAATAACATTCAAAAGAATACCAGTCATAAGATTTTCCAAAAAAACCAATCGAACAAACAAACAAAAAAACCCTGTATAGTACTAAACATAGATTTTGCTACTCTTCATAACAATACTGTTTGTAGAAAATAACAAACACAGAAGTAGCTATATAAGTGAAGGCTATCCATTTTCATCATTATAATCAATGTAGGCAAAGAAAAGTGACACATATCCAATATCCACTCATGGTTACATATACGGAAAATTTGGAAAGTAGATAAGAAAACTGATTAAGTATGACAGAATTACAGAAGGGGTGGTGTTAGAAGGGACCACAGTGGGTCATCTGGTCCAACCTCCCTGCTCAAGCAGCATCATCCTAGAGCACACTGAACAGGATTGCATCCAGACAGTTCTTGAACATCTCTAGTGAGAGATACAACTGCACAACCTCTCTGGGCAATCTGTCCAGTGCATGGTCACCTGTTCAGTAGAGAAGTTCTTCCTCATATTCAGGTGGAACTTCCTGTACATCAGTTTCTGCCTGTCGCCTCTTGTGCTATTACTTGGCACCATTGAGAAGAGCCTGGATCTATCCTCTGACACCCTCCCTTCAGATATTTACAGACATTGTAAGTCCCCTCTCAGTTGTCTCTTCCCAAGGCTGAACAGGCCCAACTCCCTCAGCCTGTCCTTATTAGAGAGAGATGCTCCAGTACCTTGGCATCTTTGTTGTCCTCCACTGGACCTGTTCCAGGAGCTCCAAGTCTCTCTTGTACTGAGGAGCCCAGAACTGGACACAGCACTCCAGAAATGGCCTCACTAGGGCAAGTAGAGGGGCAGGATGACAGCCCTCAACCTGCTGGCAGTGTTTTTTCCTAATGCAGCCCAGGATAGCACTGGTCTTCTTAGGTACACTCCTGTGAGGCTACACAAAACACGTAAAATAAGCAAGTCACCTCCAGAAACAATCCCAGGTCAATACTGGTAGGTGTAGTCAAGGGTACCCAGGGTTCAGGGTGGCCAGACCAGCAGACCAAGCTGGGAAGACATGCAAGGGATCAGCTGCCCATGTGTCTGCTCCTTCATCCTCTGACTGACCCTAGTTGGAGATCCATCGGTCATTTATGCATCAGCAATATTCAGCTAAATGTTGTTTCTCCATCAATATTCTGGTTTACTTCTGACAGTAACAAGATAACATGCTGTTTAATTTATTTACACCACTGATCTAAAATAGGGATTAAACTCTTTAGCTAGTTCTGTGTCTGACACAAGCTTACAAAGTTTCCTTTATTCACCTTTTCTCCAGATCATTTGCAGCATTTTATTTCTGGCTTCACTGACATTTAACAGTTTTATGTCTTCTTTTTCACATGCTGTAATACTCTCCCATATTTCATCATTCTTCTACACAGCATCTACACCTGCTTAGTAAGCACATGATTCAAAAGAAAATTGAAAATTATTTAAGTAAAATAAATAAAATCCTAAGTACATCAGTAAACAATTCCTTACCTCTACATATTTTCTGGGGTCTCATTCCTGCATTATCTCAAGAGTCTCCAGCCTCAGGAGATGACAACTATCTGCAACTTCTGTGAGGTTCATGAGGATTTTCTATCAAAAGATAATGTTTAGCAATTTGTTGAATGAAGTCTTTACACTTCTACTACATCCAATCTGCTATAGTTCAAGAAAAAACTGTTACCAAAGAACTCATTCCAATTAATTCTAGCTGCTTAATCCAGTTATCCTCCTGAATAATAAAAATTTGAGAAATTCGCAAGCTACCCTTGTATATTTCACTACAGAGAAAGGAGAAGACAAAATAAAAAAAAAAAAAAAAAAAAAAAAAAAAAAAAAAAAAAGGAAATGCAATCGGGTCAGTTCCTTGAACATAAAGAATAATTAACCCAATCAATACACTATATGCTAGAATGCCCTAAAATATGCAATTTAATTCTTGATGCATCCTGGCATGTAAAAAGTAGCAAACAACAGAACAAGAACAAGTTGTATGTCCCAATAGGGTTTTTTTCAGAGCTCTTACAATTACTGAAGTTTCAGTCATAGTCAGCAGTCAGCAGCTGATAAGTGGCTGTGTTCAGGATCCAAAGGATCAGGACTATGAAATATTCAGA
Organism: Daphoenositta chrysoptera; assembly: GCA_013397915.1. Taxonomy (NCBI): domain Eukaryota; kingdom Metazoa; phylum Chordata; class Aves; order Passeriformes; genus Daphoenositta; species Daphoenositta chrysoptera. The sequence goes on from VZRO01003175.1 coordinate 1,124,415, forward strand.
CATATCAAGCTGTAAATAAAAGAAACCCAGAATGTATAAACCGAGAATTTTAACTACTTGCCAGGCTATTGGGCACACCCCCTTTAATAACAGCAAAAGACAAGTAAAAAACCCATCTAGAAGACAGCAGTGTTGTGTGACCCAGACTCAGACTACCCCTAAGCTGCTTTTATATTCCCTTTCCATTTCCTGGTCCCCATTTGATCCCAATGTGAATGAGTACTTTGTTTTCCAGCAGCCATTAGGCTGGAGGATACTTGTTGAAGCATGTGACACCACTCCCACTCCTCATTTTCCTCACATGTCCCAAATGTTTTCCCTATGCAGAGGGTAAATGTACTGTTTCACATTGATGCTTTTCAGATGAGAGTGTCAAGGATTTGGAAAAAAATTCTACAATAAATATTTCCAAACCATATGCTTTACCTATCTCTCTAGTTATTGCTAATTGCAATAGCTTTGAAAACTCTTCCAAGCCCATCTATTAAAATTTTAATTTCAGTGTAACTAGATGTTTCTACAATAGTGAACCAACAGACCTTCTTGGTTTTGACTGAGTGATTAATTCTTATCCTTCTGTCCTGAAGCACAAAGAAGTATTTACTCTTGCAGAAAAAAAAAAAGTGCATTTCTTCTATTCCCCCTCCCTGAGCAGAACTTCTCTTATTCCCTATCCCTATCCCTTATCCTTTCTCCCTCTCTCTCCACACAAAGCTCCCAGTACTCATGTCAGTTACCACTAAAGTATTTTCCAATGCACAGAACAAAATCACAGTGGTCTCATGACTTTCATCTTGAGCTAAAAATGAAAATGGAAAAATATAGTGCAGCAGAGTCAGAAGAAGTGATTGAGATGCAGCTTGCAAAGTTGATGACTGATCATTTTTCAGAATGCAAATGAATTATTTAAATAGAAGTGTCTAATTGTTTCATTGCCCTTCACTATCAGCGGTCATTAACATCCCTTCAGAGTTAGTGCAAAGTGGTCCAATCAAACTAAGAGCATTTTTGCTATATTTAACATTCACCTTGCTAGAACCCTCTGTTCTTCCTTCTCACAAAAATCTGCCAATGTCTGAGTTATTTTACTGGTGTGGTTTTTTTTTGGATTTTCTTCTCCCTGGAACATAGGCCTTCAAATCTTTGGCACTGTCTAGTATGCAAGCTATCATCAAAAACACATGGACATTTTCTTACGTTTGAATCCACCATTGTCCTTAAATTAGAATTCATTTGCATTCCGAAAATATAAGAGCAACTTACAGACTTGAAATATCTGAAATTAAAAAAAGCCTTGCAGAAGGCTGTCCTAGCAAATCGAAATTTTCATTACTTTATATGTGGACTAAATGCAATTTTGAGGGCAGCAAGAAGGCCTAGTAATATTTTACATTATTTTTTTTAGTGTATTGACTGTTTCCAAGACCTTAGGCCATAGAAGTAACCAATGTGTTTACGTGATTGAGAAAAAACAACAAAAGGTGAGCCAACTACTCTTACAGAGAAAAGAAATTTATGCAAGGTCACATTTCAAGATCTACATTTTCCATTAAACAAGCTATTTCAAGACACAAAACATACTAACAAAGAACTGTATAAATTAATAGAGTATCTTCAGCCATACAGGGAAATTAAAGGTTATAAATTTAGACCAAGCATGAAACACAATAGTGATTTCCAAAGGTAGTTATATATGGAATGAGACACGTTTTGATTAATGATACAGCCATAAAGTGAACATTGCATATGTCCGTTTCTCATATCAAAAGTAATGTCTATGGGCAATAGTTAAGAAGAATACCATGTACAAGAAATAGATGTCTGAGCATTTCCTGTTTTGCTGTTGAAATATATCCACACTTATAACCAGTGTCTGTCCTGCCTCTCAGAGAAACTTGTAAACAGGATTCCTAATTTTTTCCTGCTGACACATGTAATGAAACATATAATTGCTCACCATTACATTCCTAATTATGTGTTCACGCTATCATATGTGGAATTGAGTATCTTAACAGGTATTTAAAGATAATGATGATCATTTTGGACATGCAAGTCAGTTTACTCAGGTAAGCCCATATTTTGTGAGTGTAGTTTAAGTATCAATAAAAAATAAATTAACTTTAAAGCTGAGTTTATCTACCTTTTTTCAAACAGCAATATGGCTGGCATCTATAATCATTGAATCACAGAATCTCCTGAATAGAAAAGAACCCAACAGGATCATCAAGTCCAGCTTCTGACCCTGCACAGAACAACCCCCAAATCACGCCACGTGCCCGAGAGCCTTGTCCAAACTCTTCTTGAACTCTGTCAGGCTGGTGCTGTGACCACTCCCTGGGGAGCCTGTTACAGTGCCCAACCACCCTCTGGGTGAAGAACCTTTTCCTAGTATTCAGCCTAAATCTATTCTGACAGCTTCTTGCTGTTCCCTCAGATCCTGTCACTGGTCACCAGAGAGTAGAGATCAGCACCTGCCCCTCTTCCCCTCATGGGGAAGCTGTAGAAGGTCCCTCATGCTGATGCTTTGTGAGAGTTTGGGATTAACTGCTCCTCTCTGTGCACCAGCATCTTCTTCTGCAAAAGGTAGGGATGACTTTCATGCTTGGAAGGTAATTTAAAAGCTATGGATGAGGAACTGTGCAGAAGTCCAATAAGAATGAAAAATAACCTTCAGAATTTCCACTGGTTTATAATTTTACTTAATCTACAGAATGGAAATATATATATAAAAATTATATAAGGACAGTGTATTTACATTCTGCTTTTGCCAAGTCAATATCAAAGCTGCACTACTCAGAGAACTCGTACATTAGATGATCTGGTAAAAAGCAGTCAGTTCTGGATATAAATGGAGAAATTATTTACTGAAATATTTACCTCTTCAGGATTTTATCCATGTTAGCTTGAAGAGTTCAATATAACTGAAAATCTGTGTTACTGCTGTAGAAAAATAGGATATCATCGTCAGTAGAAATTATTAAAAACCATCACACCATCAATTTCATAAGTCTAATGGAACATGACTTGTTCTCTGGCTTTTCCTAGATGATTGCCTCTACTCCCACTGTACCTGCTCATTGAAAAAAAAGAATCCTTTTTATGAATTGTGGGGTAATAGAAAAGAACCTCACTGGGACTGCTTGAAATTCACCCTTTTTTAGGAAAAGCTATATTTTATTTTCATTTTTCTGAACATTTTTCAGACAACTCTGTAAACAGATGATATTTTGTGTTTGTTTCATTTTTTGTTAAATTATATGTTTACAAATGTATGAATTTTTAAGGCCAGCAACACAGTGAAATAAAATTTTAAGGAACATCAAGACTTAAAATTAGCATAATTAATTTTGTTCTAAATGTAATTTCTCTCTGTGATCCCATTTTGTTTAGCCAAAGATAAATGACCACTTTTAAGAGGGGAGTTTATCTAGTATTAATGAACACATAAGCCTAGAAAACACTGAGCTTAAAACACTAAGTGTTTGAGTTAATAACTTTCAGTGTTCTGGCTGGTTTCTCATGGACATTATAAGGTTTTGTAGAGCATACAGACCAATGATACCCCAGTAATTCCAGCTTTAATGTAGCTTTTCAATAATAAAAATTATTCTGGTATGTGTTTTCTGTTGCATGTAGGAGCCGAGCTGTCGCCTTATCACTTCATCTAGTATAAGAAAAAAATTAAGAGCTTTGTGAAGCAGAGAAAAGCAAGATAAAAAACTTCCAGGGGAAAGCAGAAAGAATTAAATTGCTCAGATTATCAAATGGTTATTTCCAATTAAATATTTTAATTTTGAGCTATTTCCCATTAAAAAAAAAAAAAATCTGTTAGGGGTAGCAATGCAATCACAAACATAGTATGTGGTAAAAAACATGAAAACTATCTCACTAGGAGACTAAGCTTGAGAGATCAGCCACATGGCAGGAACTTGTGACATCTTTCCTATCACCACAGGAAAAATGTGAATCTCCTCATAGTATGAGTATTCCTGGCATAATGAACTGCCACAACAGAAACAGGGTATGTTGAAACTGAGTCCTGTCAAGAAAATACCAGAAGAAATAAAGCCTATTACTGTAGTGCTGGGAGCTACAGAAAGGACTGCAAGAAGAATTTCTTTACTACAGTGTCATTTATGGGCCCCTACTGGGCTAAGCTCTACAGCATTGCACAGAAAAAGCCACACATCATCCCCATCCAGTCTTTGAAATAAGGATGGACAAAAATTCCGAAGAAGTGAGTATTATTATGATATTTATTTTACAGTTGGCAGCTGAAACATAGAGGGAACATGACCTGCCCATGAGATCTGGGACTCAAGCAAGAGCTGAACGGGCAACTGCTTCAGTTCCAGCTGCACTTGCACCATCTAAATGTAGGTCAAATTTATCAATATATGACATACTCTCACGTATAGCCAGAAAGAACTATGGAGAAGAAAATGATTCTCCAGTCACAGAATTGCAGAATGGGTTGGGCTGGAAGGGACCTGAAAGATCATTTAGTTCCAGCTCCCCTGCCATGGACAGGGACACCTTTCACCAGACCAGGCAGCTCAAAGCCCCATCTAACCTGATGTTGAACTCTTCTAAGCATGGGGCATTCACAACTTCTCTGCAAAACCTGCTTCAGTGCCTCATCACCTTTGCAGTCAAGAATTTCTTCCTAATATCCAATCTAAATCTACTCCAGTTTGAAGCCATCCCCCCTTGTCCTGTCACTACACAGTAAATAAAAAGTCCCTCTCCAGTTTTTTTGTAGGCTCCCTTATGCACTGGAAGAGTGCCATAAGGTCTCCCTGCAGTATCCTCTTCTCCAGGCTGGACAGCCCCAACTAGGAGAGGTGTTCCAGCCCTGTGATCACACTAAAGGCTCTCCTCTGGAGTCATTCAAATAGGTAAATGTCTACATTATGTAGACCCCGGGGCTGGATGCAGCACTCCAGGTGAGTCTCACCAGATCGGAGTAGAGGGGCAGAATTCCCTCCCTCACCCTGCTGCCCGCACTGCTTTGGCTGCAGCCAAAGGATACATTTAGCTTTCTGGGCTGTGAGCGCGCATTTCCAGGTCACAAGGAACGTCTCATCAACCAACACCCCTGAGTCTTTCTTCCCAGGGCTTCCATCTATCCCTTCTCTGTCCAGCCTGTACTTGTGCTTGGGATTATTCCGACCCACTTTCAGGACCTTGCGCTTGGCCTTGCTGAACTTCAGACAGTACTTTTCACAGTTTAGCACAGTGAATACATTATCTCAGTGATAAATCAGCACTGGCCAGACTTCCTGAATTCCTAAACAATCTGGAGTGTTTAGCTTCTTAGTGGCGTTGTGATGTCATCAGGAAGACACTTTGAGCACTTCCTCAAGACCAATAGCTGTGAGATTTACAGCAATAAGTCAGTAAACAGTTTTCTGCCTCAATGACTCAAAACATAAAAAAGAAGTTGTTCAGTGAGTTAGGTCTTCTCAACCTATCCTAATGTTAGAATTTTTCCTAAAGGAGAAACTGGGATGGAAGTGCTCTGGTTTCAGTGTGGAGCTGAAGGATGAATCTCAACTCCAAAAACCAGTATGAGTACTGTATTATTCAGCTAAGCACTCTTTGGCCTTTGATAATGTAGATCAGCACACTGCAGCTAGTAATCCTGGGATAGAACCAGTCTACAGGACACTACCACCAAGCCCTAATCAGACAGCAGTAGTTGGGGTAACATGCAAGTACAGTTGACTCCCTCATGTGCCTGTTCCTGTCACAGCCTGGCTCATTGCAGAGTGAACTGAAACTCTAAATTTTTAAGAGAAGGTGAAACAGAGTAATTCCTTCTTCTCCTCCACCTGCAAACATAACACTGCTTCTGGCTACTGCTACTGCTACACCAACAGAGTCCAAGAGAAAGTTCCCAATGTGTGATTCAATCCCTTTAGCTTCTTGGAACTAATGATCTTGTTTTCTTTTTCTTTTCCTTTCCTTTTAGCCTGCAGACAACAGTGGATATCAAGGAAATAACAGCTGACTATGTATAAATACATAATCATTCTTCAATAATAAAGAAGAGAGACCTGAATAAATCCCTTAAAATAATAAATATTTCCAATAAATGTAACTAATTCAACCTGGACACCTGAAAAAGAGAGGCCACTTTATATCTCTGCATCTTTATATCTCTGCATCTTTAATAAGAGGAGTTGCCTAATTGTCTGAGACAGTATCCCCATTGCAGAGAAGGCATCTCAAGAATGGATGAGTTGATGCATTTCTATATGGGACAGGTCTTTACCAAAGTATACCAACTTCTAAAACACTTTAAAGATTTAATGTTGGAGTAGGTGTTTGACTATGTGGATAGTGCATGCCCTGTGAGGACATGGCCCCAAATTACTGTGACATAAGCATAGCCAGAACCTCTACAGACAGTTCACACTCTCTGGCCATCAGCTCAGGTGTGGTCAGACAGGTCATCAGGGGTCAACTGTCTCTTCACACAGTGGAGAACCTGTCAATTCTGTCGTTTCTCAGATCACAGGAGTTCAGTGATTTGGAGGCCACTGTTTTTCATGTCTGGGGTAGGTGTGGTGAGAAGCCAGCATCTGGTATGGCTGTGCCATAGGTAATGTATGCTGAAGTTCATAAGCCCTCTGGACTTTAGTGCTGGTTAAGGCAACATGGAAAAGGACCATGGCCATATTCAACAGAGTTCCATAATGCATAGAAATTTGGGCTTGTGAATTGTGCCAATTTCTCTCCAGAAATGATATGAGGAAAAGTCTCCCTCAAGACAATTAACATAGCTTGGTGGGAACCATAAAGTGAGGCATGTGTGTGACTGAGTCTGGGGGCTGATTCTTGGGGCAAAGATGCCAAAAGTGGAGGCTCAGCCTACTCTGCAGCTTCACTCTGCCAAGAGACTATTCCTAATTAGTATAACTGTTATAATTGTACAACTAGCTAACACAGTAGACTAGTTCCTCCCCAAACATGCCTGTGAGTTGCTGAATAACTTGACTGCACAGTAAAGAGGGAAAAGAAAAAAAAAAAAAAAAAAAACAAAAAATCAGTGGAGAAAGGCAGGACCTAGCACCCCATCAGCCTCACAAGTAGATCACCGAAATTACCATGTTCGGGAATTCTAGCAAAGTGCACTGGCTGCAGTAATCACACCTCCTGCTGATAGTTATTCATTTTCCCAAGCTGGTGTTTTATTGTATTTCCTCAATAACATTATTTTTAAATCTTTTAACTCATAGCTTATGAGTGGAGAGACATTGCTCACCGAGAACACCTGCAATACATAATCTGACTGGTCAGAGTTCTGCAAGGTCCTGAGCCAATATAAATTTTTCATTATAAAAGCTTAGAAATTAAGAACTGTTCTTTTTATGGTCATATGGTGCCTGGAAGAAATTTTACATATGTAAAATAATATTAAGAGTGCAGAAAACAGCATGTTTGAATGCATAAAAGTAAGAGCTGATGACTGATGGTCACATTTGGTTAAGAGAAGTTTTTCTGTTGTAATTATATTTCACATTTTTCTTTCATCACTGACCTTTCTACAAGCTTCCCATTCCTTGTCAAGGTGTCATTAATAAATGCAGAAGTCGTCCAAGTTAGGTCTTTTTTTATGCCATTTCTGGAAAGTAGCCTAAGGAGAAAGTTAACATTTTCCTACAGCAAGGACTTCACAACAGAGCTCCCACTGCAGGACAGGTAAGTGGCCAAGCCTTCATAAACAAATTACACATTTCAGCAGCAAACCTATACTGTCAAACTCTACCTTTGCAGAGCAAAAGAACAGACGTTTTGATTCCATGCACAGCTCTGCTCTGTGTGCTCTACTGCTTTGTGCCTATGAGAGTTGCTAAGGACTGTCCCAAGTTCTCTTTACCTGAAGTGGGATAGTTGTACCACTCTAAATTGAAAAAGGATGACTGGGAAGACAAATGTGATTAGGAGAATTCATTTGGGAAATGGATGCAGAGCAACGTACCTCAGAAAGCAGTGATATAGTAACAGAGGCACATTTGAGTAACTACAGGCTGTGGAAGGTTCTGCTGTTGAATCCATTCAGTTTTCCAACTGATTAAGTCTCATTTAATTACAATCTGTATTTTCCAGTTCATTGCCACCTTACACAACTCATTTCCAATGGAGAAAATGTGGACATTTTCCAGCAAATTACAACAGGTTTTCTGTGTGTCATCCATTATTTACAACAGAGTCCCTGATAACTTAGATCCAATGACACTATGAAGTAGTGCCTGGATATTATCTGGTCAGTAACAAACAAAAATGTGCTGAACAATACATTCACCCCTGTGTTAATATTAGAATTTATTTCCCCAGAGGGGAGTGCTGGGCCATAAGAATGAATTAATATCTATCCTTTATAATAAGTTTCACTAGATTTTTTTTCTTACATTTAAGCAATTCCCAGAGACGTACTTTGCTTTTCAACAACTTGAAATACATCAAAATAAAGGTGACTGGAAAATGTTTCATAGGACATTTTTTTTCTCCATAGGAATATGCTGATTCCTTGAAACTGAAACAAGCAGAAAACAATTTTACAAGCAGAAAACTGGTCTAAAACTAATCAGAAACGGACATCAGATGTGACATAGGATGGTTCTCTCAGTGGTTGACAGAGAACATCTTATTTTGAATCAACTGTCTCACATGACCACAAGTTTAAGCATCTCTACAATCTGATTTTCGCTAGAGAGTAATAATTAGTTACCTAACATCTGAGGTGACAGTCTTTAGCAGTTAGAGTGAAAGACAGTTTGATGAATGCTTAATCTCTTTAAGAAGTAAAACTGTTTCCATGGCACACCTTTGCTCAATCTCGTTTAAGCATACTGTGGGAGAAAATACAGAGTAAATCCCTTCCTTGGAGGTTGTAGAATAAGAATTTGAATTTTGATCTTACTCCGGAGTATTGTGGGTAATGTTGTACTCATTAATCTTGGTCCTCTACTATTCTAGAATCCTTAGGGGTTTTTTTGGGAGGTGGGTTTTTTTTTTTTGTTTTGCACAGGCTGGGTTTTCAGAATTTTTTTTTTTTTTTTTCCCGCTTTACCTGCAAAAAATGAAAAAACTATTTTTGGACAGTATGTAAAAAACACATCCAGCCTATCTTACCTATTAATGTACTTGTTCAATACCAGATGCATGAGAATACTACACCGAGTCCCTAATCAGATACAGCCAGGTGTTGAAATATAAATGAAAACTCCTAATCCATTAGGATTATATTTATTCTGTACTTTCTTTCAAAAACACAAGGTTCAATCGTATTACATTTTTCAGTCTTCATATCCCCCTTGTAAAGCTTAGGACAGACTAGTAATTCTGTCTCTGGATTCACATATAAAAAGAGAAAGATGTTGAATTTATCATAGTTGTGAGGCTTCAGTTCTGAGATTATAGAAGTGAAAAAACGCTGTGCTAGTTTAGGTTATTTTGTCTGAAAACCTGTATTTCTATGGCTTTACTCTGTTTTGATTTCCCATTAGCATGGAAGGCACCTCCAAATTTCTTATAATGAATACAAGAAAAGAAAAAGCACGAATGTGGCATATTTTATAAGAGATGTACAAAATATATGAACTTTTTTTCCCTTAGCCACTATCCCATATGGTAAGTTCAGCTAAATTTAATTAGGGTTACTGACATGGTAATTTGAATTGTTACCCATGATGCTTTCTGCTCTTTATAAAGCATTTCCCTTTGAAATTGTCATGACTTATATAAGCATATAATTTTTTTTTCCCTGTGGCTAGCACTTGGTTGAAATATTAGATTCACTGTGAAATTCCTGCAATTACTATTTCACTCTTATCTAGTTGAATATAGAAGCATTTTCAGGACCCTTTTTAAAGTATGTCATTGACTGTATTAGTTTTGATAATATCTCAAGACTGCTTATCTATGAATACTTTTAAATTGGCAACTTAAACTAATGTTTCTTTATTCTGCGTTACGTATCTTTGATGTCCAGCTAAATCTCATGGGTAAAAGCAAAGCAGTTAAAGCAGAGGCAGTTTCAGAAGATAAAGGAGCTGAGACAATATTGACTGTTCAGAATACCTGACCTATAGGAGACACTCTGGTCCCCCACATGCATTCTCAAAGAAACATGATTTAGAAGGGGATCTCCTAGAAAAGTGGATCAAAAAGTCACATCAAAAAGCTCCTAAGTTTTCCGCCAGCTATATGGAGTTTACAATTTCCTCAGCTCAGATGTTTTGTCTCCAAAATATCAAAGAAATATTGCAAATACAAATGAGTGCTGGTGAAAGTACCTACTCTCTGAATTTGAAAGCTCCATTATCCGGTATGAACACTTGGCAAGGCTAGGTTATTTTCAATTTACTGAGTAACTTCAGAAAATGTGCTTATTAGTGATGTTCCATGCTGCAGATCTTAACTCAGTATGTTGGAACCTATCCTGAAACTTTTGCTTTGGCTGGTTTTTCAGTTTAAATGAATGTGCAATTCTGCATTGATCTAACATAGTAAAAAGTAAACAAATAAAAATATATCTTTAATAATAGCATTGACCAAGACTGAAAGTCTGAAAGTCTGTCTGAAAGCTCAATGCAATAGTTATGTTTGAATCATGGGGTATGTTTGAGCCTTTCAGCTTCATATGAATAGCGAAAATCTGGTATAAGTTTGATCTGAATTGACAGCTTCCTTACAGTTTCATGTCACAGAATCTAGGAATGGTTGAAGTTGGAAGGGACCTCTGGAGGTCATCTGGCCCAACAGTCCCTGCTCAAGCAGGGCCACCTAGACCAGGCTGCTCAGGATAATGTCCACGTGGTTTTTGAATACCTCCAAGGATGGAGACTTTACATCTCTGGGAAACCTGTGTCAGTGCTCTGTTACTCTCACAGTAAAAAAACCTTTTTCTGACAGGCAGAGAAACCTCCAGTGTTCCAGCTAGAGTGCATTACCTCCTTTTCCATCACTGAGCACCATTGAAAAGAGCCTGGCTCCTACTTATTTGAATCCCCTCTTCAAGTAATAATTGTACACCTTGCTAAAATCCCAAACCTGAGCCTTCTCTTCTCCAGGCTAAACAGTCACATCTGTCTCAGTCTTTCCTCATGCAAGAAATGCTCCAGTCCCTTCATCAACTTCGTGACGCTTCACTGGACTCTCTCCATCAGTTCCATGTCTCCCTTGTACTTGGCAGCCCAGAACTAGACACAGTATTCATTCCAGGTGTGAAACTAGATACAGTGACCAGTGTTGAGCACAGAGGAAGGACCACTTACCTCAGTCTGCTGGTAATGCTTCTCCTAATGAAGCCCAGGATACCATTTATTTCCCATGAGGCACTTTGTCCCACTTCTCCTATAGCAGTCCAAAAGAAGACCCCTTTCTATTTCACAGTTCCAACAGTATGTATGGATTGGTCCTCTTTGGACAAATTCTGTCAGAGAGCAAGAACTGAATGGGAATCCCAATGAATACCATTTTGATAGTAAGTACAAAGAAGCAGAAAAAAGTTTTCTTGTCTATAGATTCAGATTCAGGTAATACCAAGATACCAAGGAGCTCAATGGTTAGACAGGTAGGTCATAAACACCTCTTTTTGAAAATAACACTAAAGAGAATTTGAGAAAAACTTTGGCTGTTAGGGAGGTAAATCAAAATTACATAATTTGAACTCTCTAAGTATATTTTTTCACAGAAACAGGCCTTTAATAACCATTGAATTTGGGTCCTAGAAGTGCTTATTCTTTCTAGTGATTTGGCTCCTGTTGCGTGGAACGAGCAGCCTGGCTTCTCTTCTCTAAAAATGTTGACCTGCCATTTCCATACAGAGAGGCAAATGCTGAACCACATCATCTCTTGAGAAGAACTGAGCACAGTAGGAGACAACTGCTTTGAAAGAATTGATTTGTAAACGGGGAAAGTGCAGGCAGAATCAATTTGTGCAACCCTTCTCTCTTCCTGTACCTGACTGGTCTGCTTCATAAACTTGTGAAAGGAAAGTTGAACTGCATCTGTCTAGCACATGTCAGAATGGTGGCAGATGCAACGTGATCTACCTGTCAGATAAGCTGCAATGTCTCTATATTATATCCACAGGAGTTTAATGTGTCCTAGACTTATGTGTCACTGTGCATAAATAGTAGCACTGGGCTTTCTGGCCATCTGGAAATCTAAATTTCTTTGCACACAGATACCTGACACTGAGTCACTGCCCAAACCCATAGGACTAAAAACGGTAGTTCTGAAAAATGTGCAGTAAGACTTAAGAATATAACATTGTTACTTCTTCTTCTCCAGAAGGAGTTTTTATTAGTAGTTTTGCCCTCATTTTTGCAATGCATTTCACTGAGTCAGAACTGAAATACACTGAGTAAACAGTTGTGATATTTTCTATCTGTCACTGGAAGCTCACAAAATTTTTAGATTTTTCTAAATTTTGAAATATGATAGCTAACTATTTTATCACTGGCTAAAGCCAGGAGCTTGGTAAGTGTTTTCCTCATGTCAAAGCTGCTAAGCTGTAGATGTTCTAGAATTAGCTGCCTTTTCACTTCCAGGGCCCTTTAGAGATTTGTTCATCACTAGATCTAAAAAGCAGCATTGGGTTCATTACATCTGTGGAATCCCTCCAGGGCTAAAATTAATGGTTGGTCTGTAGCTGTAACTTAAAATTGTCTTAGAAGGTGATATCTGCAAAGTATTTATGACAAGAAGCAATATGTAACATTAGCTTTCCTTTCTTCAGAAGAAATACTAAAGGGAGACAGGAGTAAATTCTATTCGTATGCTCGTTAGTTGCTAAAAAAGCCAAGCTGTTCCTTTTAAGTGTTGTGCCTTTCACAGAGGTATGCAAACAAAGGGATAGATTTGGAGTTTAAATGTTATGCCTTCATTCCAAAGCAAACCCTTTCACACAGCAAGAGCATGGATTTCCATCAGGAGATTCTGAACAAAACAACTGATATGAAATATTTTTGCAGAGCAGTCAACATAAAGTCTGTCTTCCTGAAGGTAATGAAATCAAGAATATGAAGGGATGTTAAATTTAGCTGAATAACAAAAAGGAGTAACAGAGCATCTAAAAATAAGTTTTACCATTTTTTTTTAACAATCACTAGACTCCTAATCATGTCTGGAAACAAAATAATATACAGATGATACAAAAAAAAATATATATTTTTATCATTCTCAGAATAATTTGACAACATTTGAATCTTAAAGTTGATTTTCATAATTTAGTTTTTTGCTTGAAAATGCAACAAGTCTGTCTGCACAAGTTTGCTGTATTGGCTGTTGGCATGAAAGGAAAGCTTCCTTTCTTTTTGTTTTGAAACCTTTCCTAGGAAAGAGAATAGTTTGGGTTTGGATTTTTTTCTTCTTCAGTGATTCTGCTGTTCCAGAATTTTTGGTTTAGGTTTAGAGTGTTTGTGCCTAATAAGCAGGTTTTAGCAGGAAGCTTAATTAGATGAGCTCTTAAGTTTTTTCCCACACATTATTTTTCATAATTCTGTAACACTGAATTTGAATCCTGATCCTTAAAACATAAAAACTACTGCACAGGTGAAAACAATGTGATAATGGCAGGAAAGATAAATAAAGTTACTATATTCACAGTCCTACGTAGCAAAACATAAAACTGTCTGCTCCAAAAATGTCAAACCAAAAAATAAGAAAAATCTCCGTGCAAGTGTATCTCATATTTCTCTCATACACATATCTTCTTTTTCCTCAGTATATAGCAAAATTCAATCCACCTGCTTTTGACAGTAACCTTTAAGGTGATGATTCTTTGGAGGAATTAACTTTGAAAAAATAATTTCATTCTTCACATATCTTGGCTTCAAGCATTTGTCATCATTTACTAAAGTAGTTGAAATCTTACCAGAGGATGGGGACCATAAGAGGCTGAATGAATGCTAAATTTGCTCTGAGTCTGTGCTTATGCCATCATATACAGAACTGTAGATCTTTAGTCTCCATAGCTATATTCAACATTTATCCATTAATATAGGAACAACTCAATTAGTGGCTCTGTAGGGATCAGAGCATAACCCTACTTTCCACAATTTAATAGCTACCATACATCATCAAGATCTAATTCCCAGGCTGAGAAGGATGTAAATGGCAGTACCCCACAGATCTATTTTTTTAAAAACTTGAAATCCTTGTGACTTAATACACTTCCCCAAGCCCACTTAAATTGTGCATCCTGCAATTTTGCCTGTAATTCACACCTGGCATCCTGCAGATTAAGGTTGCTGACTGTTTTGTGGTTACATTATTTGATTTCTTGAAACATCATTAACATGAATGGGAATTATTTGCCAGCTAGAATTTGTTTGCATTTTCAGAGGTTCATTATCTCAGAGAAGTTATAGTTTGAGACTTAAGAGTACTCTGTGTTTTGTGCTTCCATTGGTCTTCAACAGTATTACTTGTTCAATTGCCTTAGTCTTATTTCAGAGAAGGTTGCTGGCAACCCATCAAAGTTCAAGATAAAGTAATGTTCTTCTTTACTGCCTTTTACCTGGAATCTAGAATTCTCTCCTTTTTCTCTTTTTTTCTCTTCTCTCTCTTTTCTTTCTTTCTTTCTGTATTTCATGATACAATTTAGAATATGCTCCACCATGTAATGGAACCACAGGAAATTCTATACTTCAATCATAAGCCTGGACCAGCAACTGCAATCCTAATTATTCTGCTTTAAGCTTTATGTAAAACATTAATGATTAGTTTGTACACAGCGAAATTATATGGAAATGTGAAAGACTTACCTCATACTTTCTGTATGAAGGCTATTCAATGTATCATGTACAGGATTGGCCTGAGCAGGAAAGAGGAACAACAGTCAGGCTCTGAACATTTGAGCTTTTTTTGCTGACTTTGAAACTGATGATTTAAACAGCAGTGTTGTAAAGAGCTAAAATTTGTTGATGGAGTTGTCAAGACATTAATAGCCTGCACCATCCTGCTGTAAAAGGGGAGTCGGGGAGGATTCTTTTTGACAGATTTCTCGTACGAAAACAAAGCGCAAACGGGGCAATATTGTATCTGAGAACATTTTACTGATAAAGAGAGATAAGTGTTCCTACCGAAGGGGGGGACAGGAAAGGGAACAAAGGGGGGAAAAGAGAGAAAGAGAGAGAAACAGAACAGTGGGACAAATGGGTACCGCTGTGGCCCGGGCGCCCTGTCAGCTCGGCCGCACGCCGGGATCGGCCCGGGGCCTCCGGGGCGGTGCCGCAGGCCGGGATCGGCCCGGGCGCGGTCTCCGAGCAGCAGCCGGCTGCGTGTCCCTCCCTGGGGCGGAGAACAGGCTGCCGTGCCCGCGGGCGCGCTCCCGGAGCAGCTGCGGCTCCCCGGGTCGGAACGCGGCGGAGCCCGGGGGTGCCGTGGGGCCGGGGTGCCTCGGGAGAGCGGCGGAGCGGGGCGTACAGGTGCGGACAGGACAGACAGCCGGGGAAGAGGCAGCACCGCAGGGAGAAAAAGGCGAGGGGGGCGGGAGCAAGCTGACCCTCCGGGGAAGCCCCCGGTCCCTCCAAGAAAGCCAGAGTAAAACGGCCCTGGTTGTGTCGCAGTTGCACGCTGTTATGTGCCAAAGGCCCTCCCATAGCCCGATTTCCCCAGCATTTTTCCCAGGCCCCCGGGCGCCTGCCCCATCGACAAAGGGGGGTCGCTCGCAGCCCGGTCGTGGAAGCTTTCCCTGCCTTGATGGGCTCACGTGTGCAGCCCCTGTAGGAATCCTTCGCCTCATGGATAACACATACTGAGGCATACATAAAAATCAGATTGGTCCCTCTCATAGGCAAGTGCAAATGTATTGCATGCATCTCTGTCAGACTCTAAAATCTCATTTTGTCAAAAGATTTTTAAAACGGGAGGCGAAGCTCACTAAGGAAACAGGACAGATTGCCAACAGACTTTAAATCTTGATTTTGAATGTCACAGTCTTGAAGATGTCCCAGGTCCACAACTCCTCCATATTTCCATTAATGACTGGAATGAGATCTGAGTGCACATTTATTAAATTTCCAGAAGATAGGAAGCCGTGAATGTTTGAAAGTACATTAGAATGTGATTTGGAATTCAAATCAACCTTGCAAAATTATCTGAAAAAACAAGGATGAGTTTAAGAAGAACTACAGTTCTATTTTTACTAGATATACTTTTTTTCACAGTGTAAGATGGAAACAAATGGCAAGGAAGAAATTATACAGAAAAGTTTTCTGAAGACTATACTTATCAAGCACTAAACATGGGTCAATGAGCTCACACTTACACAATAAAAAAATAGAAAGAAAACCCACCCACTCAGACTCTACACAGCAATATTCCCTGTGGAACACATTAAATACTCCTGCTGTTCTCTTGCTTTTGTCATTCAACACTGTTAAAAAGCTTAGGTAAAATCCTGAGTCAGTTTGGGACTATGAATTAAAAAAAAAAAAAAAAACAAGAAAGTGGATTTTTCCTTCTCATTACAAAAGGAATCGTGAACAAAAGACACAGGAAGAAAGAGTGATCAAACTGAGTAAGAAAAAAAAAAAGACTGAAGTAAGATATGGCAGAAGGGTTGAAAAAGGTAAAAGATTTCTGTAAAAGTAAATATAATTTTTCTTGTTTACTATGGATAGAGTAAGAAATGCCAGGGAAGAAGTTTAAGATCTCCATTATTCAAGGCTTTTAATAAAAATAACTGCCTAGAATAACTCAAACATAACTATGAGATGGTATTTCCAAAGCTCAGGACTAAGAGTTCATGGGCCTTGGAAATGGATACAGATTCTAATTTCTCCACCAAATGTCTTTGGGTAGATATCAAAAATATGTCCGTTATATATATCAATTTTTTTTCTTTCCTGTATAATTTTTGCCTTTTGTTTTTAATTTCTGCTTCTGCCCTCGAAATTTTGGCTTGGAGTAGAGTCACAAGTGCTAGTAGACACCAAGAAGAATAGATTTCTCTATACTTCCAGGTGACTTTCTTAAAATACCCAACTGCTCGGGTTCAGTTTTTGAAGTTTATTCATCAATTTTTGAAGTTTACTCATTTTCAGTGATTATGAAAATAGGCTTTTTTAAAATTCTCTTTCATTCTGACTGTGCTTAATATCCCATAGGCAGTCCTTAGGCACATTAGAAGAGGAATGGGAATTGTTGCATAAATAAAATTAGTTTTAATACTAACTGTAACAAGTCTTTTTTTTTTTTTTTTTACCCCAGTTTTTTTGGGTTTTTTTTTTGTTTTTTTTTTTTTTTTTTTTTTTTATTATTATAGTGAGGGAAACAAAAGGGGGGNTATTATAAGTAGGGAAACAAAAGTGGGGAAATGTTATGATGCTACTCAGCAGCATGATTTAGAGCCTTGGCTCCAATTCTTTAGCTTGGTATACTATGTGGAATCTCCTTTCAGTACATAATTTTCTATTCCTTATTAGCGGAAGTGCCTGTATATCCACTCATATTCAGCCTCTGAATTCTACTGTAACATTCATTGCTCTGAGTTTTCCACCTGCTTTGATTACTTAAATAAGTTTCTCACTCAGAAGGTCGCAAAATTAGCCCCAATTATAGGAACAAAGTTGCAAATTCTCTAACACTGAGTTTGCTACATACTGATGTTTCATGGCACATAATATTTTTGCTCCTTTGTGTTACTTAAATTTGAAGTATAACACATTCTCTGAAAAATAATTTGAAGCCACTTTAAAATCTATTTAAAATCCATTTAAATCACTTTCAGGTCCATTTAAATTAAAAAATAATTATATTCATTGTTTTGAACACTTTAAAAATAAATAAATAAATAAATAAATATTGCCAAGAAACATAAGTGGCAAATTACCTTTATTCTCTGCTGTCATCCAAGATTTTTTGTGGGCAGAAATCCTTCTCTACATTCACAGCTTTATCCACAGTTTTCATTCTTAGTGTCCTCTAATTCTGTCTAAGATTTCTCTCTGCAGAAAAGGTCTTTGACTTGGTACGTTGCTGTTAAATGTGCCTTGAATATCTAATGCTTGCAAATTGTGTTTTGCAAATACTTAGTAATAAATATATGTATTATCAACACTGCTGACAAATGTGTTCCAAGGTGTATCCTAAAGGTGTTGCTATGAATGATGTGAGTTATCACAGGACACCTAACACACTGTATGCAAATTGAGGATTGAAAAATCATGGACTAAGAGCATGCATACCTGCAAGGCAACAGAAAACAACTGGAAATGCAAAGTATATGAAGTCAAGCATGAAATCCTAGCCCCAGTAAAGAAAATTGCATACCACAATTAATTTCAGGGAGCACCGGGCTTTTACTCTTTACACAGATGGAAAAAAAGAATGCTTTCCAGCTCCCCAAAGCCATTTGTGTAGGTGATGCCATTTGTGTGCAGTGCCAACTAATTTTTCCTTATTAAAACTAATGATCCATAATTGCTTCTGGAATGACAGACCAAATTATGGATTGTAGGGTGCAAATCTGATAATGACTCTTTCAGGTTTGTGTCCAGATTTCTCAAATAATACTTACCTGGACTCCTGAAGTGTAGAAACAGCCCAATTATTAAGACAGCATTTTTTTGTTATGCATGTTCAGGTAGTGTATTTATGTCAGTGTATTTAATGCCCAAGGAGTTACTTCCGACCACGTCTATGCAACGGGATTTGAGAGCTCTTCCACTCTTTAGGAACCATATATGTGCCTTTGAACTATTGTACTTCCCTGACAAAATGACACGCCAGTATGCTCTCTGCTCCATCTGCTGCACGATGGAGACCAGGCAAATGGGTCAGGAAAGAGCTACTGTACATTCTGGCCAGGTCCTAGTTCGGATTTTTGAGACATTTTAAAGCTGAAATACGACCAGTCAGCCCAAAATTACAAAGACTATGACAAAAGATTATCTGGGATTCATTTGTCATAGCCATATGCTTTTAAATTCTTTTCCCAAGCCAGATAATCCAGAATTTTTGTAGTGTCTCAGAGATATATCAAAAAGTCGTAAAAACTATGAAAAGCAAATGACGTCCAAAACATGAAACTTCCTTTTCCCCAAAACTCCTAATATATTTTGATGCCAGGGATCCTTTTTTCAAAAGAGAAGTTATTGCCTGGTTCATTTTTCACCATTGCTGTCTTATTTGGCACCATTCGAGCCTAGAATTTATAATAATAGCATCACTACTAATAATTATAATAATAATGGTATCAATCCTAAGCTTCCAGCCAATTTAAATAAGCTTGACCAGGGTCTGTGAACCCCCTAGGGAGGAAAAATATGCAGCTTTTATGTCCTTTAGTCAAACCATTTTCATACATTAAATATATATTTATTGCTGAGATTATTTAATCAAAATGCACAAATGTAATTTTGCTATTAGAAAAGACTCACAGAGCAATAAGCTATTCAAGTACCTTTGTTCTTAGTTTTGGAATTGCTCAGAATTCAGGTCACTGAAAACAAGCATTTGTTACATTTTAAGGGATAATTGCTACCAAATAATTTATGGCTGCAAAATGCTACACATAGCAGAGAGACTACAGCTACTTATAACCCAGTAAATTAAAACTAAACCTTCTGTGTGCTGAGTATGTTGCATAAGATTAATTGGATAATATTAGGCTGCTTCCATTATAAAGATCAAATGCAAGGAGAAAAGACATAAAGCTTGTGTATGTATCAATGTAACCTCAACTCAGCAATTGCTGATTATTTATTGGGCATGTAAACAGATGCAACTAATCCTGTTGTGGCAGCTATTCAGGAAGATAGACAGAAAAAAGAAAATTTCTGCTGCGCATCAGTGAGAGGAAGTTAAAAGTAGATCTTATAAAATGATGATTACCTTTGGCTACTTTTGACTTCAGTGACTACTCAGCACCAGACCAGCAAGATCTTGGGCACAAAAAATTATTCTGTCAATTTCCCCACCCTTTTTTCTATAAAATGTGGTGGACAACTTGGAAAATGAAGTGACATCAGTTTTTTAAATTAAAACAAAATACAAAAGCATTCCTTTTTTCTTAGGTCCAGACTTCTATTGCAGATTTGCTTTTAAATCGTGCTTTCTATCTACCATACAAAGAAAATTGCTGATTGTAAACAATTTGACAAAATTTATGTTATTGCAAAGAATACTTGTAGATGGTTGAGGTCAATTTGTTTCTTGTTATCAAGCAATTTATAATTTTCTGTCACCATAAATTTGAGCACACTTGGGTGCTCAGAAATGTCTTTTAAGAAGGAATAAATTCAGTCTTTGGAATTAAAAGACTGACAGGAATTACCAATTTAACAGCTCAATCTGCTGTCAATTACACTCTTGTATAGAATTGTCCTGAAAGGTAATATTAATATAATTATAACTGAAGGCAGGCTATACAAGACAACACAAACTTTAAAAGTTCAATTCAAGCCACTCAAAAATTTTTGTTGACTTCAGTAGTGACTGATCTAGTCTTGTGTAAGCAGCTATTACATGAGACTTTGCTATAAGCCTGCCCCAGTGCAAGGCTGTGGCACAGTTATTTCCATCCCACCTTCGTGCATTGACATTCAGGAAATTAAATATTTTAAATGTCCTAAGTGATCCTATTAGGATAAAGGAGTATTCCCGTGGGCAAGATGCCTCCTATAAATACACACTGCCACAAGCTTGGAGTAAATTCTTCTAATTATTATTTACTGGATTTTTTCCCTGTTTATCTTAAGTTGAAATATGCCTCTTGATCCTTTATGTCAGGGTTCAACTGAATTGAAAATACTGAGGAATGTGATGTTCCATTAGAGATATGTGGAAAATTAGTTAGTGCGATATGATTAATAGATGTGAGCCTTTGGTAGTTATTATTCCACAACAGCAACATTCACAGTGTCTAAAATATGAGCATGCAAAATAGATTGGAGGGATACTTTGTTCAGCTAGGAGGACCAGTATTTAAAGAATATGTTTTTAAGAAATAAAGCATATCACTTTCTGAAAAAATAGAGGGGAAAAAATTATCACTAAAATCTTTTATCAGGTACAAAAATGAAAATGTGTTTTGTTTTTGACAGATGAAAATTTGTCACAATAAGACCAATTGAATTCTAAATGAAAATTGAGATATTTCAGCCATTAGCTATTACTTTACTTGAGGAAGTAGATTTCTTCCATTTTGATGAGAAAGACAAAAAATTTGTGGTTGACAGAAGTTAAGTCTTCATAAACAATATAAAATCTGAGAGTTCTTTGTGGCAGGACGTCCCCCTGCCCCCCGGCTCTGTGTATCACAATAGCTGGTGCATAAAGAGATAACCATGGGTGGAAAAGCCCACCAGCAGTTTATCTCTGGCGCCAGAAGATGCTTAACAGCTAGCTAAGAATCAACATCTTAGTCTGGCGAGCCGATGGGGGAGAGATAAGAGATGACTTCTGACTTTGAGAGTCACGTTTTACAGCTATAAAAAGATACACGAGTTATGACTGAGGCAGAAGCCTCTTACATCCCGAAAATGTCGGAGACTTCTCCCCGAAGTCTGGACGCAGCTTCGTGGTTACTTCCCCAGGGGATTGAGTGAAAGGATCTGATGTGTGCCCCACCCGCCTTCGGACGGTGAGATACATTGAATCCTAGGTTTATACTATTTCTCTGCTAGCTAAAAAATGAAAAGGTACCAGTATCGTGCACTGTATGTCAATCTACTAGTAGTATTTTCTTTTGTTTATCCCTGTGTAGTGATAATTTGTTTTAAGTCTTGTCTGTTAGTTTTCCTGTCTATTAATAAATAATTCATTTCATAATAGACTAAATCAGCTATCATTAAAGAACTTGTGGACAGAGTGGATTTTTGGGGTGCTGGTCACTTCAATACACCTCCTGCCTGCTGCCATAGGCCTGGGCAAAGACAGGAGCTGAACTTATATCAAAATCCATTCGTGACATCTTACAGCTGTGGTCAGTCTATGTTTTAGGTTGGTAACTGAATGGTCTTCTATAACAATCACCAATCACATATTGCTAAGTAGCCACTCATTTATGAACAGCCATTTTTAATTAACACATTAACAATCCAGTGCATGCTCTGCAAAATTTTATAATTGCTTCGGAAAAGTTCCTTCCATTTTCCACAAGTTTTACATTACAGTTATTTTCATCTTGCTCACAAGTCCTGAGTTGCCTCACTGGAAGTGGTCTTCAAAGATATCTTAGAATAAATAGAAAAAGAGGCTAACACAGTTGTTATTGAAATACTGTTCATTATTCCTTCCTGGTGGGCTCCAGTACATGGAATTTTTGAGATAGATAGATAAATAGACAGACAGATAAATAGATGCATATGGCAATAGTTATTAATTATTTGCAGTAAATACAATCCAAAATTTAAAATATTTAATCTTATACAGAAAAAATGGCTGATCTAAGCATTATATAGAGTGTTCTTTTAAAGGAAGTAGTCCAAGCAATGTACAAATGATACTCCTGGAAACACTACCTTTTTTCTTTCCCTTACCTGATAATTCAAATTTTAATTTGAGGTAATTACTTTCTGCTTCCATAGATAGTTTTCATTTTTTGCACTGTACAGATGCAAATTATGAGAAAAATTACGTTTTGTCAATAAAATATGCCCCATTTAATGCTGAAAACCATCTGCTACTCAAGTTTTTTACAACCACATCCCCAATCTCACCTCTTCCTGAGGATGTATTCTTGAATCATCTTACTGACAGCAATGTGTGTTCAAGCTTTTGGTTGAAGAAATGTCAGGAGCACGTACCCAGAGCCCAGGGGAAGAATTAGGCTGATCTGAGTTTAGATTACCGTGAATTGAGTCCTAAAGTATGTTGAAGGATAGGGGATACATGTTGACAAGAAGACCACCTCTGGAAAAGGCATGAATTCTCTAAACTCACAGTAATTATTAGAACAGTAATAATGGTCAAAGATCAGAGAAAAAAACAAGCAATAGCTTACCATAGATACAAAGGAAACTCAGTCCTTAACTCTCACGATTTCTAACCAAAATGTCTTTATTTCCTATCAGCAGCCATTGCATCCCTATCCCAAGGTTTATCTTTTACTTTTTTCCTCTATTTTTTCTGTTTATTTCTTTTTTCCTTGAAAGTCTTGGTGCTATCTTGGAAATGGAAACACCTCTTAAAGACTGTTTGTCTGCAGAAATCCACATGCAATTCTTCATGTGCTGGAAAAAGAACTACGTAAAGGATTAAAAGACAATGAAAACCACTTTGGTTATTTTCCAAAGTCAACCTAGTCAATGCTGTTTTTTCAGTGCTTCCAGAAGCAGATGGATTGATGTTGCTCTCATCTACACAGACTTAGAACTTGAAGAAGGCAAAAACTGTAGCATTATGAAATTAAACAAACATGAATTAAACCTGAATCCACTTCAAAATAAGCACTGTTCTTAGCTCTAATGGGAATGGGTTTTCTTTGAATCCCATAATACCAGAGAGTGTGAAAAGAAGTGAAGTCTCCATTCTGATTGCTTTACTCTGTCATGACCATTCAACATTTCATTAATTTTAATTACTGCCTTTGTAAATATTTTATGATGCTCTGGCTATGTTCCTTTGCTTAATCAGCAGCTTGCCAACATAACACTGGTTTCTTTTTCCTATGACATAATGAAGAAAAAAAGCTATTCAGTTAATCTATCTTGAATTTACAAACTCTTCAGAGCCTTTCATTTCCACTTAGCTGTGTCTAACAAACATAACAATGGTTTGGCCCACCTTCAGGAGCAAAAGTTACGAGTGTATGGGAAGCTTGCTGTAATATTGTGCCTCAGTGTCCAGTGTGATCAGGCTGTTTCTATAGACACAGATGAATCTAAATGCATCAGAACTCCAAGGAATTTCTTATGGGACACAGAACATCTATCAACTGAATCACAAGCCTCTAACAGAGTTACTAATCTGTTTCTATCATTTATTTTGGCAAGGCATCTCCATGCCCATAGCAACAGCTGTTCCAAAATTTGGATTCGTAACAGTAAGAGAAAATAGCTAATTGTACTGAATGGGGTAGGACTTTTCATATTGTTGTTAAAAACACATACACAAAAAAACTCTTTATCTCACATAACTTTAGGAAGCTGCTTTCAACTGATTTTGATCAGCTCTAAGCCTTGCTTTTGTATTTCTAGTTTTGTGTTGGGTATGAACTGTAAATAGAAAGTCAGTGGAAGCATTAAAGAGTGAAATTAACTTCCTCTGGCAAAACCCAGTTAGTGTTCCCCAACAGAGGCAGAAGCCTAAATGGTAGATGAAAAGTGTTTTGTGTTCCTATGGAAATATTGAGAGAGTTTTATTTATTCTTTAAATATCTTTAAATGCAATAGAATAAAATATTTAAGAGCCAGACTTACTCAGAAGTTTGTTTTCTCTGACTGAGAAGGAGACTAGTTCTAATTCTAAGAAAGCATATCTTTAGGGATTTTAACTGCTGCTGGTGTTTTTGTGGTGTGCTCTCTTCAGAAAAAGAAAAAGGCAACATTTCAGGGAAATCCACCTCAAGTATTTGTGTCCTTCCACATTCTTACAGACTCTGTAGAGGTGCAGGAGGTTGACAAAGCACTGAGCAGGGCTGGAGAACAACCACATTTGAGGTCTGTGAGTTCCCATGGTCTGGGAATCTCAAGAGTACAGTTCAGCCATGTCAAAATCATGGTGACAAGGGAAATTTGGCCAAACTTCCCACTTCCCCTCATTCACTTATACCTTAATGTGAAGGTTGCTGGGAGAAAAAAAATGGGATTATCAAAAGCCTTATATAGTGGAGAAATACCTAGCAGATATGAATGTGGTTGATATGACCTCTAAACCAGTCCGAATAACACATTTCCTTTCACCTCTTTTTACAATAGCAGGAATAAAAGAATGGATTGGGCCCTTACATTTCAGATATGTCCCACACACTTACAGTGTCTGATAAAGTCTATTGCTGTTTTTGAAATAATCTGTAATATGTTAAGTCTACGTAGAAATACAGGAATTTGTAAAATAATTGAATATCCTGTTCAAAATTACTAAAAGCAGAAAGAGTGTGACAACAAAAACTTGAAGTATTTACGCCTGTTAAAAGTAATCAGTGTCTAATTGCATAGCTTTTTTAATAACTACTATTATAAAATAAAATTGAGGAAGATAGTAATATCTAAACCAGTTCTTGATACCAAACAAAAACATTGCTGATATACTATCCGTTATTGACAAAAAGAGATAATTAAATTAATTTCTAAGAACAGGGCTGGAGAACAAGTGTAAAACAGAATTTCTGATCTACATAACGACATAAAATTTAGTATGCATCATTTCCACCTATAGGAAAATAGTGGTAGTCAACCTTTAAAGGTATCTGAGGTTACACGTAAGTGGTTAAAAAAAATTTTCAGAATAAGAATACGTTCTGATGTCTGAACTGAATGGAAATACAACTCAAATTTCTCTCAGGTACTCAGTTTGGGATTATCCTATACGACTGGACATCTGTAATGTGGACATCTACCTCTTAGTCCCTTTCCAGGATTGTGTTATATTCAATGGGGAGTAACAGGCAATTTAAGGGTATATTTTTCCTTATGGAAGGTTAAAGTAGGCCAAATTGGCAACCTTAAAAAACCCCCATGTTTCTCTATAAAGTTAACCAAAACAGCTAAAGCCATATTTAAACATCCAGATTGAAATACAAAACATGTATTCATTCTTCTGAAAAAACTATGGCTTTTTAACCTGACAAAAATTAAGAAAAAACTCTACTGTTCAAGCTTCTAAAAGGCCATGAAACACTTTTTGCTGGCAACTGGAGAGCATTTAGTTTTCAGTCACTGTCCACAGTTACACACTCAAATTTACTCATGAATTTGGATTCAGTTTTAATATAAGGTTAGCTGCTTCCCAACTGTAAACTCATGAGATTTCTCTAATTCTGTATTCTGTTTGGTTATTAAAGTGCTAATGAAAACGCTTCTTAAAATCTGTTTACTGCTCTAGCCATAAAACAGATGGTTCCTCTCAGTACAAATTAATTTTTGGAGGTATGAAGGAGGATGGAAAGGTAAGTCATGTCAGTGAAATAAGTGGGTTTGGTTATGTTTAGAGATTTCTGAATTTATGATTCATTTTGATAGTTGAAATAAGAGTTAAAGCAGCAAAAGGATTGTTCAAAATTCAAAATTACAATGTAGCTCCTAAAAAACTCTATTACAGTAAAAGGTGGAATGAACCCACTAAATTGGTAGGATCTCTCATTGTCTTGGTCAGAGATGTCTGACCATTCATCAGAAGAGGAACAACTCCCATACAAAGTTTGGCTCTACCATTTTAAGCCAGCAAAATCTGTATTTCTGTCTAGGACAATAATCAGCTAGAAAGATAAGGCCAGAATCTAGAAATCTGACAGTGCAGCTGAAAGAGCAAACTTCACACAAGAGCCTTCCACCACAGAGGATGGGAGCTACTGTGAAAATAAGAATCTATGAAAAGTGTATCCTGCCTTTTCTTAGTTTTTGTTTTGGGCAAAGGTTAAGGCATTGCAGTGCTTTAAAGGACCAAACAGATGGACATACTAGAAATCAAACTGGATGGAGAATTTGCTAGGAATTATTTTAAAAGATCTGCACAGTATGTGTAATCTGAAGTTAAGCTGAAAATGGTTTTTCAGTTATGAAACTAAATTTTGCATGTACACAGATATATAAAACTTCAGAATCTGTCATTATAAAGCCAAGTAATCATTACAAATAATACATTAAAAATCTTTTACTTAATTATTATGACATTCAAGGAAGATAACGTGATCAAGGGTAATGTGTGTGCAGCAGGTTGACAAAAGAGAATTGATAAAAGGAGATATTAAGGCAGAGTATCATAAAAGAAAAATGCCTTTAAAGGTGTTATATTGATAATTTCAAAAGTGCATCACAGCAAGATGTTGCAAGTTTTTTCCAGATTAGATTTCTAATTATGTGAGTCAAGACAATTTAGCTTTACTACAAATATGCTAGAATGAAATTGAGCTTATTTATATATTTATAATATGTTCTACATAACCCAGATATCTATATAGCCATCAGATTCTTTTCAAAATCAAAACTGTGCATATCATTATGGTTTTTAAAGTAATCTTCTCTAAAAACAATTATTTTATATTCTCATTTTAAAAATTCTGTATTCTGAAGCAAATCCCAAGCAATATGAGCTTATTTTTCATTTCATCTTGCTTACGTGCAAGTTCATGGTCATTCTAATATGTTCCAGGTACAGAGTGTATTAAATAAATCAGTGTATAATTGATTATAAATTCATGTAAGTATGAGATTTTTTATTTCCAAACCTTTCTTTTCTTCTGCTTACGTTTTCATCAAATATTGAAAGAAAAATGTCTTTTTATCTACCAAAGTACTGCTAACAAAAGTACTGTATACAAATTCTTGTAAAGGCCCAAGATTATTTGTAATAATTAATTACATATTTTTCTTCCAGAATTTATTCTGAGCTTTTCCCAATGGATTTTTCAGGGGACAGCATCATCCTTCATCCACCACATTTGGAGGGAGCTAGAGCTGGATGTAGATAGAGCTGGAGAAAGTGAACAAGATAATTGCAAAGTGCACAATTTAAGAAGCTTCACACAAAATGTGTCAAATAACAAATTACCTTTTTTTGTAGTGCAAAATGGAAGCAGATTGTTCCATTTCAAATGGAAAGTGAACATATACTGAAAGTACCACCTGACATTATCTTAATGTACACATTTTTAGAAAGACGATCTGTGCGTATATACATACCTATACGCAGTAGTCAGTATCATGTCAGTAGATATTAAATTCTCTTTCAAATTTAAACTCTTTTAATAGTTGCAGTAATTTCTAGCTGGAGACCCTATATTTATTAACGGGCTTCTCAAAAATTTCTTGTCTTGACAAAGGTATGTTTGAGTACAGGTTTGGCCACTGTCTTTAGAAGGATGAATGGTCTCCAGAGTCCCCCCAAACTTACTCAATATTTAATACCAGTTAAGGTTGCTTTTGACTGTATTTCTGTATCTTAATTCCTCTCTTGTATCCCTTAAGCAACAAACTGGCCTTGGTGGCTGCAGTGGAAAACCAGACCTGAACAACAAGAGGCCTGAACTTTTCCAAAGAACACGGTCTTGGAAGAAAGCACTATGCAGACAAAATGCCAAGTTTGTTTCTTGTCAGTCATAAAAAAATTATTCTATGTGAGTCACTTCAATTTTTCAAAGCATCTCTCAAAGCTCCCTCTGCTTCCACTGACATCATGAATTCACGTTGGCTACACGGCAATGTCAAATCAGCTCTCCACTGCAGATGGTCCAGTAGCACATCACAGGGAAGTTGAATGCACACCCTCACTGCTGGAAGGGCAGCTGGATCCTACTCTGCCTATTTACATAGATTTCAGAATCTGAAGACAGGCAGCCAAAACTAGGTATTTGTACCTGCTGCTCTATTTAACCTTTACATTGTTAATTATTTCAACATTCATATCGTCTATCTCCACAAAAAAATCTCATCACTCTTGAAGAGATATTTCAGGGTTCACGTGCCTTGTCATTACTGTTAGTTCACTAGTCAGTAGTCATAAATCGTAGTTCAACAAGCGGCATTCCTGCTCAGCTGCAAGAGGACCACTTGTTTATTCAGGGGTGAATACGTGGGAAGAACACTGACTAGGTTATCAGAGTCAGAAAAATGGCACCTTAAAGCTCTCCTCTGAGCTGACAGCCAGTATTTACAGTCAACTTAGAAGTGAAAGAACTAGTCAAGATTACCACGTCACAGAAAAGGGTTTGTCCATTTGGTTTGGAAGGCGGGTTTAATGTATGAAAGGATCCCAACATGACACGTAACAGAAAAATGAAAATTCTGGATGACAGGAAGCACGATATAGCTCTGTAATGTAAGAACACATCAAAGCTTCAAAACCTGCATTAGTCATTTTGATCTGTTAACACATATGTACTGAGGAAAGACACCCTTATGACCAGACCTGTCATTCCAAAGGATGGCTTACATATATTATATGAATGTAATATGTACATTGCATTTTCTCTAAATACATATTTTTAAAACCAAAATAGATTAGATCCTGCATACTTCATGCTCTAGGTAACATTGAAAAATATAATTTCTCTAAATTAATAGGAAGAAATAAACAAACAGCCACCCATATGCTCAAAAACCAACTCTCAGGCTCTACCTGTACTGCAAAATCTTGATACATCAGTGCTATATACGACAATACAACATATACCAAAATATATATAAAAATATTTTACTTTACAATTTGAAAACTGTTTTTTTTTTACTTTTTCTTGAGATGAATCTGAAATCACATATTTTTGAATTTTATTTTGCAGAATTTTTCTTTTTTATTTTGCACTTTCTAATAGCTGAGAAAATTCTTAAACCAGACTTTTCATTCTGCATACAGCTTCATTGAGCAGGTCTAATTATTCTATTCAGGCTTTATGCTAGCATGGAGAACTTACCACTAATAAATACATTGTATTACTTCTCATTCTGTTGAAAAACTGCAAATAGGTTGCTGTTGGGTGAAAGGGAATTTTTATAGAGAGATGAATCATCATATAATTTCTGTCAGTAATTATTGGTATATTGATTGTTCACGTGCAATCCACAGCAAGCATCTAATAGTCAAATTTTGACTGAAAACAGCAGTGTTTTGAACCAGAGTTTTGACTGATATATTTGTATCTATTGTTTAATCCTGGGATTAATTGATTGTAGCTTTCAGGTTTCAGGCTCAGAAAATTCTAGTGACATGCAATGTTATTTTTTCACTTCCTTTAAATTTGTCTAGTAACAAATTAATATTTTTACATCTATAGAAATTTCTACAGGTAAGTTTATTCACTTACATGGCCATTAGTGTACTAAAAAGCAAATATTGTGATAAAGATTACTAATCCTCTTATATTTAAATTATGAGAATGCATCTAAAAGAAAATCTATTTAACGATACAAATATACTCGAAAGACTTGGATTACTACTCAGCTGTAGCTGCAATGTATCCAGGACATTCGGATTTGGAAAAGCCAGACACATGATGCCATGCTTTGTTGGTAATGGTACTAGCTGCATCTTTCACCTCCTTTTAAGCATCAGGGTCAGGCTTCTTTAATGTAGTAACCAAGAGTTTTTATTCTCAGGTGAAACTGTCAACCTGTTAGTTGTACTCTATACAGATGCAATGGCAACTCAGCACAAAGTTTATTAAGTCTGATATCTTTTCTGCCACTTTCTGAAGCTGTAGATCTATACCTGTCTTTGTATCAGGCCCATTTAAAAATGAAATACCATTATAAAAAAAACACAGAGAAAACCCTCACTTTATTTGTGAAAGATGCAATTAATATATCAACTGACCTGTGGCAAGCACAGAAAAATGCAAAGGCCATTAACAGTTAAAAGTTAAATATATGTTAAATAGTCTCTCCTTACTGCTCATATCCCTGAGTCGACTTGCTTTCAGAAAATGTTTAATGCTTAACATGCTGGGAGGGTGAGGAGAAATGTTTTCCTGATTTATATTCTTTGCTGTCAGCTTAATTTAAATGGTGCTTTTCTTTTCATATAATTATTTCAACAAAAAGGGAGATTAGTTGATGCATATGGTTCCTTGTGGGATGTGAGGTGTTGGTCTAAAATACATTGCTGTATCTCAGTATAAACGAATTGATTTGCTATTAAAATGTGAAAACAAAGAAAAGGGAAATAATAGAGGAAATGCAAAAAGAGGTAATCTAATCAATTAATAGACTGTATATTTTCTTCTCAGATAGACTAGAATAACCCATGACATATTCTGTATAATTTTTTTAAGGTAGGACAATATTTTCTGACATCTGCGATAAGTTTTAAGATAAAAACTTTATTCACTAAACAGTCACAGAATCACAGAATGGTAAGGTTGGAAGGGCCCTTTGGAGGTCATATAGTCCAACCTATATGCTCAAGCAGGATTCCCCAGAGCACATTACTCAGGATTGTGTCCAGAGGGCTTTTGAATATCTCCACAACCTCTCTGGGCAACCTGCTGCAAGGTATGGGCACCTGCACAGTAAAGAAGTTCTTCCTTATGATGTTCAGGGGGAATGTACTATGTTCCACTTTCTGCCCATTACCTCTCATTCTGTTTCCAGCGCTGAGAAGAGCCTGGCTCCATCTTCTTCAGATACTTGTGGACATTGACGAGGTCCCCTCTCGTTTGTATTTTCTGAGTCTGAATAGGCTCAACTCCCTATCTTTCCTAGTAAGGCACATGCTCCAGTCCCTCAATCATCTTTGTAGCCCTCCACTGGACCCACTCCAGGAGTTCCAAGTCTCTCTTGGACTGAGGAGCCCAGGACTGGACACAGCACTGCAGATGTGGCCTCACCAGGGCTGAGCAGAGGGGCAGGATCACCTCCCTTGACCTGCTGGCAGTGCTGTTCCTAACACACCCCAGGACACCATTGGCCTTCTTGGCCCCAAGGAAGGGCACACTGCTGGCTCCTGGACAGCTTGTTGGACACCAGCACCCCCACATCCTTGTCTGCAGAGCTGCTTTCCAGTAGATCAGATCCCAGCCTCTGCTGGTGCATGGGGTTGTTCTCTCCCAGATGCAGGACCCTGCATTTCAGACAGTTCTTCCCTGGCCCTCTCTCCATCCTGTTGAGGTCCTCCTGAAGGTCTGCACAGCACTCTGGGGTATCAGCCACTCCTCCCAGCTCTGTGTCATCTGCAAACTTACTGAGGAGGAGTCTGCCTCTTAGCTCAAGTCACTGATGAATAATTTAAAGTATTAACTTTTGGTGTCACTGTTACTTGCAGACCTCCAACTACACCCTGTGCTGCTGATCACATCCCTCTGAGCTCTGCCATTCAGCCAGGTCTCAGTCCACCTCGTGCATCTTCTGCTTATGCTTTGGAGTTGACTGGAATTCCTTGTTCATCCACGCAGGTCTCCTGTCCCTTTTGCTCAATTTCTTTCCCATCAGGATTCACTGTTCTTGAGCTTGGAGGAAGTGATCCTTAAATATTAACGAGCTCACTTGGACACCTCTTCCCTCTAGAGTATGTTCCCATGGGATTCTTTAAAGGAGGTCCCTGAAGAAGCCAAATACAGGTCTCCTGAAGTCCAAGGTTACAATCTTAATCACTGTCCTGCTCTCTCTTTACAAGATTCTGAAATCCAGGAGCTGTGTTCACTGTAGTCAAAGCTCTCTCAAGCTTCACATCTCCAACCAGACCTTTTTTGTTGGGCCTTGTTATAAGGTCTAACAGCTCACCTTTCCTCTTTGTGTCCTCCATAACCTGCATCAGAAAATTAACATCAATGCTCAATCAATATTAATCATAACCAAAACCAAGTTCAATCACAATATACAGAATGACTACAGAATCTAGGTTAATTTGTTAAAATTTTGAAACCCGTACTCAAATAAAAATTTCGAACTCCAATATGCTCACTTTCAAAACATTCAAACCATAAATATACAATTATTAACTATGAAATTGTATTTAAGACCTATTTTAGGTCAGTTTAATTTAAGAAAGGAGGAAACCTGCAGACCTATCCATTCACAACAGATATAATACGACAACATTTTCTGCATTAAATTATTTTAAAAAAAATTTTAAAATGTTAATTGGCTTATTGTACTGCTTTGGTGAAATGAATTGCCCTCTTTGATCTGCAGCATAATGAGATTTATTTTGAACATCAAAGTAATCTATAAAAACTGAACAGGGAGATGAGCAGCTACATATTTTCATGTCCTCTGAGGAGCGGGGTAGGAATCAGCAATGCAAATGCCATTGGATGAAGGGACAGTCTGAAAGAAAATTAATCCTTGAAGAAAGCAGCTGAACTTTGCATTGTCACAGCGCACTGAAAGACCTTGAACCAAGGTTTTTTTTTTCTCTTACACTGCTATAAATCTGATAGAAATCCATTGACTGCCCTGGACTTCTTCTGAATTAATGTTGTTGAACACAGGGTCAGAATTTAGTCCCTGATCTTTGGGGTTTTTTTATGGCTCTATGATAAACAATTTCAACAGCTACACCAGGATCTATAAAACAGACTCTTAATGCCCTTCACATACCTATACCAAAAGAACCCAATACTGGGCAACAAACTTATGTGAGACTCTTGGGTCACGCTGTCCTCAGTCATCCCATGCATCTCACTACACAACATTGTCATCGGGTTTTAACAAAGGTTTTATATCCAGGTGTCTTTTAAGTGTGAGCCATTTCAATCTAGCCATGGTAAGATGTTGAACTACACGTTACTTCAGCAGCAGTGTCTTTTCATAAAGCCATTATCTTTATTCACTCTACCTGTAAAGGGCACTCTAGGAAAAGAATACCTGAAAGATGGAGTAATCTCTTCTTCCAACATTGGAGAGATTTATTTTCTTAAGAGAACAGTTTGTTCTGAATATGAAAATGTGGAGGGTTTGGATTATATTTCAAATTTATACTGTTATGACATAGTCCTCATTTTCAAACAGAATAGCATAATACAGCACTATTTCAACTAACAACTTCTAAAGGAAAAGAAATGTTCTTTCTAAATGCTCTTTCTTTTAGATTCAGATGTTCAAATTATCACTATTTAAACTAATTCATGTGCCCTTAATTGAATCTTTTTTGCATGGCAAATGGAGGAAAGTGTTATATAGCACGGCAGATAAGCTTGAAAAATTGCAGATAAGCTCATCACAAGGGCATGATGTTCATATAGAAATATCCTCTGTTTTTTTTCTCTTAAGTATGATTTTCAATGGATCCTCTTGTGATTTCTAAAAAGCATCAAGTATCCAATTCCCACAGATAGATAATGCTGAGTGTGCAGCACTTGTGCAAATCAGGCTATTCATATGGATCCCTAAAAATAAAATGCTGCATGGTGGAAATGCTTGGCGTTGTTTCTTGGGAGGGGGAAGTAATTTGATTTTTAAATCTCTGTAAAATACTGTAGCAAAATGTCTTTGAGGTAGAAATAGATCAAAAGCTTACAAAAAAGGTCACTCACAACAGAAAGTTCACAGAAGTGAGTCAATTTTTAATAATTTCAATGGGAGGAGAAGATACATGGCATTGCAAATATATCATACTAAAAAACATGTTAAAAATTCCATGTTGATATTTTTAGGAAAAGAATTTTCTAATATTCACACTGATATGACTGTTTCCCAGATTATGCTATAAATTTTTAGGCATCAACATCAAAATTTATTACTTCTGTTCTACCAAAATAAAATATTTGAATTATCTAGTTTTTAAAATACTTGTTTTAAAGGAAATATCAGTGTTCCCCTCTCCCTTCCCCTCCCCTTCTCTCTCCTCCCATCTCCTCCCCTTCCCTCTCCTCCTATCCCCTCTGCTCTCCTCCTCTCCTCCTCTCCTTCCCACATTTCCACAGAAAGAGGAAATCTGGCTTCCTCCAAGCTCTGTTTTGAATCACATAAATTTTAAAGTCAAACTGAAATAATTTATATATGCAAACCAGCATAGAAAGTCTGCAAAACTTGGATTTTTACAGCATTTTGAAAAAATATAGAAGTGTTTTTTGCTAAAAGGGCACAATATTATTACGGTTGCTTATCTTCTCATATTTGATTTGTCATTAACTCTTATTAACATGGACACCTAGTCAAAGTTTATTTACTAAGTTGAAAATGTCTTGTATAATTAAACATATTAAATTATTTATATAGTAACAGTGACATTCAGAACTGAGAAAAAATGGAATAGAGGCAGCTCACAGGACTAGCTTATCTTAAAAATATATATATAATTCATTTCCCTTCTGGAACACTTTATTTGAATGCAATACTAATGTAGCCTGAATTTATTTATTTGTTTTTAAGTCAGGGGTAACAACAGCCACTAGTTGTGCTTACCCTGGTGGAAATACTTATGAAGACCCATCTAAATATCTAACTTAATCAAGAACTTAACACCAGCTCCAACTCAATGCAAGTTTTAACTGGAGTTACAGATGCATATGTCAAAATTCATATGTGGAACAAATTCCAATTTTTACTGTCATTTTAATTATTGTGCATTCGTTACTTAATTTAAGAATGATTATAGGTTACCCTACAAACTATTACTATATGCCAGCCAATAGATTTTATGCCAAGAATTAATGGTGGTTTACCTGTAAATGTTCTTATACTTACAGTGACTGTTTTCAGCTGCCGTATCTTAGCCTCTGGCTCTGTCAATCTACCACCCACATCACCCACTTCATGACCCAGCAGTGGGATGCTTAATGCCATGTAGAAGCCATTGTTCTATGTCTTGATAAAACCCCTACTTCTCTGAAGGCCCATAATGATCCTATTCTAATTATCTTCACTAATATCTAATTAATCTTGACTACTTAATGAGGCTGCTGCCTTTCAGACTGCTGTCTCTTTTATTCTAACTTCAAAAGACGTGTATCAATGAAAAAGTTAGCAGTAGAAAACCAAATAGTTCCTTTATAGCTGATAGTTGAATTACACTGAATATTTGCATTCTGTCATGGCTCTTGCATCTGATTCATACATAGTGCCAGGCAATTTGCTCACTTAAAAATTCACCTCCTTGCAAATGTTCCCACCATAGTAACCACCAAAGATAAGAGAAATGAAGAAATGAAGAAATTAAGGTAATAAAAACTTTTGACAATCTTGTGTCTTGAGGAAGAAACCCAAAAATAAAAGAACTTCTGAAGTCACTGAGATTGCCAAGGGATTTCATAGAGAGAGTTACAATCTAACCTGGTGTTATAGCGGATAACCATAATTTGTAAATTCCAAAGATTCACATACAGATTTTTGACAGCTGCAAAATGAAGAGTTGCTTGAATATATGATTTTTGAACTAGATCCTTGTGATCCTTCTGAAGAATTTTCTAGCAACACTAGTTCTTGTTTTGTTTAAAGTACCCTAACAACAAATAGCTTCTAAATGAAAGTCTGTTTACATGGCTGTAGGTACTCAGGGATGATAAAAGAAAAATTAGATTAAGATGAGATATCTTCAGTAGGCCTTTATCCTTTGCATAGAGGGACAAAGTTGTCTTTGGAAATTAATTTTTATGTGCTCATGTGGAAACTTTCAGTTTGCCAGAAAATATTCTGTGACTTTAAGCTTTTTTTCAAGTCTCAAAACAGGAATATATATTAAAATTATTCTATAGAAATTATTATTAAAATTTCATGGAAACAAGATATCCCTTATAGGAAAGTCTAATAAAACAGTGCTATGATCAGCATCTGTTCATTGTTCACAGGTAAAGGGTTGGGTAATACAAAAGAAAATATGAACATACATTTGGGGCTTTTTGCAGTGGAAAGTCTATCAAAGACGGATTAATCATATTTTTAATAGGAATGGAATTTAAAATATATTCTTAATTTTAATCACTTGTGAATAAGAGTATGTTTATGTTATAAATCTTAGAGCAACGTATTCCAGTTAGCAGGGAAATTCACTTTGGGGAATGTTGCATACAGAAGTTTCTACTGAATTCACATGGTGGTGAATCAGACCACTGGTTTGTATTATATAGTACTTCAATATTATTTTTTCATCCATGGGATAGGAAGCTGGTGGCAATTGACTTTTAAGTATTACCTTAGAGCCAGAAAAGCAAAACAAAGACACATGAAAATGAAATGCTGAAAGGATTTCAATTACGAAAAAAAAGTAGATATGAATATACACATAGGCAAATATTTGTCTTTTCATTTGAATATTTGAATATTTTTCTTAGTTAAAATCAGTTCTTATCTAGAACTTAAGAAATTTCAAATGTGCATGTGTTCACTAAAAGCATTTTCTTGTATCTTACTCGTTTATTAATTTGTTACTCCATTCATCCCCCCACAACATCTCTTCCTAAAATCACCTGGGAAAATTAACAAAGGGATTTCACAGGTCTCTTGTGTCTGCCTGGGACAGAGTTAATTTTCTGCACAGAATCCTGTATGGATCTGTGTTTTGGATTTGTGACCGAAAGAGTGACCTGCATTTTGATTATTGCTGACCAGTGCTCACACAGCATCAAGGCTTTATCGTTTTTCTACTCTACTCCACCCAGTGAATAGAGTAGGGGTGAGGAAGAGTTTGTGAGGGGCCACAGCCTTGACAGCTGATGTAAATTGGTCAAAGGGATATTCCCTGGCATGTAACCTCATGTCCAGTAATAAAAGTCAAGCAAGGGTGTTTTAGGGAATTTAGACTTTGCTTGGAGACTGGCTGGTCATTGGTCTGCTTGTGATCAATGACAGCCTTTGCACCATTTGGTTTATATGGATAGGTCTTTTTTTCCTCTTTCTCCTGCTAATTAAACTGCCTGTGGCTCAGTCCAGGAATATTTCTCATGTTTGCTCTTCCTATTCTCTCTCCCACTCTCTTGTGTGTGGGAGAGAGTTAAGTGAGCAGCTGTGCAGTGCTTAGATGCTACCTGAGGTCAACTGTGCAGAGAGTATTTCTGAATACCCTTGAATTTTTTAGAATAGTTTTATCAATTTCCAAAATGAGCATTGAATCCTCATTCAGAGTCTGAGTTATTATCTACTGAGTCCATGATGAAACTCCAACGGACTTCTGATCAAACAGTTCCTGAAGAAGTGGACCTGAACGACCTAGTCATGGAGGAAATGTTTCTTTCTTTTTCTCACTAAAGGAACAGCTAGAAGGAAGTATCTAGAAGTTAGGTGTTTTCCCTTGGCTACTCTACCTGAAAAGACAGATAGCTGTAGGCTCAGAAGAAAGTTTGCCTTTTCTTAAAACTAGTATCAGGCTTAAAGATTTAGAGCAGCCTTAAAAGCTAAATTAAATTGATATCTGGATCTTCAATGGCTAATGCTATCAGTGAGGCTTGTAGCTGAAAAGTTGCATGTAAAAAAGTATCAGAGCAAAATTCAAAAAATGAGGCCCTCTTTCAATTCTTATTGAATGCAATGGTAGTTCCACAGTCCACACTGGCATTGGCATTGGAGATGTTAGGTTTGACTCGAGAGTCAGGCACAAAAAGAGTCAGGCATATATCCATGTGTGTCGTGGGTATTCTATACTTCTCTCCTATTTCAACTGCAATTTAAAAGTGAAGCTGGGCAAACAAGTGAAAAGAAGACTCAACAGACCAAAAAAGAAGTAGAAGTTAGTATATGTTTTGGCTAATCTAAACACTTCAGAAAAGGCAAAGCTATTGAGAATTAAATGCCTGTTGAAAGGGAGTGATGAAAATCACATTATTTACTTTTGTGATTAACTGTGCCCTTGCTATTCACTGGGCATTTTGTGAAACATTCAAAAAAACTGTTCCCAAATTGAGTAAATACTTGCAAAGGATTTGAAACCGTGAAAAGAAAGCTCTTTGCATTTGTCTTCCTCTCATTATCGATACTAGTTTAAAAAGTCACATCAAACCTCTCAAGAGAGAGGTTTGTTGTTTTTTTTGTTTTTTTTTTTTTTTTTTGGTTGTTTGTTTTTTTTTTTATGTGGAATGCAAATTGCATCCCATTAGAAATGTATCTCTACTCAGTATGCCAAAATGGACATTTCAAATGTTTTCTGGCTGCCAAGATAAAGATGTCCTCATAAGTGTGGGCAACTCTCTGAGAATTACATTTGTCAGAAAGCTGCTGTAATAGAAACTCAAGCATAATTGAGACATTTAAGCTTGCCCCACTGCAAGAAATCCTCTCTGTACATCTGTGCTTCCCGGAACCTTAACACCAGGGACTTCAGTATAATTTGCCTGATACCATGTTCCTGTCAGTAAAGATGTCTCAGAATTATCCTCTTAATCTTTCCAATGTCAATTTCACAGACAGTGGTCATCACAACTCTATTAAATTTCTCCAGCTAAATTCACTTTGCAGGAAGATCCTCCATCAAATAGACATTAGCGTGAGCAGGAACTGCACTCAGCTGAGGAACTTTTCTGGGGCAAGTGGCACAGCATCTCTCCTACAGCTCTGTGCTTCTGTCACACAGACGTGTGAGGGAACTGAAGGACCTGAGTGATGGCTCTGCACTGTTTCCCAGGCAAAGCTGGGCTGAAACAAGTTATGCCATCAGAAAACAGCTGTTAGACCATGCTAGGATCAGTGCCCACAGAATGAGCTCTGGTTCTGAAAACTAGACCTAGTGAATCCAGGAGGATATACTAAAGAGGTAGCACTACCTCCTGCATGCCTGAGGCTACATTTGTTTTTAGCAATGATTATACAACCTTGGAAAGGAACAAATAAATTCCCTGTTGCCAGTAGCTAACTTGCTTGTTGGGTTTATGAAAACCCAGCTACAGGCAACAAAACTATACAGAATCTTTCTGGTTTCACAGAAATAAAAATGTCAACTCCTTGCTCTCTGACAGGTATCATATAGAGAGTACAAACCTTTCTATACATGAAGTGGGAGCAGTGATATGAAAAACTCAAAAATTTTGATAAAATAATGTTTTCTACCTGTCCCTTTTCAGTCTTCAAAATCGTGGATGCTTCGCATACTTTCATCTGTTAAGAGAAATATAAATTATTCTATTCCTAATAAACATTTCTGGACAATTTGTTTTGCCATCTGTTGTTCCTTCAAACTTTTCTTCCTTATTTTGCTTGGAGGATCTACTAGTGGTTCAGTGCAAAAACCAGGATTTCACTGAGTCTTTCAGAAATTGCATATTGTTTTCTATCTTTACACAAGCATTAGTGCTCTATGTGTGCAGCAGAAGAATCGGAACAGTCTTTAACACTTAAAAATATGCAATTTAAAAACATATGCAATTTAAAAACATACGCAGTTTAATAATAGAAAATGCTTTTGAAAAATATATTGGCCTCTAACATAGTTTGAAAGGTCCCTTGTTATTTAAACTGTGAAATTTCAGGTAATTTCTCACTTCCTCATAGCAAAATTTGCACAATTAATTTTGCTTTACATAGAGCATATAGGAGGGAGAGAAATTGTTTTTATTTTATTAAAACCATCATTAATTTTCAAAATGTAATATTCCACGTGTTATTGTGAGGGGATGCAAAACAAAATGGAGTTTCCATTTAAAATTAAGTTTTTTGCTAAATTAAAATATAAAGTAGACAGAGCAGTAACCATAGTCAGCAGTTAGTAATAAGACAATAAGACAATAAGTTAGTAATAATGACAATCTTTGATTGTGCATAAATCCTGTAATTAATAATTATAGAAAGGAAAAAATGATAAAGAAGAGATAATAAAATCACTGAAAAAAATTTTGTTTTTTGTATGTTTCTGTAACTTCTTCAAGTTACTGAACTTTTGTGCTTGTTACCTGAGTCCTGAAAGGGAATGAAAGATTTAAGGAAAACATTGATTCATACTGACAGTGATAATCAAAGTATTGATGCAAAAAGTGTCATCATTGTACTCCTGAAGGATTCACTCATAAAATAGGAACAGTATATACAAAAAGAATGTCCGGGAAGTATTCTGTCAACAGTTTCTAAAGAGGTGAGAAATTGGCCTGCAGGGTTTGTGAGGAAGGTGATGGACATGGCTAACAGAGATAGTTGCTCGAAGTGTTGGGGATAATTGTTGCAGGCAATTCCCCCACTGGAACTGAACCAGTGTTTTGATGACAGCGACAATTATGAGAAAAAAGAGAGATGAAAAATCTACAAATCCTGCAGACACCAGCCAGTATGAAAGAAGTCAGTGTCTAACTACAGGAGTCCAAGACAAATGAGATTAGTACATGATACAAACATACCATCGTTGTGGGCTGTCTGGCCTGAGAAGACTCAGTGATCTGGGTCTGTAGCCTTAATGGGGCAAATCACCCGTGCTTAACAGAATCACCTATTCACATCCTTTGGAACCTATTGATAACACATTATTATTTTCTCCATAATATTAAAATTACTGAGAAATTTTTTATTTGTTTTTTTGTTTTGTTTTTTTTTTTTTTTTGCTTTTTTAGGGCAAAGATATTACTTTCCATTTACTTGGTCAGATTCCAATTTGTTTCATCAAAATTTTCCCTTCAATATCATTATATACAACATTTCCAGTAATTTTGCACTGATTTATGGCATATTGCTGCATCCCACTAGCTACTGCAATTCGCTACCCACAAGGGATATTCTGGTGGAGGGATGAAATCACATTCACCACGATGGGTTTGCTTTGTCAGAAAAATTTGTTTAGCTATTAAGTGGTCTATGCATATGCATCATCAGTTGTCCTTAAAGTCCATTTTAAAGCTGTCAGATTTTTTTTAATTAGTCTGTCCTTTAAAAATACTATAAATAATTAGTTGTTTATATATAGAACACTTAAAGCAAATATACTCATTTATTTCATTTATTTGCTGTGTTTTTTTTCAGAGACATTTCATAACAAAACTCTCTTTGTTATACAGGGAAGATTTTGAGAAATAGAAAATGGTAGGAAAAATTAGTTGACTGACATGAACCTGGCAATGAAGAAGCATCAACTACATAGTACCAGCTTAAGCACTCAACCTGACAGTATCAGCTTGCTGTCAGTCACATAAATAAACTGAAATGTTATTGCACTTGTATTTGCAGAGGCATTTTTATTAATGCTAGTACCAGTCCTCTGCTTCGGGTCTGAAAGACAGAGTGGTGCAGGGAGACCTGACAACTTCATCTCACACCAGCGAGCTGGCAGCAACCTGAACTGCAGCTGCTGTGGGAGAGAGGATGGATGGGCAGGTCATGAGGTCGTATACTGCATTTTTTTTATTAAACTGATGAATGAATGCCTGGATACAGGCCATTCCATGGGTATTACTTAGCTTTTTTCCCCCTAACATTACACTGGTTTTTGTAAGATTTTGCTTTTTCTAGGGGTATTCATTCAGAATACCTTCCAGTTTCCCCGCTGGAGGAATTAACATGTTTAGTTTTCTCTCCATTCAAATTGTGATGCTTGAGCACAAACAGTAGTTATGTGTATCCTAATCAAGGTGCTCTGATAATCTTAATAAAAAAATACTGTTTGGGCACACAAAAACATGCATCCCTGTATGCGTGGCCATGAAAATAAGTGCAAAACTTAACTATAAATTATTCAGAAGTTTCACATAAAGTGAAAATATGCAAATACTGAATTGATTTTGTTATTGACTTGAGTTTAAAAAGTCTTTTCTATAAAGATCTTTGAAAGGCAAATAAGATAGCTCTACCCAATAGCAAAATAAACAAAACTCTTAATTCTTTTATTGGATGGAGTGAGAACACGGTTATCTTCCCCGTCCCTTCACACCTTTTCCAGCTGGGAATCAGGTTTGTTATAACCTGTCTAACCTGGGTGAAAATACCCAGATCGACACTGTAAAATATTTAGTCATTTTCCACTGAGAAATGCTGAATTTTACCTTGCTGTTTGTCATGAGGGAGGTAAGAGATGAATTCACTGCTCTTAAAACAGGTTCGCCTAACAAGACATGTATTTTACTGAATGTACAACTTATACATACTTCAGACCACTAGTTACAAGAGCTGAATGAAGTGATGAGATGCAATTCTTTATCAAAATACAGCTTTATTTTTATTCAACCACAGTCTCCACAATCTTAGCCTGGGAATGAATGTATCATCCCAGAAATGTCCTCCTGATACTCTTAAAGGCATACAGTTAATATTGCATGATGTTTACACATATGATTTAGGATAGTACTCTGAGAAAGGTAGATAATTAGCCTCTGTCAATCTAGTTAGCTATTGTTACTTACATTTTACTCTTGGATACATTTCTTCAAAATTTATCAGCAATCTGTGACAAAAAGAGAGGGATTTATTTTTTTTTAAGGAGCTTAGTCAATAAAAATAAGAAGGGATTATACAGAAACTATGGATTGATCCTGATTCCATGTCAAACTGCATAGACAACATCTATTTTGATGACGCAAATTCAAGGTCAGAATGTAAGAAAGACGAGTAAGAGCTAAGTACACAGGACAGAACATCCCATCCTTGCAAGCATCTGAAAAATTATGATATGAGATAAAGGCTTTTTATAACTGAAAACCATTCAAGACCAAAAAGTAATTTGAAGGTGACAGATTACATGCAAAATACATGTTCAAAATCTGGTGTATTTTCTTCTCTTCTTCAACCATCCACCACAGCTAGATGTTTTGAAGAGTTGTGATACCTTCCCTTCCAGACTAAATTGAGAAATTAGAGATGTTTCATAGAAGAAAGCCAGGAGGTAAGAAAAGATGCACCTGAACATGTAAGAAAATTCTAGAGATTTTGTTTATGAAAGACAAAATTAATAGTTGGAAAATTGATGTTGAAAATAGCAAGGTTTTCAACCTAACAGACAAATGTAAAAAGATCCAAAAGGTGGAAGCTATAAACAGACAAATGCAAATGAGACATTATTTTCACATTGTGGCAGGACGTCCCCCCTGCCCCCCGGCTCTGTGTGTCACAGCTGGTGCATAAAGAGATAACCAGGGGTGGAGGAGCCCACCAGCAGTTTATCTCTGGCGCCAGGAGGTGATTTACAGCTAGCTAAGAATCAACATCTTAGTCTGGCGAGCTGATGGGGGAGAGATAAGAGATACTTCTGACTTTGAGAGTCACG
The DNA here is from genome assembly GCA_013397915.1 of Daphoenositta chrysoptera. NCBI lineage: Eukaryota > Metazoa > Chordata > Aves > Passeriformes > Daphoenositta > Daphoenositta chrysoptera. The sequence goes on from VZRO01003175.1 coordinate 1,168,071, forward strand.
TTTTTATGACTGTAAAAGACACACGAGTTATGACTGAGGTAGGAGTTTCTGACATCCCGAAAATGTCGGAGACTTCTCCCCGAAGTCTGGACGCAGCTTCGTGGTTACTTCTCCAGGAGATTGAGTGAAAGGATCCCGATGTGTGTGCCCCACCCGCCTTCGGATGGTGAGATACATTGAATCCTAGGTTTATACTATTTCTTTGCTAGCTAAAAATGAAAAGGTACCAGTATCGTGCACTGTATGTCAATCTACTAGTAGTATTTTCTTTTGTTTTTCCCTGTGTAGTGATAATTTGTTTTAAGTCTTGTCTGTTAGTTTTCCTGTCTATTAATAAATAATTCATTTCATAATAGACTAAATCAGCTATCATTAAGGAACTTGTGGATAGAGTGGATTTTTGAGGTGCTGGTCACTTCAATACACCTCCTGCCTGCTGCCATAGGCCTGGGCAAAGACAGGAGATGAACTTATATCAAAATCCATTCATGACACACATGTAGGAAGAAGAAAATTGAGTCACCAATACAATTTGAAAGGATTGGAGGGAATTTTCTTGTCTTGAATACTTTTTAAAACAAATGCTTGATGTTTCTTCTAGAAGGAAATAGCTGATGCTGAACTCCAGCTATTAGACTTAACAGCAAGTATCAGTCTGCTCATTACTAGCCCAGCTTGAATTTCAAGCAAACTAAACTATGAGTCTAGACATCTCCTTTAAAGTTTTTAATACTGTCAAAGTATTGAATTTCTTCCTTGGCTTTGCAATGTCTCCAATTTTCCAAGTTTTTTGTTAAAATTTATATCAGTGATATGGATAAATCCTTAGGAATTTTTTTTTTATAATGAGGTGAAATTATCTCAAAGTATTTAGTTTCTTGTTTTATGACTGGTTTTGTGATATTTTTAGCAAGGAATTAATAGTAACTGTCAAAAGACAGGAAGACACTGTTTCTGAATTATCTTTGTATTCAAGATGGACAGATCAATATTCAGAATACTGTGAACATTTCTTGTGGTTCTGATACATTAAAAATAATTTTTAATTCAATTTGACAAACATTACATTCTCATATCAATTAATTTCTCTTCTCAAGATTCAGTTATACAACTTCATTCCCACAAAAACTGCTATATTATTAATGAAGAATATTAATTATTATTTGGGTGACTCCTCACTGCTAAAGTTAAAAAACCCCAACTTGTATAGACTTTTTTTGTTGTTGTTGCAGCAAGCTGGAAGACACTTGAAATAGATCTCATGGGAAAGATGTGGACCTGTATTGCCATTCTCACTTTTAAAATGCATCAGTTGAGTGGATAGCTACTGCCAGATGAAATGAAATAAAAATTTTGGTGCTAATAATGTCTAATGTCTACAGGCAAGGTCCCTTTTATAAGCTTTAGGGAGTAATATGAAGTCAACTGAACAGAAACAAAGGACTTTGTCATTTGTTTTTACTTTGAACAGATTGACAATGTAAGTCAAACATCATCAGTCCAGCTACAGCAACAGAAAAACTTAGAACAGGTCACCAGTTATACAATAATAAAAGAAATCTTAGGTATTCTCTGACAGTGCAATTAACATCTAAAGATGACATTTGGGGCAGAGGAAAATACATTAATTCATCAATGCAAGTAAAATCTGTTCAATTAACAAAGAACTACTCTGGTTCTAATTACACATCGAAATTCATTGCTTTTTAGATTACTGAAAAAGTTTATTGTATAGAAATTTAAGTGAACCTAAAGATTTCAAGAATGCATAAAGAAACAAAAACATATTGTACGTTATTATGTTACTACATTAGCTGCAATGAGATTGAGCCCAGAAGCATTTGTTATTAATACTTGGTAGTCCATTTTAGACATTTAAGAAAGGAATAATATCTAAAATACCTGCCTAAGGAACAGTGATACTTAGCTGTAACAATAAACATCCAGAAAAATATCTTTTTTCCTGTAGGAAGACATATGATTGAAAAAGTATGAGCAGATGGCATTATTGTGAGCAATCATATACACTCCATTTACCTGAAGATGTACATGTTTAGATGGTGAAAATTATTTTATTGTTTGTTTTGCAGTTGTCTGTTTCTTTTATGAGAACAATATGTCAGAAAAGCATTTGAGTCTAGCTGTCATCTGACTTGATGTAACTTCCTAGAAAGGAGCTGGTACCTAGCAGATCTGCTCTCAATGAGAGGAACAAAATAAAGACATACACAATGTCTAAAATTATTCCAATTACTTTGTTTACCCCTTTTTCACCCCTTGTTCACCCCTTGACCTGCTTTGTGAAGACTTCTTCAGTTTCTGAGATTCACTGACATCTGTGACTGGTGTGGGGTTTTTTTGGTTGTTTTTTTTTTTTTCCCCTGTAGATTAACAGCTCACTGAGGTGGGTTCACAAGATATAGAAGTTTTGTTGCTTGTCTGCCTGGAGTTGATATGCAGCACATACCTAACCAACACCCTGTCTGGGCTGTCTATATCTTTGTATCTTTGTGTCTGCAAGAGATACTTATTTTACTGTATTAAAAAGTATCTAGTTTTTCAAATAATCCTTGTGTCAGAGTACAAATCGGTATATCATTACTCTTAAAATTGCACAATCTGTCGGGTTTTTTAGTTACATTTTCAAGAACTTTAATTCTTATTTAAGACAATTCAAAAATTATTCAAATACATTTATCAACTGAAATTATATATGTTGGAATAAAAGGAAGAAGTCCATGCAGATAAATTTACAATGAAAGCGATAAACCAATGAAGCAGTTAATATGTTAAAAGTGTCCTGTGATATGGACTGCAAAAGATCAGGATTGTATCAAAGTCCAGTCTCTGAAATTGTTCAGCCTCTGACCCTTGTGCATTTCTGTTTCTTAGCTGTGAATTATTAGCACACTTTTATCTAACATCTTTGATCAACTTTGTCAAAGAAAAAGTCTTATTCCTCATTTCTATTTTGGTTTATTATATTTTAGCTATTTATTTAATGAAAGTATCATAGCCCTTCTGTCCACAAGCTCCTAAATGTGAAGTGGAAAATAATGTATGGAAGGGGAGTTGGATAATTCAGCTCATAAGGAATGATTCAATATGAGATCTTTATATCAGGCAAAGTCAGATCAGTTGATAATCCACTCCACACTCCTCTGCTGAGAGCTGGTACTGGGAAAATCATCAAGAGAAGCCAGGCTTCTGGAAAATAACCTAGAGACATATCTCCATCAGATTGATATGGCTTATCTGTATGTTTTAGATGCATCAACACACCAAGACAGAGGTATTTATCAAGAGAAAAAAGAGACATTAATTATCATAATTCTGTATTTTCAGAAGGACAAATACCCTCAATTATTAGTCACTCTCCAGTTAGACAAGCAAGATTTGGAGCATCTTTACCATCTGAACCTTTGGATCTGGGCAGCTAGGTAAGTTAACCCAGCCATCTCTCTGCATCTTTTTAAAATAGTTATAATTTTAATTTCAAAGGTTATTGCAATAAAAACTGTCTGGAAGACTGAAAGTGTAAGTTGGATAAATATTTAAAGGATAAATAGGTTTTGCCATTTTTATTTCCACATCTTACCCAGTTACATAAAACTGCCAGTACATTTTTTTGAGTGCACTAGACAGTTTCCTGGAAAACACACTGAGGCCATCACACACATGTATGCACCCAATCCTGCTTTGTTCTCCCTGCAGTCTTGAAAAGATGTGGTTTCTAAAAGATTATTATTGCTGTTAAAAGGATTATAAATTTCATAAATTCTGATTATGGACTTGCATTTCTTTTTATTGATCCTTTTGGGGAGGCTAATATAATAACTTAGATGAGGATGTATCTGCATTTGTTGGGAAAAATTGTTCAGAGCTACGAAAATGACATTGTGAAATAGCTTGACTGGTCCTTTGCCAACATATTTCCCATCAGGATGATGGGAAAGAGTAAGAAAGACCTCAGAACAGCTCCACAATTATAAAATAGCAGGTAACCATGCTGCATAGTTTTACCCTTTAAAAGATTGAAAATCTAGAGTAAAATTTTTTTTCTAATGCTACCATGATTATACATTATAGAGCTAATGTCTCAAGATTTTGGTTTCAAGAGGATCTCAGCATGCAAGCACTTTAGAATCTGTAGTCTGTTTCCTTGCAGGTTATGCAGTACGGCACGTGAGAGGATATATTGCCAGAGTACAAAGAAGTTCTGGAACCAAACATCTCCGGGAGAGAGTGTGCTCTTCTGAAACCTGGCTTTTGTTCCCTGTTTCGCCATGTGAGCTCCATCCAACCTTTGGCAAGTCCCTTAAGGCAGAACCACAAATTACATTGCTGTTTAAATCCAAAACTAATATTCTCAAACTCCTCAGCCAGGAATCATTGTAATGTTAAAATTCCCAAAGACATCTCAATCCCTGCCTCTGAATAAGCCTAGAAACAGGGCAGTTTTTACAGCGTTTGGCGGCCACAACCTATACTTTCCCCTTCTTCAAAGACAAAGCAACAAGCTCCCTGGAAAAGCAATCTGAAGCAACAGCAGGAAAGACTGAGAGGCATAGTTCTATCAAGCATAGGTCTGTCTGGATGACATGAATTTGGAATCAGACAAAGAGGGAAATGGTTATCTGCACAATTAATCCAACAGTAAGGCTACTGAAGAAACAAAGCTGCTTGTCTGTTGATGGTGCCTGCCCACAGTTCCAGAGTGGGAAGACTTAGGAACCAGTAAGATGAAGCTCTAGTCCTACTCAGAGCACTAGACTGTATGGTACTCTGTGGACTACAAAGACTATAGACCTAGTTCACCCTTTTCTCCTTGATTATCTGGCTTATTAAAACAAAGAACCCTGTCTAATTCTGAATTCCCGGAGATCAAAAATAGAGTGATTTAAAACATTCATCTTCCTCCAGCATAATTTTTTTTTTGGTTTTCTCTTTTGACAGAGGCATATAAAATTACAGTAGTTATAGAAACTGAAAATTTTGATTCAATAAAACAAATTGTTACTTATCCTAGAGTGCCCAGCATTCTTGGTCTCATGAGGTAATGCATTTAAGTGGTTCTTCCTAATAGCCACACGAGGCACAAAAGTTTCTCACTCAGCCCTGCTCTGTCATTATTACTCAGCGGGCATCTTGCACCTTTCCTAGTTGACTCCTGGTTAGAGACACATTTAGAATTTAAATGGCTAAGACAACATGCTGCATTATTCAATTTCTCAAAACAACCCTTATGTGGACTAACTCTGAGGACAAATTAAAGTTTTTAGTATCCTAAGTGGAAGCTTTCACAAAGCTATTCAAAACCATATCCCCTCCTGCAACTCTTGTCCCAGAAAATTTATTTCTAACATTCACTTTTGAGTGTTTTCCTGTTTGGTTAAATGTTACATGAATAAAGGTAAGTCAATATAGGCAATAAAGAAATTAAAGTGTCTAAGGAAGGATTAGGAAGAACTGCAATATTTACATGCAAAAGTTTATTGTATAAATCCTCATTGCAACTTGATACTCATCTTGATTCTGACTGATGTTTCAGAAGCGTTTAGAGCTGGGCATCATTATGGATTCCATTAAATGTCCCATTCTAAGGAGCTGACAAACTCCTTCCTAAATGCATGCTCAAACTATTTAGGTCTTGGAAGTCCAATATTCTTACCTTTAAATTTCATACAGCCTAGAATTGTTCCAATTGAAAAAAAAACAAAACAGAACAAAACAAGGTTTTGACATTTGCCCAAGGATGTTTGGCATGGTTCTTGTGAATGAAAGAGGGGTTTTTAATCAGTAATGATGATACTTCTTTTTATAGAAACATAATTTCAATAAATGTTTTCACCTGAGAGTGAGATTTATTCTCCCTATTTGCAACTTGAGCTGGGTGCTCTACACCTGTGTTTCTCCTGTAGTACATATTCACAGGTTCTTTTTCACTGAAGCATTTCCAGAATTAATAGTTTGAATGGGCATTTTAAGATTTAGTAAACTCTGATATCTACTAAATTTTACTTATTATTACAGATTTTTTACAACCCTTATCTTTTTGCTACAGTAGCAAGATGAAATGTAAAGCCATTCTTTTGCTTGAAATTCCCAACTCTCCTCTCAAATATATTACAATCCCTTTCTATTAAACAGTAAATGCTTTTTTAAATATATGTAACAAAAGCAATTTTACCCTTTACCCCTATAACCTTTTTTTCAATGTTCCCTGTCAGAATTTTCTACATACAGCACTTTTTATACATAAATCAAATATTGTGCCTATACATAGGAAAAGGAATCAGAATATGAAGAAACGTGAAGAATTTCCTAGATTTTGCTTACAGAACTACTTCCATAGCTCAGGCAATATTTATTTACAAGGTCAGAGCAGCTGAGTGATTTAATTCTGTGAGAAATATATTCTATGTCTGCTACAGGAAAGCTTTGCTTTGATTCTAGCTCCTTTTCCTAGCTGCAACAAGCAAACCAGCTGCTCTGCTTTTACCTTGAATGGATGCAGCAAATCTTTAGAAATCTGATTGAAAATTAGTTTGATCACAGCTGTCAGACCTGTAAAAAGACAAATAGGGATAATAGAGATGTGTACTAAAAATCCAGTGGTGCAAGAGCAAGTTTATTCAGTCCTTGGAGTGAATGACATAACACAGATGATACTACATACCAGGTTGCATTTCCAGGCTTAGTGAGCTCTAACCATTTTACATCCTTAGATGTGATCTTTTACATCCTTAGAAACTTTGTCTGTTAGTATTTCTAACGTTTACAACTGTTTACTTCCTCAAAACATTCTTTGAAACATTCTTTGGTGTCAGGAAATCTCCATTACATTCCAAATTTTGGTAGAGAAGATCTAGATGTTCTATCTTTTGCAGGGTATTTTCATACTTCCCTTTACTGGCGTCATTATATGGGTCTGAGCCAATGAGACAGGCTAAATGACCAGGGTTTAATGCTGTATTTACATGGCTAGTGAGGTGGAAATGACCAAAGAATGAGGTTCATGAACAAGCAATTGATTTCCTCACTCTGAAATAACTATGGCCCCACTCAAAGACAATGAAAAACCTAAAGACTTATGTTCTTTCTAAAAAATGACTTAACATTCCCTAAGACCCTTACATATTTCAAAAAGCTTTGTCACATTTCATTTCAAGCTTTACCCTTAGCCTAAATAAATGCAACATACTTTATAGGGCATTTCAAAATAGCAAGAAGATTAAAAATAACAAAATTACCTCCTCATCTGCAATTTCTATGATAATGTTATAGATATGTATTACAGTAAATCACTAAATGAAGAGATCCCGGCATGCAAGTCCCTTGACACACACACATCATTCCAATAACTGCTAATGAAGGTTGCTTCCTCTTTGCAGAGATGAAATAAAAAAATGCTCTTCTGATTCTGAAAGATTTTAGTCCACAATAAACACTGAGATATTTACCTGCACAAACAGGTTTGGGCTTCACTGAATAGCTGAGCAGAGCAGTTATAAGCACAGCAGGCAAACAGTTTGTTGATAGCACCAGTTAGTTTGGAGGCACTGTGCAATTTAGAAATAAAAGTGTGATTACTCAGTGCTTTATAAAATTTGCAATGAACAATTACAGAGTGATTCACCCACATTTTTAATACCTCTTTGCTAAACACATTATAAGGTTCTATATAATTTAATTTTTCTGAATGGATCATTTGTAATCTGAATACAGCACATTGGGCTTTTTTTTTCTTTACAGAAGTAATACAATCAAACCTAATCACCATATACAAGGGGTGGTATCGATAATAATTTTAGGTCTGGGGTTTTTATACAATTATTGCATTCAAGCTGAGATCAAAAGGTTAACTCTCAACACGTTCCACAGTTATTCACTATTTCAGTCTATTGACTGAGCTATAGATCAAGGTAGCAGTTTCTCTCTGGCTAAAAAGAAGAGAGTCATACTTATTTCCTCATCATTGATTAATCCCGAGAGAAATTAATGTTTAATAGCTGCATTGTTCCAGTACATGTACGTTTTGACCTTCTTGTTAAACTAAACATGTACTTCAATGGTATTATCAATATCATTTACTTGAAGAATCTTCTGGTAGTTGGGAAGAAGAAGTGTGCTTCTGTTTGCTAACAAACAGTTGTTTCTTGACCTTTACAAAAGCAGTTTTTTTGCCTATGTAAGTACAGATTTATTCACAAATTATTTACAAATTTCCATTGTTAAACAGGGAGAAAAAAGACACCTCTAAATATGGAATAATAAAAAAAAAATTAATAATAATGTTTGCACAGTGGCACAAATTTAATTATTAATGAATTGTCAAATCATAAGCAGGTGAAAAATTCTTTAGCATCTCCAGATTTCAAACAAAAGTAAATAGGTGACCTCCAGGATCTGCTCTTATTTTGCTGCATGCAGGAAGATTAGGAACTAGCATTGCTTTTCAGCATCTGGACCCATCACTTCCTCAATGGTTTGATAAAAACAGGTGGAATCTCTCACAGGCAGAAGTACTGTGATGCTAAGCTGTGTCATGCTTCCAGTCGGCCAGGAATGAATAAAGTATGGGCAATGAGTTTGGAACCTATCTAAAGGCATAAGAAACACCATGATTTTCAAAGGACACAGACACGGAACTCAAAATGCCTGAGAAGACAGCAGTGAGACAGCCAGTATTGTACCATTTATAGTAAGAATAATCTTGTTCTTAATCACAGATCAGACCAGTCTTCCAGAAGTGCAGACTAGAATGCACCAAAACCTGTGCTCATCTAAAACAGGCTCCATCCATTTCTGAAATATTATTCCAGCTAAGAAGGAACCTGTCTCCCTGTCTGTTCAGTTAGCCAAGCACAGGTGGCATCTGGAAATGAAGTTGGATAAAGCCCAGTGATGGATCTGTTTTTTCATGAAGCACTGGCCTAGGCTTACCAGCACACTTCACATCTCTCCCTAAATTGCCTTTTCTCCCTCTCTGAGCTCAGAAGCAGTCACTTTTGGGGGCAAAATGACCAATGGGCACCATAGAGCTCCCAGTCCCACAGTGAGAGCAGGATGATGAAGCACTAAGCTGATTTTAATACCAGCAGGAAACTACACTCCAGATAAACCACTCCCCTTCCCCCGCCCCTTATGGTAAGGCAGGGATAAAAGAAAAAAAAAGGAGACTGTTAATTACAATTTACTAAAAACACAAAGCACTGGAATAAGACATGCACAATAACAACAGCATTATTAATAGCAGAAGTATACAAAAAAGAGAAGGTGTTTCACCCACAAAAATATATTAACCACTCAGAACAGAACAGGACGGTATATGCTCCCTGTAGGACATGTCTGAGTAGTTTCCCCAAAAGAAATAGGATGACTGCGCCATATTCGCCAAGTAAAGGCAATATGGCGGGGGAGCTATCATGGCTATTGTTTTCCCCTGCCCAGCTCAAAAGCAATGAAAAGCAAGGACAGCCAAACCCCTGGAAGCTAGGTGTCTTGGGGTGACTTTATAATGTGTATCCCCTATCACCACTCTATGCCCAGAAGATGAATTCTGTGCCTTTAAGTCTGGGTGTGAGAGAAAACTGAGCAAACTTTTCAAAATACTTGCTCAAGGACACACAGCTCTCTGCTCGTGGCTCGGCGGCAGGGAGGGAGGCAGAGGCGACCTTGCTTTCCAGCCAGCTTCCAGCTTTTTCTCTCCGGAGAGAGTTTTCTTGGGACTTTGGGTTTTTTTTTCTGTCTTCTTCTCTTCGGGACTGTTTTACAACACCGGAGGGTATCGGGGGAGACCTTTCCTTCCAAGGCCCCTGGGAGGGGGCCCACCGACCCAGCTCTGAGGAGAGGAGAGGCCACACCCAGAAAAGGACTCTGAAAATCTTCCCAGGTTTCCCTCCACAGCGAGGGATTTTATTATTTAGCATTATTATCCTTTTCTCTGTGTGTTTGTTAAACAAATAGTTTCTATCTCTTTCACTTTCCTTCGAGGAAATTCTTTTTTTTTCCTGAACCTGATGGTGGGGGGCAGGGGTGGTGGTACCCTACCTTTCCCTCGGAGGATATTCTCCTTTAAATTTTGGCCAAACCGGCACACTAGGTCACACAAGCAGGGCCTGTGCAGCTGCTCCACTGAGCTCAGTTTCACTCAGCTGGTTGTGCTGTCACTTCCAACACTCAGCTGCACATTGGAGATCTCCCGTCAGCACCACACCCAGGAGTGGCACTGCTGCCTCTCCTCAGCACCACATCCTGCAGAAACGTCCTGGAGGAAAGGGGGGCGGGACGGGGGGGGAACAGAGGATGGGCTCCACAGATCCAATGCTGACAGTGTGATGTCTATATAACCTAAGTCAAAGTAACAAGGAGCTCATATAGCTTGAGTTAAAAGATATCTATGTAACCTTAATATCAATATACCCTGTAACCTGAAACAATAGCCTTCTTCACTTATACAGCCTAAATCATAAATTTTTACTTATGTAGCTTAAATCATAACTTCTGATACCTATAACTAGAGTTTTTACTTATGTAACCTAAATCATAACTTTTGATACCCATATATCTAATAACTTTTTATACAATGTAATGGCTAGTATATGGTTAACTAGTTGCTTAAATGCTGAATAGACAAAAAGAGAGATAAAGATTCACCAGGTGTGTAGCTTCAGAGATAGATAAGAGTAGTACTAATGAGAAGTGGGCAAATGCAGAGCCAATTAGCCACAAAACAAAGAATTTAGACTGGTTAAGACCGGAGAGACCAAAGAGCACCGTAACTACGCATGCTCCGAAGACAAAGTTGAAAAGTTCAAGTGCGAAGAAGACTTTAGAAGCCTTCATCAAAGACCCCCAAAGACCCCCAAATTAGGGGAGCGCAGGCGCAGTGAGAAGAAATTACCTAATAACCATGAGATCATGTTATGTAAATTGTTTCTGGCACGTATGTGACGATGCTGTGATGACATAGCCACATTAAGCATAATTTACTGCATAAATATACCACTACACTTGACAAAGGTGGGTGAGCTAGGACGAAAAATGCCCCTCATCACCAGTGCTGAAATATAGACATCTGCCCTATAGACATCGGTCTATGGGGACTTATTTCCAGCCTATCTTTCGGGCATCAAGTGTGTCGCTGGAGTCAGCAAGACAAGGCAGCGCATCTCTGGTTTGGCACCGTGGCTTTTCCCACCAAACCCATGTGCCAGTGATGCTGTGGGTGGTGTAGAAGAACAGCGTGGTCACACCCACACAGCACCAAGCCCTGCCCTCCTCTCCATAACAAGGAGAAGCATATTTCCAAACCATCGGAAACTCAGGTTAATTTTGTGTGTGCTAGTTTTGGAGTTCCTTCTGACTTACAGGCACTAAACAATACCAAAGCACAAATACTTCCAGAAAACAGGACAAGTGTTACCTCTGGATTTCCAGCCATGTCTGTTTCCAGGGGTGCTGTTATAAAAGTACATAATCACCAAAATGTTTTCCTTTTGCAAATAATACATGCTTTATAAACCTTTAGTCCTGAAGCATTGCCATACCTATAGGAGGTAATTGTGGTCGTTCCCATATTACAGCTGGAAAATGATGCATAGCTTCTGTGATTGACTTTGCCAAGGTCAGAAAATGATTTAGTGGTGCAGCTCAAAATAACTTATTCCAAGTCCTCTGTTGTAACCACTAGTCTCCATTTTCTCCATCAGAAAATTGCCTCTGGGAGAAAAGAAGATTTGAGGATGTGGGAAGAGAACACATACACATTTGGTAGTCAATACTGATGAAATCAGGTAATACTGCTCTACACTGGTTAGAAAACCTGCCGTGCTTATCTAGATGTAATCATCATCTAATGATTATTTCTGGCAGTATTTTACAGTATGTTCTGTCACCTTTCCACTGAAAAAGCCTTTATATCTTATTATTGCATTACTTATAATGTCTGTTGCCAGCCCACCCAGCATGCTTCTTAAATAATTATAAGTTGTAATATGTTTCTGGCAGCAGAGACAAAGAACTCTACTCCTACCAGCTGGAGATTAGCAATCTCCTTCATTAGCAATTGTAAAAAAAAAATTCTGTTATTATGAATTACATTTTTTATTACTGTTATTATTATTAAACGGCAAGCTACATGCATCAGCATGTTTGAGATGGCAGAGCTTCCATTCTCATGGTAAGTCCTGCCCGAAGAGCATTTCAATGATGGGTGAGCATCCCTGTTTCTTGTCTGCTTAGAAATTTAGAGGTACCCTTCACAGGGTCTCTGAACACTTAACAACCACATACTCTGTAAAGAATAGTCTGTCACATCCAGAGAGTTGCTCTTTCTCCCACAGACACAGATAAACTCCTCTTTTTTAGGTTTTTATTTTTGTGTGTTGGGTGACTTTTGTTTGGTTGGTTGTTGGTTTGGTTTGGGTTTTGTTTGTTTGGTTGGTTTGTTTGATTTTGCTGTTCTTTCTTTGCTGTGTTTGCAAACTATTTGTTCTAGCAAAATTCTAGCAAAGATGTGAGTTTTAATTTTACCCTAAAGCATTTTGTCACCCTTGGGGATGCAAAAGGGGAAGATATACTTTAGAAGGTTTTGCAAAGAAAGATTGTGAAGAAAGTCTTCCGCTGTTATTACACATAATTGTCACTGAGGGGATCTCCTTTAGTAACAGGAAGTTTTTTTGATCCCAGTCAGTTCTGTAGTCAATCACCCATGCAACTTCTAGACAAAATGAAAGGAATGACATGGAGGTAGGAAATCCCCAGGATGGGATTATCGTGGGATAAATTGGTGATACCTTTAAAAGAATGGTGGGAGAGTGCTCTTTCCTTTGAGAATGATATCTTGCCTAAGTTGATTCAGAAGGTTGAGACATTTAGAAACATCTGTCCTTCTGGCTTCAGTACATGCTTAAGTGTTTTTCCAGGTAATGAAACAAGATAACAGTTTTTAAATATCTAGTTCCCATGCCCAAAAAAAGCTTTAAACTATGGCCTTTCCCCTTTTTCTGTCATGGGGAATGGCTCATACCTGCAGGCAGATCATACTGGAATGGCAGGGATGTCGACAGTCCTCTGTTGCTGTCCCGGCATTTTTGCTAACATTTCCTAGCACTGCGGGAGGGTCCACTGAGCAGTTCAGCACTTTAGGATGCCAGATATTGACATTGTTGGAAATCATCCAGATCCATGTCTTTTAGAAACATTCATTTGTCATTCCAAAGGGGTTGGTAAGCTGTGGTTGAAGTTTGCAGCAGACAAAGACAATAACCATTTCATTCAGTCTAGCTAAGTCTGCTGTCATGATGCCAACATAAAATGCCCTAAAGTACAGAAATGTTCTGCTGATGCAATGTATGGGAGAAAAATACCCTTCTTAGTTGGGATAACAACTGTTAGTAGTCACCTATAGGGTCTCTACACAGCTGTAATTCACTCTCAGGACTGATCACAGCCATTTCTGAGCTAAGAACTGTCATCAAGCAAGTCCTAGGGAGAGAATTGCAACCTTATGTGTGCAGTAAGTGGCCATCTATTATCTCAGTGTCATAGGTTTCCCAGATCTCTGCTTCTGCTGCCAGAATTCTTTCCACTTCTCAGCAAAGACATAAAAAGGCATATTTGTGTTCTATTATATGACACTGGATCCCACAAGCTGTCCTCACAATTAGGCCCCATTTTCACAAATTCCCTTACTGAACCCAGAGCAACAGGGTCTTCTAGAAGTAAGAGGCATGTTTACAGAGATGGAGGCAGACGTTGCTGGCTCCTTGCCTGTGTGGGGAATTCGTTTGTCACAATATATCTGATCTGGAAAATTTACTGTACACCCACCTAGCGGAATAGCAATACAGGCTATATCTACGCTTAGAAACATGATGTTTCGAACAGGAAAAAGGTCAGTGTGACTTCTGGCTGTTTTCATCCATTCTACAGTAGATAATAATAGACTTTTCAAACTGAATTTCCAGGAAACACAAGATGCAATTATGCAGAGGAAAACCCCATCTGGATTATAACATACTGTATTGATTCCCCATGTCCAAAAAAATTAATTCAAACTGACGTAGACTCTGCAATCAAGCTTTCTACCTGAATTTATACATCCTAGGCTTTTGAAGGAGGAAGGATTAGGTTGGTAGATCTGCTGCGCTCCTATGTATTCAAATGGATGTGGCATTCACCAAATTGGATATTGCAAGGTTTCTAAATAGTCTCGTATTTGGCCTAATGCTGATCTAATAATGTGTGGATTCTTGCCCTCTACACAGAAATGTATTTTATTTGGTGTTTTGTTTCCAAGAGTAAGAATCTTGTCTAAATACAGTTCAAAATACTTTTGATTATGAGCTTAGCACAACTGAACCATTCCTCAGCTGGGACATGTCAGTGTTATTCAAGAAACAAAATCTTTCTTTTTTACCCAGCTGCCACTTGTACTTCAAAGTACGACACCTTACTTCTTAACTGACAAAAGTACCTAAGAAATTATACTTTTAATAGCATTCAAAAGTTTTGGATGCCAAGATAATAACTCCCATACTGCCAAGAAAATTATGTTTGATATATTATCAACAAATATCCTCACAAACCTCTTCCAATTTCTGATGTATTTCTTTTCATTATTCAGTTGGACAAACAGAAGCAGAAAGTACTACAGTGTCTCGCTCAAAGAAAAACACATCCAAGGGATCAGAAGAACCTGTACTCAGGTTTCTGAGTTTTGAGCTTCAGCATCAGCAGCTTCATTCACTGCTAAAGATTTCACCAGTACACTATGAAATTTTATAACTTAGAATATTATGTTTGAGAACATAGAGCTCCTTTAATTATTGAAATGTATATCACAATATTTAGCAGACCTTGAGAATTATTTAATGACTACGAATAAGAATTAATTTATTATGGTAGTGATTATGGCTACTGGAGCTGTAGTTGGGGTGATAATGCCTGTTCAAAATGGACATCTGAGATAAAGATCCCAAACAGACATTCAGCAAAGAGAGAGGGAACAAAGGTATAGAAGCAACCATAAATAGGAGAAAAAACCCACTGTAGATACGTTTTATGCTGGATAACATCTATCTCAGGACAGCTTTCTTTGGAAAGAATTTTTCATTTGTTTGCTTGCAACATTTTGATTTGATTGTCTATCTTTGCTTGATTTTATGGGAGTAAGCACATGAGAGCAAACCCTGTGATACTGCACAGAGCTGTTTATTGTGCAGAAATCTGTATTAATGTCAATGTATTAATTTTTACTTTATAAAAAGCACTTGGAAAAGATAGCTTGTAATGTTTGCAATAACAGTGAAGGCATGTCCAATTCATCTCATTGCTGCTCTCTATTAGGGGTAATTCATGCAAAATAATGGTCTAGCGCCCATGAGCTTTTAAGTGTGGATCTAGGCATAAGAGGTAGCAAAATACTTAAGGAAATTTCTGCAAGAGAGGCTTTCTGGTTTGCAAGACTGCTCCACAGAAACAGCATTTTTCAATGTTTTAAAGGCAGAAGAAAAAAGGAATTGGGAAAACTTAGCTGTGAGGCAAAGCACATGGAAAATTGTAGATGTTCCTCAGTTTAATTCTGTGTATTGCAATGTACTGATTGTGTGGTATTTTAGTAGATTTTCAAATGCAGTGTCACGTACGTGCTCTACAATGGGAATCATTCCCATTGTACTATCTCTCTTTTATCTGAGTAAAATTATCCTGGCTTACATGTAGCAATAAGTCTCTAAACATACTCTGCTAGTGAAAGAAACTGTCTTTGGAGGGAAGTGAGAAGCTAACAGGGAAAGACAACGTGGGACGGCTTCTTTTGGCAGTATAGACTCAAGACAACTCACAATGTTTGTGGACAGCTGGTACCAAACCGAATTAGAGTTAGAAAAGTCCTAGAGTTAGAGAACCGCCTTGTTTCAAAAACGTTCAACATAGTCAAGATCTTTTAAACTACTTTAAAGATGCCTCATATGTGCATGAATTTTGAAAGTAGAGCTGAGGGACAATGACTGCCATCTTAGGGTAGGAAAAGCATGTTGCCACCTACTACAGGAGTTTCAGATGTCAGCTGTCAGAGCATGCAGTTTCTTGTAGGAATGTTTCCACATGCTGAGCAGCCTGGTCTCAAGTAAGTCATCAGTAAGTCTCTTCTTGGTTTCCCCATCACCTGCCAAAAGGGAGTGGTAACACCTGCTCACCCCATGCTGTGTATTTGCTTCTCTTTAGGATTTCATTAATCAGTTAATGGCTACAAAGCAAACAGGAAATATTAACAAATACTCACATCAATTTAGAGGTGTAAATTGGTGCTTGCTAGTAGAGTTTTCTCACTGTGCAACACTTTGCTTACTAAAGTCTGTCATCTGATTCTATTACAGCTGATAATTGAGTCAGTCTCTCCAGGAGTGTTTCAATGTTTTGGACAGGCTTTCCCTGGGAGACTTTTCATGCTGAATACATTATTTTAAATTCTACTGATAAGGTATTTTTAATCTTTTTTTTTTTTCCTATGTAATCCCAAGTCACTCCGAAGAATCTGCTTTAAGCTTAAAAGAGATACCAGATTGGGCCTTAGATTTTCTGTTATTAATTTTTCCTTGTGTTAGGAACTTAAATCAAGATAACACTTTGTCACCTACAGAATTTTCTTCTCACCTTAGGAGCAGCAAAAAAACCAAAAAATGATGATCAATGCTGTATCTTTTCATAAATTCTTTCTGCATTCTGTGGTGGATATATTAGACCCCAACAATTACCTCTTCTTGCTACAAGGCCAACCCACTGAATTATTGAATCATTCCAACTTTCTCTGTTATTCAGAAAAATGCATGTGTAATTAATACCCCCACAAGTAGTAGCACCTTCATCAGAGGAGACTGATTAATCCCATTTTAGAATTACCTTGCACTTTTGTGGAACAAAAGGACTGAGTATTCAGAAATCTTTTACAAAGGAAGATAGCTGAACTTTAGCCTACATATAGGGTCAGAGGCACCTTTTTTATTACATTGTTTTTGCTTTGAGTGTGCTTAGAAAATGTCTCCTAGATTAGGAATTCACAATCCATGAGTATTTTGAGTGTTTGTATGGTAAACTGTCAAGTCTTGTGAAGAATTTGTACTTCATTAATGAAGCAAAATAAAGAACATGTTGAAAAGGGTTCTAAAAGCTGAAATTACTTAAGTAACGTTCTCATAGTGCAAAGTGTTTTGTGTATATGCTTAAGGTACAACTGCTCTCATTTTAAAGCTCACCTTCTTGTCAGCTGAGACTCACTGGGACTCAGTGAGAGACTGTCTCCTGAAAAAAAATAAAACAAATTTTTTGTGTGGGTTTTTGTCAGTCAGATAAATTGTTTTCATTGCATTGCCCTTTAAAGAGTTGGTTTTATACAGCAAGGAAGCAAAGAAAAAATAGATGGTGCTGTTTATAAATACAGAATCAAAGACTCAAAGAAGGGTTGGGGTTGTAAGGGACTGCTGGAGATTGTTTGGTCCTACCTCCCTGCTAAAGTAGGCTCACCTAAAGCAGGTTGCACAGGATTGCTTCCAGGTGGCTTTTGAATATATCCAGAGACAGAGACTCCACACTCTCTCTCTCTCTCTGGGCAGCCTGTTCCAGTGTTTTGTCACCCTCAAAGTAAAGATGTTTTTCCTCATGTTCAGATGGAACTTCCTGTATTTCTGTTTGTGACCATTGCCCTTCTTCTGTCCCTGCTTGGCATCACTGAGGTTCTGGCCTCATCTTCTTGATACCCTCACCTCAGATACTTGTATACATTGATTAGCCTCCCTCTCAGCTGACTCTTTTTGAGGTTAAACAGGCCCAACCCTCACCCTTTTCCCATAAGTTAATCATCTTTGTTACCTTTCACTGAAATCACTCCAGGAGCTCCAAGTCTCCCTTGGACTGAGGAGCCCAGGACTGGACACAGCACTGCAGATGTGGCCTCACCAGGGCAGAGCAGAGGGACAGGATCACCTCCCTTGACCTGCTGGCAGTGCTCTTCCTAACGCACCCCAGGACACCATTGGCCTTCTTGGCCCCAAGGAAGGGCACACTGCTGGCTCATGGACAGCTTGTTGGACACCAGCACCCCCTCGTCCTTCTCCACAGAGCTGCCCCCTGGCAGGTTGGCCCCCAGCCTCTGCTGGTGCTTGGGGTTATTATCCCCCAGGTGCAGCACCCTACATTTGCCTTTGTTTAACTTCACAGGTTCCTCTCTGCTCAACTCTCCAGCCTGTCCAGGTCTTGCTGAATGCACTCAGCACAGAATTCTCCTGTAACAGCCACTTCTCCCAGTTTCCTGAAAGCTATCATTACTTGCGTTTTTGTAAAATAGATTTCTAGCTACATCCCCCCTAACCTCCTCACTTCTGCAGACCAAAAAAAAATCAGGAACCCAAGTATATATACGCAACCAGTATGGTTTGAGGAAGCCAGGGTTTGGAGAAAAAAGCAGTGAATTTGGTCATGCTAGAGCCACAAAAGCTCATATTGTTTGTCAGCAGCTTAGAATGTCACATAAAAGCAAAACATTGCTTTTCAAACCTTTTCAATTATGCCTTCTACTGCTCTGCAACATCCAGGGTTTATTCTAACCCCAATTCCGCTCTCATCTTCTCTCCCCATCCTACCATTAAATATTTCATCCTTCTATTCACAGACTGAGTTTTCTGTGTTTTTAAAAAACATTTTCTTTCTCTTTATTATGAATTTTATGTGCCCTTCTGGCAGTAAAAATCCCTTTTCTCCAGTCACACGACTATGGCCATTAAGAATCATATGTTCCTGAGGAGATAATATACTTACATTGTTTTAGCATGAAAATATCAATTGTACCTCAGGTACACACTGCAATCTGCTCATAGTTTGAAGCCAAAAGACCTTGTTTTCAGGTATTCAGGGCTATTACATAGATTACCTTCTGCTTCTGTTGTTGTTTGTGTTGATTTTCCTGATCTGTATAAATTGCAGGTGTAGCTATAAGGTTCCTAGGAAAGCTTGTCCAGATCCCAGCACAGAATTTAACAGCTATCAAAAAGACTCTGCCTAGAAAATTTGAGGATATAGCTATGGGTTGAATTAGTTATTATTCTATGGCCACCCTTCCCCATGGGCAGTGTTCAGGACCCCACTAACGAGTCTCATTACCTCACTCCCTTCTTATCAACAGTCTGCTGTGTCTTTGGGTTACTTCCTCTCTTTTCTTGCTGCTAGTCTTATTTTAGAAACCTCCTTTGTAAAAACAAACAAAAAAACCACAAAGCCAAGCAACACCAAAAAATGAAAACAGAAGACTAACTCAGTTTGGCAAAAAAAAAAATTACAACAGTGTAACTACATTGATATGAGACAAGATAGATAAGAATCAAGCACAGGCACTCAGTGTACTGGTATCTAAATTATCTTGCTTCTTGTGTTGCTGTCAGTTTTCTTTTGCTTATTTAGGTGGAATTTTTATCCTCTCAGAATATGGAGAAATTTCTTGTTTATGTTCAACTCGCTATTGTATTAAAACATTGTTTCCTGAAAGGTAAGCCTGTGACTAATCCATTGAGGCTGCTACAGTACTGTGGAATTAGATTGGATGTTAGCACAAGGATATAGCAAGGACAGTTTAATGGAAGTGTCACAGACAAAAAGTGTCATATGCATATGGCTATGGTCAAAGCAAAGAAACAGGAAAAGCTCACCTCCATGGTTAGGCACTGCGATTACACTGGGGACCAAACACTCCTCTTTAGAGGCAAGATTGCCCACCAGAGATCTGAGGGTTTGTGGTATACATTTGACACTCCTCAAGCTATTTTCCGCTCTGTTTCTCAAATGAACTCTACTGGCTTTTCTGATGCCAAAGGCATATGATGTAGTACAGTCATTCAGTCAGGTTCTCGGCAGTCATTACATCTTTTTAAATTATCTTTGCTCTTCTCTGGGACAGATTTATCCAGAATTTGCTCTTCACTGTTGATAACATATGATTATATATTTCATATACAATATAACAAGCAGTATGCCTTTGGCAATTGTAAAGTTTTACATTAAATCATAAAATTATTTGAATTATCAAATTCATCCATTGAGGATTTACATATTACTGACCATGGCTCTGCACAAATCTGTTGAATTTTCCTTCATGCTTCCTCATTATATAAGTTTTTATTTCCCTAATTATTATTATTTTTTATAACTGGTTTATTTTATAAATGTTCCTTGTTCATTTCTTTGATGAATATCAACTGGTGATAGCTGAACAAAACAGAGCTGGGGAATTTACACTGGCAACTGCTTTTGATTTAGCCCAGGACTGAGCAAGAAGGTGCTTCTTTTAATGAGAATAACTACACTCAATAGGAGATAGGAGGACAGATTGCAACACCAGGAGGGAAAAGAGATGTCAGTTATAGAACAGGAGGTAAATGAAATGTTTCCCTTGTCTACTGGTAAGAAAGTCTGCATGAATGGTTCTGGGATTAATAGAGCCTAATTGCAGACAAATTTGTTCTTACTATTCCCCAAAATTTCACTTTGTTTTGGACATTCTGTTCTGCTGAGACCCAGTTCTCTTAAATGTTTGATAGTGAGGGATGCAGAAAGAATTCTTCTGTCAGGTGTCTAGGTATAGTGGTACAGTTTTGTAACTATTTCTAGATTTTTTTGGAGTCTCTGTATATAAACCTACATGTCTACGCCAACAGATGTTTGTGTATGTGTGTGTGTAAGATCTTGGAAGATACTTTGAGTATTTGTATGAATGCTTGTGTTTTCATACTTTGGAAAGAATCTATGATACTTTGGTTTTTTGTCCTGTTTATTTCATTTTTAGTGTCTTGGAAACTTCTCTTCTAGGAGACAACCAAAATCATCCTCGGAGCCTGTGCCTTGTGCTGTTTTACACCATAATTCACTTTGGTCAACCTCCAAACATGACAGTAAGAAGACTGTTACACAATACACATGCCCATATCCATTCAACTGCTGTCTCTGTTACTCCAGGTAATGGAACCACATGACATTTCCTTTACTCCTGTGGTTTCATTTTCTACATGACTTTGGAATTTCTTTTAAGGATTCATATATAGGTATGCATGTAACTAACAAGTACCAACAAACATGACAAGTGCACAGCCAGCTGTGTCCATCCCACAGCATATGTTCCGGACACATATACCACACAGAAATTAAAAATAAAAAGGTAGTATGTGCACTTTAAAACAGCCCAATCATACATACAATTAATGCAAATTTTCACTGGGACTTGGGTTGTGGCCCTAAACCATCATCAGTGCCTAATGCAGCAGTAGGTTCTTTGTCATGTGATGCAGCAGTGCTTGTAGTTTAGATTATTTCCATTCTACCTGGTTATATCTAGTATTTACCCATCCAAATTGTTGTTCATCCAGAAAATGCAAAACTGTTTTACTCATTTGCATGAATACACAGTAAAATGGTGCAGTCAAGCAGCACGCAGAGCACCTCCACAGAGCCTGCACCCATACAGCACGCAAAGCATGAGCATCCTGGAATCACACTTTGCACTTCACGTGAAGGCAAAGAACTGGCATTCTTACAAACTTCTGAAAGACTCCTACTCCTCAGTCCATAGTTCTGGTAAATGGGTTGCTGCAGACGTGTTAAAATCCAAATCCATTTATTTTCTTATGTATACATTTTTCATTAAAAGGTGCACTGTGGACGAAGGAGGCTGTTCATGTATTCATGTGTCTCTCTCAGTTTTCTGATTGTTTTTTTTTATTTTTCAATTTTTCCCAATTTATTTTTGATTGTTTTCTATTCCTTGGAGGCCAAAATTCAATATATAAAAATGTCTTTAAAAAGGTGAATCAACTTCTAATGTCAAATTCAATAAGGTCAGCTACCACAATCACATCACTTCACAATATGAAAAGACAATGATGTCCCTCATTTCTACTATTTTCAGAGATGCTCTGATTTGAAAATTAAGGATAAGTTACTGCAGTGCTTAGAATCCAAATTGATATTCAGAAAATGGACCTCACATAATGATTTTTCTGTCCAGCTTATTTATTCTGAATCCTATAGTCATTAATACCCTCTAAACTCCAGGGAATTGAAGGCACAAGTGTAAAGTTATTTTCCTTATCTTGTTTGCAGGGAAAAACTGAATTTCAGATGCTCATAAAATAGCATAATTAGTTATCATGGGTCTGCTTCTGACCACAGCTTTGGTGCATTGCATGCCTGCAGATGTGGCACAGGCTGAGGGTCTGCTTGAAGTGGGGACCACTAGGAAGTACCATCTCCAATAGCCAAAGCTCCTCCTCAGGTTCTTCCCAGCTCAAAAGATAGCTCTGGCAACTGAACTCCCATGAGGACTGCAGCCCTTCCATGTGGCTGGCAATGTCCTGCTCCAGGGATGGATGGCTGTAATTCCTTTATGGGTGAAATGATCCACGCAGTCTCAATATGACTGCTCAATCCTTGCCAGTAAACTTGGGTAAGCAATTAAAAAAAAATCAGAGTGAATTTACAAGTATTATGGGGAAAGGGTTTTGCTAATATGGAGATGGATTAATTTCAGGTTATTAAAAATCATTATTTCATTTTTAGAGTTAATGTTTAATGTAAGAAAAATATTTGATAGGGTTTTTTTAAAACCTAATATCAAATAATGTGGGGTTTTCCCCTGCATTTCCCAAAATAAATTATTTAGGATTAAATTCCCTCCACTTTAGATATTGAACAATATACGTTGAATCCTAAGCCTATAAACATACTTATCCTGCAATCAGGATTCATGAATAAAGGAGGTACTCTTTACCAATAAACAAAAGAAGTTATTTTTAAATACCCTAGGGCAGGTTTCGTCTAAGTCAAAGTTAGTCTAGACAAACAAACCCTTTGAATAACTAACTGAGAAGGTAATGGCTTATTCCCTTGAGTTCCCTATTTCTTTCTTAACTTTCTATGAAGGGAGACTAGAATGACGACCTTACTCTCAAACATGGAGCTCTTGACATATGTATAAGCACAGGTGTTTTCCACTCATCAAGATTTCAATACTCTGTTCCAAGTTTTTGAAGACATACATTATTTACAGAATCTAAAGATTGCTTTACTCCCTGTACTGTATTTTGTTTCAGTCAAAACATTTTCTCTGGTGAGTTCGTTTTCTCATCTGATGCAGTGAAGCATTAAGCATCTGCCTAAGTCAAACCTTGTGAATATTTCTACTCGAGCCCAAGAACTTTGCTACATAATGTTTACATTTGTAAGTTCTTTGCTGAATGTTGTTCATAGCATGAATCTTATTAAGAAAACAGTCCAGGCAGTTCACGTTGTTTGTGTATGCTTTATTCAGCTCTTGTTCTGATATTTTTTACTAACAATGCCCCATATGTAGCTTCTTTATTTGTACTTCTCATTCCCATAGTGGCTATTTAAGTGCTCTAAATAAAGCAGGCTGTCTTGGGATGACTTTATGATGTGTATCCCCTATCACCACTCTATGCCCAGAAGATGAATCCTGTGCATTTAAGACTGGGTGCAAGAGGAAAGCAAACTTTTCAAAACAATTTCTCAAGGACACACGCAGCTCTCTCTGGGCTCGGCGGCAGAGTGTGGAGGGCAGCGACTTTGCTCTTCAGACAGCTCTCAGCTCCCTTTCTCCAGAGAGAGAGAGTTTTCCTGAGACCTTTTTTGGATTTCTTCCTCCTTCTTCTTTTTGGGACTGTTCTACAACATCGGACCACACCAGGGGAGAACTCCTTTTCCAAGGCCTCCTGGAAGGGGCCCAGCGACCCATCTCTGAGGAGGGAAGAGGCCACACCAAAGAGGACTCTGAATTTTTCCAGGTTTCTCTCCACAGTGAGAGATATTTTTTTGTTTGTTTTGTTTTGTTTTGTTATTTAGTTTTGCTATCCTTTCTGTGTGTTTGTTTAATAAATAGTGTTTCTCTCTTTCACTTTCCTTCGAGGAATTTTTTTCTTTCCCGAACCTAGGTTTGGGGGAGGGGTGGTGGTAATCTGCCTTCCCTCAGAGGATATTTCTCCTCTAATTTGGCCGACCCGGCACACAGGCCTAAGATTTTGTTTGAGAATTAAGCATCCAGTTGAGTTTTGTAAAAAATATTGTATTAACATTCTCAGAAACTGGTTTAATTTTGCTGTCTCTGTATAAGTGATACTCCTAATTTCAGTGGTCTTAGTTCCAAGTTGTACGAATGTAAGGGGTATGAAAAGAATAAGATGTGAATTATTGTATGACGATATGGAAATTGAATTCATGTTTTACCATAAAAGAATATCCACCACTCATTTGAAGCTGTCTATTATGTATATTCCTTCCAAAATATTTTAGACTGTTTACAAGAAATAATCAACATTAGAGATTTATGGTCTGTCCTTGGGAAATTGGTATTTCCTTACCAGTGCAGTTGAGTTCAGGTAGCAAAAGCCCCACCTCCCCTTCTACATTTGATTTTAATATCTTAATATTAGATGACTTGATAAAAATTGTGCACAAAAAGATCAGATGCTGTAGAGAATCCATACTATAACAGTTGGATTGCTTAAGAGAACATAGACTAAGGCTGAATAATTATGCAAAAGATAAATCATCAAGCCATGTAATTAATTTGGAATTACAATGACAATAAAGGTACAGTTAAATTCTTATTGATACATTAAAATTGTGATAAATGTTAATATATTTAATTGGTATTTAACAAGATAGCTATAGCAAGTTAATTAGATATCCATTTACATACTTCATAAATGTCAGCATTTTTAACAATTCAGCCCACATTTAGAGTACAGTACAGCCTTGGGTAATCCTGGATACAATAGGTGTGACAAGTAACACTAGCCCCATTTCCCTTCTGATCCTTTTATCATGGTCAGGATGAAATTAGAGTGAAATTTCCCTTCCCCTTCCCCTTCTTTTTCCCATTAACTATCTGGACTTCATAAAGACAAACTAGACACTAATAGCTTCTGGACAATTTTGATGTCAAGATCTCTGTGCCTCCCCTTCACATCTCTAAGTTATTAAGATTCAAGCTGACTATTTACAAATGAAAGAGATCTATATTCACCGTGATTTTAACATGCCCTGTCAAATTTGTGAACTGATGATGCTAGAAAGTACAGAGAAATTAAACCCAGAAGCTCTGTCAGCCTTTAACTAACTACCACACATAAAATGCAAGAATATAAAAAGTTATGTATGGGAACTTAAGAGTCACTTTAAAAAGCCAGCTGCAAGCAGAAAATGTCAAAACAGTTTGTCAAGTAAGTTTATAACACTTCTTCATTATCTTAATCATAAGGATGCATAAAAATGGCCATGAAGATAAGTAGATCTGTTGTTCCCCCCCTCCCCCCCACGCCCTTTTTTCTCCCAGACACTAAGATAAAAGGAGACTGGCAAGGTTTTTAAAGATACCCTTAAATGAAGAGTGATGATGGTTCCTTTAGATTTGCTTTGAAGAACATATTACATAATGCCTGAATTACAATAAAAGAGATAGAGACACTTGGATGGGATGAGCGGGAGATCGAACAGGAGACAAGAAACAGAGGAAGGCTAAGATGGGTGAAAATTCTTGATTAGTTCCAGGCATTTTCTTTTGATTTATTCTCATGTGACCTAATTGAAGAATATTTCCTACCAAAGATGTTCAGTATCATGGGCAGGATTTCCAGATCTATTTGGTATTTCAGTTAAAAGATGGCTAAAAATATTAAAATTGTATAATGAAAACATGCAAAGTCTACATGTTCCAATTTTTTTTATTTATTCTGACATTTTATTTAAGACAATCAGAACATGCTTTCATTATGTTTGCCTGGTCTGCTCCTTAGAAGACAGTGCTGTCCTACGCACAGGAGTGCACTGGGCTACTTTTTTAGACTTTCCAGGAGGTAGACTCCTGAAGTCATTGTTCTACTGGGCTAACAGCTAATATTGAGTAGCACTGAGGAAGAGGGCATTAAATTGTTTCACTTGGGAATGCAGAAGACTTCAATAAAGTCTTCAATAAAGCCCATATATTTTCTAGTAAGAATTTCAATGGTTTCCAATGGTTTAAGCACATAGACTGCCTTGCACCTATTTGTCAACTAAAAGCAAGAATACAGGATTTATGATACTAGTAAGATAAAGAAACACTCATATGAACGAAACAGGCCATATTAATAAAAAATATTAATCTCAGTAGTATTTTTAAGACCAAAGAAAATGACAGTCTTTTTTGAAAGTTTCCCAGAATTGGTTCAGTTTTACAAGTATTTTGAAACTCAGATAAACAAAATTCCACAACGGCAACATGCTGGCGGTTGGTATGCTGATTGTGTTCTTATTTTCTGCTTCTTTCTCAGTCAGGTTTTAGTCCTTAGTGACTGAATGGCCATTTCATCTCTTCCCTCTAGAAAGCATTCTACACAAATACAAGTTTCAATTTATAAAATTTCACCTGATATTTCTTGTATATTTTCCCACTGCTAGGTTTACTCAAATAAAAATGACAACTCTATTTCTACTTGAAACATTCACTACATCCTTCTTCTACTAAATCTTTTGAGACCAAAAATTTTAGCAAATATCACCATTCTTTCCACTAGCTGTGTTGTTATAACACCAAATATTGATTCCTGGTAATCTTTCTTTAATGGTTCCTTTAGGTTTACAACAACTTTTTATGTACTTTGCCATATTTCCCTAGATTCTAAGATTATCTGTGTATGAGATAAATTATAGAAATTATTATTATTGTTTGACAAAGCAAGGCAAACTCCACTTCCATATGGAAATCTATAAATCTGAAGAACAGGTCATTTGCTATTTGGCTGCTGATGTGTGCATTTAGTCCAAATTACAACCAGCGCCATGGAGAGAAGAATTGTCCCTCAAAACACATTCTAAGTAATCAAGGATTAAGTGTACTTATTAAGATTACTGTTGTGAATAACTGTACCAGTTATGTTTTCTAGGTCAAAGTGAAAAACAGTAAAATAAATGAAACTTAAATACGCAATTTTTTTTTTTTTTTTTTTCCAGAGGAAACACTTAAAAATTTCCAGGATTAAAAGGAATGTTTAGGGTCACTAAATTTCTTTAGTACATATTTTTAAAAAATAAACATGGACACTGCAATTTATATCCAATTAATAAGAGTGTCATAAACATATACATATGAATTCTTTATCCATGGTCACACTTAAAAAGACCTGTGATCAGTGAAAACATAAATTAGACAATGATCTGTATGCGGAAGGGACATTTTCAGCCTTATATTTTTCAGGTAGCCATGGTCATATGCTGTGACCATAATACTTGAACAAGTCTAACGTGGTAGGGAAGTATTGGAACTCAAATACATACATGACTCAATGTAGGCAGAAGTTATTTTTACGCTATTTCAGAAGTCGTTTTCCACTGAAAATTGTATGTAACCATAGTGGTAATTTCATGCACTTAAAAATAAATTTTAAAAAGGCATGCCTAAAGACCTGTGTAGATATTTTGCCATTTTTAGACAAAGACCCCCATAATATTGTCACTGGAGTTGATGTGTTAGATATATATTTCTCTTTACTTTAGGAATGCTTGGTTCTTTCAATTATGGGGGTTTCTCTAAATTCAAACAAGAAAAGAGATAACCTATGTAGAGAGGGTAATTTGTGCACGTATCCTGAGCTTAAATTTCGTGAGAAATGAAACACCTTCTTAAAAGAAGTGCTGGAATCATGAAAGTTGTTAAGATTCTTCCTATCCATTATTCTGGACCTGCAGAGTGATTCTGTACTCCTTTTAAGAGTGTTTAGAAATGTACTCGTTGGCTATACAGGAAGCATAACTCTAGTATTGAGTAGATTGCATCTGTGTGAATTCATAACTGTTGAATAATACAGCTGAAATTTGACTGCTACCTTCCAAACTCCAGTTTTGATTGACTATTTTATAACTGAAATTGTCCAATAGACACAGAAGCCAGGTAAGAATCTGGCAGAGGTGTCCACAGAAGAATGATTTCAAAGACTTTGTTTGCTTATAAATATGAAGAATCAACATTTTTGTTCCTGGTCACATGTGAAGAGCCGAAATTATTCTTTCCTGAGATACTTATTTAGGACATTCAATGAATCTAAATACTTCACTGAATACACTGACTTTGAGTAAATTCTTTAAAAACATAGCTTGTGTACTAAGTATTCTGTTAGCCTGTGTGGCAGGAAAAAAGAGATCCACATTACAACCCAGGTGCTGTATGCTTTCTCTCTAGTCAGTAGAGAAAGATCAGCCTCTTAAGAGAGGGAGTTACATTTTGGGGAAGCAGATTCACCTGCTAGGGTGCCTCACTCTGCTAACAATACAGGGGGTTAACAGCCAACCCACATTCTAATTCAGTTTTTTAGCTAAAGGACTAAGGTGAGAATGGATGAGCCCAGCCTAGAAACCACAAGACTCGGGGCTTTTCAAAAGCTTATTCTAACAAAGTTTCTGCCTCCATTTCAATATTCCAGGTTCATGGCCCACAGGTGTAGGCAAAAGCATATGTTACACTTTGCCACAATTCTTTTAGTTTCCTTTCTAAAATAGGATTACAAACTCTTCAGAATTCTCTCAGAGAGCAAACTGCTCGTCATCATCCGGAAGACACATCCTAGTCAGCTTTTGCTAGTGATCAAAACTCAGAAGGATCATTGTTGAGGGCAGGTTGAAAGAAGCATTTACAATTCTATGAGATTTCAGAGACAGTTGAAAATAGCCAGTGCTCTGATGCAGTATGGTTATCATAAAAGCTTTCACTAAATACATTTTTCCTATCAGATAGCAAGACATAGCTGCACAGAAATGTTGAGGAAGTTTCCTCTGAACATATTAATCTAAAAAAGGCATTTCATTTTTTATTTGGTAACTTGTACATTGGAGAAACCTTGTTTTCTTCCAGCCGTAATCCCTGTTATGCAATTTCTGTGTTTAGTTTAGAAAGGGTATAAAACCCATAAGAACTATTGCTCCCATACAGTTTAACTCAGTTTTTACCCACTTATCTAATTTATTTTCTTGTAATCTGTTTCTAGATTTTTTATTTACCATTATTCTATTCACAACATATTAGTAAGTAGAGACAATCATCCCCTTTCCAACCCTAATTGGTGAGTGGAATTTTTGATCCAGTGCCATCAGCATAATTTGAAATCAGGTGGTATTAAACCAATTAGATTTTTTTAATTGATTTTTGCATTTCCTGCAGTAAGGGAAATTCATTGATGTTCACTTTGGAAATGAGGTAACAATGACTTTTGAAACATTGCCAGCTCTCAAAATGTAAAGTCAATATCAATTCATTTGCAAATTAATGGGACTGATTTTATTGTAAATAACTAGCAACTGTGCAGTTGGCAGGTCTGAGTTAGTCATTATTCAGAGCATCACACGTAAGTTCTGAAGGTAATGGAAGAGTTCAGAAATAGACTTTTTAATCAAGAGTTTTATATTATCTTTGGGAGTTAAATATTTTTCACCTTAAAAAGAAGTGTGTTGCAGTGACCTTATGGTGTGAGTAGAAAAGTTTATGTTACACCTAGTCTGTGTCTTTAAACACAGGCCTAAATACAGTTGGGTGAGCAATCACATTTCAAACTGAAAAAAACCCCAACAAAATTGAAATCATTTCAGTTTGCTGTCAAACAGTTTGTCTTCACGTTTTTTTCATTCAGGAAAGAAATGTTCTTGAAGTAAACTGTTGAAAGGAACTGTAGGGTTTTCTTAAGTGGATAAATAATGATTTAGTTTGAGCTTTTTTTTTTTTGTTAGTTTCTTTTGCAACTAAATGCTTTGTTCTCCTTATTAAACTGAAGTACAGTTGGAATTGAAACATCATTTTGAAATGGCAAGTGGAAACTCCATTTTTCTTGTTTTCCACCCATTTTTCTAGCTTAAACACTATGAAAAATTCAAAATGAATTTGTGAATTGTTTTGGGCAGATGCATTTTTCACTGAGAAAAGCTTTTGCCTGAAGAGTTTCCCGTAGCTACAGTCCTGAATAATGCATTGCATGTAGCTTTGCCCATGAGATCTATAGGCAACTGTACATTCTACAGATGTTTCTTAGGATAGAACACCTCCAGAGTTCTCTTCAGAACAAAATCCCAACTTAGTCCTTAAAAAAATCTACATTTTCTATATCATCACCATGTCTAGGTGCTGAACTGGGGAATAACTGAAACAAAGGCTTCTTCTCTTTCCTAGTGCTTCTAACCCCTTTTTCTGCAGAACAAAATTATTTAGCCTACAATCCTAAACTAACACTTGTCCCTCCAGCATGCTATCTTGTTATAAGAACCTGATTCTCTTTAGCTTCTCTCATAAAAGTGCTGAAAATTAGTCAAAAGGGAGAAAATCTGTGTAAGGACTGTATTTCTTTTAATGTAGTCATCTGTGGGGTCTCAAAACCTCTTTGCCATCCGAGTATGGCCACTCCTGTAGATCCATTACTGTACTTTAATGTAGCCCAGTCACTCTCTATGAAATACTGTTTGGGTTTGTCATTTGTGTAACCTGTGTCTCCTCTTTATTTTGACTGTGCACAAATGAAGGCATAATTTAACTTTTTGATTTTGCCTCAAAATTTAAATGCTGTATGTTCCTTTGCAGCATTTCTGTTATTATAAAGAAAGCACAAAACTTCTGGAAAACCTAAATGCATTGAAAATACTCTATTTTGATAAGATTGTTCCATATGTGAGTAGAATTGTTTTAGTCACAAACTGAAATGCTTTCAGGACTAAAATTTTTATGTCTATTAGAATTTGGAAAAGAATAAGGTTGTCATTGATATTTTACATTCTTCCATTTATCAATTTTCTGTTCTTAAATATGAAAATGTGTGCTATATTTAAGTACCTATTCAGTCCCCAGTACTAAACCTTCTTATTTACTACTAGGACCTTAAAAAAATTTTTTTTGGCTCAAATTTCATTTAGCAGGTTCTAGAGAGATCAATAGGTGAGGTTAACTTTAAAACAAACACAGAACCCAGATCCTCACAAGCATTTAGATCCTTATCTCCCATCCAGGCTGAAATATTTTCAAAGATATGAGCCCTGAAGGATATCTTGGCTTCTAAATAAAGCAGAACATGACATACATTCGGCTTTATTTAGAAATGGTGCAGTAAATGTGCATTGTAAGGGTTACTCCAGAAATCTGATGGGTGATAGGCAATTCAAGATTTTCCAGGCACACCAAGGATATTGACTTTCTGAAGCTGACTAGATGATGTGAGCTACTTCCAGCAATTCAATCTACTCCATTCAGAGCATAGCCAGTTTATAAAGGCATGCAATTTGTAGAGGACTGTTTCAGGGTCACCGTGCTACAGCCCTCTTGACACAGCCAAAAGAAAGTCGTGAATAGAGGATGAGAAATCTGATTGCTGATTAGCTTCAGCGTTATTTCAATCAATTCCCAGACGGAAGTTAGCAATCTGCCCAGCATTCAACAAAAGATTGCTATTAAAGAGCCATTATGATGGGAACACTCAATTCAGAAAGGTGGTGTTGTTTTTTTTTTTTTTTTAAGTTTTTGATAAATCTGGTTTTTGAGGAGGGTTTTTCTGTTGGGTTTTTTTGTTCTTTTTTTATCAGCTTGAGTTCTATTCAAGGACTTTGTGATTATAACACTATTCTTACTGAATTTATGACTTTTTTTCATTCACACTTACTATGGGCAAGCTGCATGGATTATTTAAAACTAAATACTCAGAGGAATTTTCTCAAAGGCAGTCCTCCTCCCACAGATAAACTGCTGCTAAATTAAACTGATTAATGAACATCTTATTATTTCTTTTGAAGCTAAAAAGATCAAAAGGTTATTATATCTATTTTTGTAATGATACAAAAACATCTTTAGGTGAGCCTACCCTGAACAGTCCAGGTGCTCCTCACCATCTAAATACACAAAGAAACAACAGCTTCCTGCACTGTGATTCAAAATTAAACCTTTCCAATTTTTTTAACATGATAAAAGTGAATTAAAGAAGGATGGAATAACCATCGGACTATTAATATGGAACATATTGACAGGATGAGGGATAATGTTTTTAAATTTAAAGAGGATCAATTTAGATTAAATATAAGGAAAAGGTCTTTTGCAATGAAGGTGGTGAAAAAAATACTGGAACAGGTACATGCACATTCCTGGAACTATTCAAGGTCAGGTTTAATAGGACTCTGAGAAACTTGATCTAGTTTAAATATATTTAAAATATATTGCTCATTGCAAGGGGGTTGGACTAGATGACCTTTAAATGTCCCTTCCAACCCAAACAATTCTGATTCTGTGATTCTATAAACATGGTAGAGGAAGCAAGTATCCTTATTTTCCCTCTAATTTTTAGGAAAATATTTAATATTTTGATCTTGCTTTTATTCCCCCAGAACAGCAGAGAGCTATTACCCTCCTTCCCAGGAGTGTGAGGAAGATTAACACATCAATAATTAATACATCAATACATCAATACATCAATACATCAATACATCAATACATCAATACATCAATACATCAATACATCAATACACTGAGGCATTCAGATACTGTGGTAATATAAGAAATATAAATATCTTACATGATTACAAAGATTTACAACTTCAAAAGTATAAAGAAACCTACTAAAAATGCAGATGCATTCAGTGTGTGCATAGTCTTAAAAGTGCTAACTTGTACACTTCCATATTCAGTTCCTTCTAATTTCTATTGGATCAGGTTCACACATTCCGAAAGTAAAAAGCTGGCCTTTCTCATTATCAGTGTTGCAGGCCTGGCCTGATGGTATCTGAATATCTGTCACACTGGTGATGAATCTAAAATCACTACTGGTATTGTAGACCCTCCCAGCTGAAACACAGCAACCTATTCCATCAATGATGTCTACAGCAACGTTAACATGTGTAAGGGCTCCGAACTCCAAAAAAATTTCCAAAATCATTTTTGCCAGGGATTAACTCTGACTTGAAGATATGGAAGCAAATTATATTAAGCTAGGAATTGCTCTTTTTCTGTTACTTCACTGTTTTCATTTTTATTGCATTTAGAAATCCCTAAAAGTATATAGTGAAATAGAGAAAGTCAAGAGCACTCTGCATAGGGAAAAGGAGTTTAAGGGTAGCTGCAGAATAAATGTTAATGCAATACAGAGGAGTTATATTCGTAATTAAGTATCACCAGGTATAAATGCCATCACTGAGCCTTACTGCCTTTCAAAGCTAGTAGTCAGGAAAAAATGCTGCTCTGGGCATGTCTGTAGACTCTGCAGAGGCTTGGCCTACTCTAGGTATGGTCAGAAGTGACATTTGGGAGATAAAACTGCATTTTAGCAGTGGAAGGAATAGCATGATGATATTTTAATCACATCCAAAACCAGGCAAGGTTTGAGAATCTAAATTACAGACTTAAGTGTCCAGAATGGCAACCCTAAGGGGTATTCTCTGCTTCTGTTCATGCAACTGCACATCTTAACTGACAACTACGATCTATCTGGAGCTTTCTGGGGGAAATTAAAGCACAGTTACAATAGTTAAAATAGTTTCACTAGTACTCCATCCCGTAGTCATAGAGCCATTACGTTGTCAGTTTAGCTCCAAAAATCTTTCTATTTCAGTCTTTTCACCTGTCATATAAATAAAAAGTATAAGGAAGTTTGAGTCAATAATATCTGCATAGTCTAGATAGATGCTGAGAATAAAACCACTAAAAATGTTCCAAAAAATTATAGTACATAGAAAAATATTATACTATAAACCTTTTACAAATAGTCTTACACATTTTTGTGGTAAAAGTATCACTTAACAGCCACATTTAACAGCTAAATGTTAGCTAACAGAAAAATGTCTCCCTCAGCCTTGTACACAGGTTTGGGAAAAACAAACACAAAATGCAGATATCAAAGCTGTGGGATCTCTGGCTGCAGATGAAAGAGAGTGTATGCGTGTTCAGAGATACTTTCCATTCTAGAGCTTTGCACTATAAATAGTTGTTTCATCTGTGTCCTGGGTTGCAGTGCATTCTATTACCATCTACATGAACTGTTGACACCAGGTGGGTGGGGTTGCTTGCCTCCTCCCTCCGGACTATCTTCTGTTAATGGGTTTTGCCGCATGACTCATAGATAACCCATTCCAGACAATATTCTGTTAATGGCCCATCAAGGCCTTGCCACATGACTGACAAAATTACATCATCCCATTGTGAGATGCCCCGCCCAGAGGGAGGAGACAGGCATTCCATCCTGGATATAAACTGAGATTGCAAACACCACAAGGAGCCCTGTCTGCTGGTTTCCTGGAGGACGGGAGATACCACTGGACCTTCGGCTGGAGACGATATATGACCAGGGTTCCATCATGCATTCTGTGGTGCCATAGGAGATGTAATCTCTCTCCTTAATAAAGACAATAGAAGTAATTGAGATCATAAGTACTCAATGTGCAATGCTAATATGGAGTAAAACTTACCTTCATTTGCAGTTATTCTGAAATTCTAAGTCCTCAATGAGAAACATATCTAATCACAATTATCTATTTATTTGACAACATATTCCATAAAGAGAAGAAGTATTTCTGAACAACTCTAACAAATAAAGGACTGTCAGTGAGCCTGCTTATGCGGCAGCTTTTATTAAAGTTGTGTTGGGTCACAACAACCTCAGGCAGTGTGACAGACTGGGGAAGAAGTGGCTTGAGAGCTACTTGGCAGAATGGGATGTGGGGGTGATGGTTGACAGTCAGCGCAATATAAGCCAGGGTGTGCCCAGGTGGCCAAGAAGGCCGATGGCATCCTGGCCTGTATCAGCAATTGTCCCCTGTACTTGGCACTGGTGAGGCCACACCTCGAGTGTTGTGTCCAGTTCAGGGTCCTTCATTTTAAAAAGGACATTGAGCTGCTGAAGCAAAGGGCAGAACTCATGAAGGGTCTAGAAAACTTGTCTCATGAGGAATGGCTGAGGGAGTTTGGTTTGCTTAGTCTGGAAAAGAGGAGGCTCAAGAGGGACCTCATCGCTCTCTACAACTACCTGAAAGGAGGCTGTGGGGAGGAGGGGACCAGTCTCTTCTACTGTGCTTGCAGTGAGAGGACCAGAGGAAATGGCTTTAATCTGAGAGAGGGGAGATTCAGGTTAGATATGAGAATAAAATTTTCACTGTTAAGGTGCTCAGGCATTGGAACAGGTTGTCCCAGGAGGTGGTGGAGTTACCATCCCTGGAGGAGTTTAAGAGGCATCTGGACCCGGGTGATGTGGCTTGGGGGCTTAGGGGTTATAGTGCTAGTGCTGGGTTCAGGGCGGTGATCTTAAAGGTCTCTTCCAACTTTATGATTCTATGATTTCATAGAAGCATAACTGTAAGCAGTAGCACACAGAAAAGAGAAAGATAGGCAATCAGAAATGTTTATTGGAATACCAAAAGACTGAAAAGACAAAGGAGAGAGAAAACAAAAAATGGAACTTGTCTGTGCAGGGAAAGTTTAGAGCTGTGGGAAAAGTAACTAAATCCTGCTGCCTTATTTCTTCTGTGTCTATGAACACTGCATTTTACATGTTCTTTGTAAATAAATAGGATGATACCAGTTATATCCCTGACTCCATCACCACTTTATTCTGCTGCAATACCCAGTCTGCAAGATATCTACTGTTGTTTAGCCAGTACATTCAAAAGGGCAAACAAATTTCATGCAGACTGCTTATCTGTTATAAATGCTTCATGCTCTAGCTTGGTTCATCTAGATGACAAGGTTTCCAACATTTTAAAAATTATTTTTAATAAGAATGTATTGAATAAAAGTATTTTATTAATGAGAGTAATCAAATCTTACTGTAAATGTACAGCTATATAAGACATTTTCCCACATTTTGCTATTGAAAATTCAGTGATAAAGCAAAATTGCTAACATTGTACATTAATACATTATTCCATTTGACAGAAAGTCAATATATAGATGACCAGATGGTTTGCTTTATCGTATACCTGACAAGTATATATGGACGCTTGCAGCTGAGGGATAGCTTAAATGATCAGCAGCCATTGAGAAGCCATTATGTCTGTCAATGTTTTTTTAATTGCTGAAAATGTGGATGTGAGCTTTGGGTTGCTGTCATTAATAAATCAATGTCTTTCCCAGTTTCATTTTTTTTGTCTCTCTGTGTAGAAAACCTGTGTTGTAACAGGAAAGTGCCTACTCAGATTTGCATGTATCATTCGCAGTATCAATCAAGCTGAGAAAAATGCAGTTTTGTAAAATTTCATGAATTCTTTTCTGAGACAGTGACTTTGCTATTACAGCCTTCTCATCCCTGAGATGTATATGAAAAAATATGTATACTTCCTTACAGAGTTAGAAGAAATCAGTAAACTTTATCTAGATACACAGTTCACAATCTGGAAATCAAGCTGTTTTTTGCATGCTCATGCATACCTTTAGTTTAAGTAGAGGACAAAATATGAGGTCTTTTTTGATCTTGTATTAAGAAGAGAGACACTGATTTTTTTGTTTCAATTTGTGGTTTCTTTAAAGATACATTTATTAATATTTGTTGAGATAACCTATGGGGATCTAGAGCTTCGTAATGATTTTTACATGTCCTTTGAATAGTATTTGGGTAAATAAAAATAATTTGGAATGTCAAATGTTAGTCCTTAGTATAATTTGTTGCTCAGGTATTAAAATATTTAATTAATTTTGCAAGAAAGCAACAGCACATTCTATGAAATTTAAGTGAGAAATTGCACATCTTGTATAGTGACTATGTGAGGTATGTATTTAATGAATAACAGTCAAGCCAGTATCACAGTGAGTATTCAGGAATTTAAAATGCATAGAAAATATTTGTTTGTGAATAATTAATAAGTAAAAATAAGCAAAACTGAAAACAAATATAATTTGTCTTGTTTCAGTCAAACAATGTGCTAAACGGAAAAAACTAATTAGAAAGCCAGATCTGGGAACTGCCATGAGACTGTAACAGGATTCAGTATCAACAAGGTGCTTTAATTCAACTACTGTCATCTAGTGAAGTTACAGAGTAGGTAATGGTGGGAGAGGGACATATTATTTTACTGGATATTGATATTAAGTTTCCTTAAAGTGAGGTAAAGTCTGGTTTACAGACAACTCCTGTAGTATGAGTGCCATATTCCATATGCAGTTAGTCATGGACACGCAGCTAAGGAAGTGCTTGAATCCTTAGCCAAGGATGCACTTGAATCCAGCCATTATCACTCGTTCCATGTAACTGTTCATAGAGTCTGCTCAGAAAATCACTTACACTGAGGTACTACCATGCCAGAGCAATAACATTTCATACTCTGCATACTGGGCACTATCTGTGTTGTCTCCCTCCAACTGGTAAAATTAAAATAGGAAAGAGCTCTATCTCCATACAGGGAAACTGAAGTGCTAATTCTGTCACCTACTGTTTAAATAAAACCGAAACAAATATTCTCATGAGTACTATACAAGTATTCAAAAGCAAACTGCTGTAGCATATCTCCCTATTTCCACCTATATGTCAGTGTTAAACTTGGTCAAATAGAACATAATCAAGCAGTGTTATAATCATTATATACCTCCAATAGAATCCCTGAATTAAAGCAGCTTGCACTATTTTTTTTTTCTGTTTTGCCCATCTGACATACCAAACTTATTGAGAGGGTTCACATTCTGTTTCTTCTTTCAGTAACCTTGCCTCTCTCAATGCATAAACCAGACCCATTATTCCTAAATATACTTCATCAGTGTGGAAGAAACCTGAGTTCTATTTACAGTGTGCCATTAACAGAATTTTTATTCTCTTCATGGTTTTCTTCCTAGTGCTCCCTAGAAACTTCTTTTTAGCTGATCTCCTGCAACTCTGGAAGATGGTGCAGGAATGTGTCTTTAAGTACGTTCATACTCTGCATGAAACCTGGACTTGTATCCTGGTCTTGGCCTGGCCAGTATAGTGATTCCTTGTTAAAAATGTTTACACTATCTGATGATGACCTCAGTTTGGTTACGACTCTTCTTCTTTTCTCTGTTCCCAGATTCTATATCAACAAAATAGAGTTCTAAAACCAGAGCTAGGGAAAGAAACCTTCACATCAAGAGAAACATATTTCTTTTTCTCTCCTTCCTGCTGCATTCTGCAGGTGGGGGCTCAGAGTCAGCCTTCTTAGACTGTCTTTCAGCTGTGGTTTAGATCATTATCTGTTCCAATTATAAAATTCAGCAGACCTACCTTCAGTTTATATTCCAAAATATCGCACTTGACAAGACAAATCCAAAGGTAATGAAAGCCTAATATTTGGGCTCCCTGGATTTGAACAAATGAGTTAGGGATCATCCAAATGGTTCACATTCAACTTCAGTGTGCATTTAACCACTAATTAAGTTTTACTTACAAAGAATCAAGATCAAGGTTAAAAAGTATACTAACAAGCACCCAAAACGTTTTGAACATAATTTTTTTGGTGTACACAACAGTATATGTCACTTACTGTGTGACAAGTACTATTGATTTGGGGGTGTATTTCTGACAGTTCAGCTCTAAATCTCTATTTGGACTCCCAGGCACTTCCTAATGTGCCACAAAAAAGTCCTGAATACGAATATTTTTCATCTAAGCAACCTTCACAGTGGCAGGAGAGTTGAGGCAGGACAGTCCTCTGCTGCTTTTACTGGGGGAGGCTCTTGGCAGTCCCTTGTCTCAGTGTCACCAAAGTAGGTGGTACCCAGTCACAGACCAACTGTGCACTGAATCTGTAAGGACTCCCGAGAAAACAAAATGGGATTTTTTAAAAAGAATGATTTCAGGTTTTCAGACTTCAGAGAGAAGCAATTTAGGCATAATTTGTCATTCTAGCCCAAACTATTCAGTCAGTTGGTTAAAGGATGGTGCTGACAATACCAGTCACGGATTTGACCCATGTATGGGCCATTCACTTAAGAGTTAGATTTGCTGATCCATGTGGGTCCCTTCCAACTCGGAATATTCTGTGGCTCTGTGATTTTAAAAAAGGAATAAATAGGGGAAAAAATCCATTTTTGGCATCAAACTGGCACTTACACAGTTCAGCAGTGCAGTTGTAACTAATTCTTCCAAGACCTTTGGAAAGAAAAGCAGCCCCTCAAAAACAATGAATAAAAATAGTAGTTACCTTTTTTTTGACAGAGATAGACTTTTGACTTGAGCGAAGAATATAGATACTTCCCTGTCTTGGTTTGAAAGACAGGTGCCTGCTAAGAGAGGTTGAACCCTCCCTTAGAGTAGAAAATGTGACCCTCCTTCCCTCCAAATTATTTGAACTTCGAAATCAAGGGCTCTCAGGCAAAGGTATGGGGGAAAAAGGAATAACAGTTTTTACTAGTATATATAGCAGAGTAAACAAGCAATAACAAGGATAACAACAAACAAACAAAACCAGAAACCAG
>VZRO01003175.1:1207730-1219156 GCA_013397915.1 Daphoenositta chrysoptera
AGCTCGAAAGGGCGGGACAGGGCGGCAGGAGTTGCGGTTGGTTTCTCCCAGGCCAGCCGAAGGTGGCAGGGACTCCGCAGTCACAGCAGACGCCGCGGTCTTGTGCGGCAAAAACGGGACGGGCGGCGGGGGCAGCTGGGCTCCCCCCCCCTGCAGCTGCTGTGAAACGCAGCAGGAAAAGAAAGCCACACTCTCCGGGGGTGGGCAAAAACTGGATCCCCAGCCAAAAGCTCACCCAGCCAGAAGGAGAAGGAAGATCACGGTGGGATCCCCTGCGGTCGCCAGTCCAAGCCCAGCAAAGCAGCTCCTTTCCTCCCGGTGTCCCACGGACCAGTGTCCCTCCCAACGAGGTGTCGCCCCCCGCCCATCGAGCCTTGTCCTCACCACACCCAGCCATAGTCTTTGTCTTTTACAACAAGCTTAATAGTTCTGAGCACCCAGCCATTTGTCTCTTAGTAACAGTGATGGAGGAAAAATTCCAATGCCCTCAACCCCCAACATTCCCCCATCACTTCTTCCAAATACTCTATTTTAGTTGTTGCGTTGCTTGCTGTTACGCTAAGAATAGAACAGAGTTATAAACTGCAGTTGGGAGTTGTCAGTAACAGCCCCTCAGAAACACTGCAGGCCAGCCAGGTGGAACACTGATTCCGTGTCTTGGGTTTCTGTCCGTAACGTCCACAGAATGGCAAATAGGGTTGCTGTGTTCAGAGGCACCCACGGCCTCTGTTCCACAGAGGTTTTCCATACACTGAGCACCAAACTGCAGCATACCTGCGGAAGACCTGCACCAATCTGTTCCTTCCCCTTCCCAACCTACAATGTTCAGCATCTGCTGTGCTCCTGCTTTTTGTGAATTATTTTTCCATGATAAAGCACTTAAACAGAAGAAAGTTAAGTGCCGCTCCTAAAGCATTCATGTTGTAACTCTTCAGGTATTAGAAGGCTTCCCTTACAGATGCTTTCATGTTCAATGGGTGAGTGAAGAATATAATGTATAATTCAAACTTAAGAAACAATTAGGGAGGTAAGGTGCAGCTACTTAAAGAATAACACAGGAGTTAACCCTTTACCATTGATACTGTAATGTGATACATTGATACTCAACTGGATCATCTTTTTTTAATTTTATTTCTCAAACTGTATAGAAAAATGTTGTTGAGAAAAATGTAGAGGAAATATGGAACCATGGAAGGAAAATACTGAACACTTAGATAGAAACAAAATAAACATATGGAAATACTTTGTATAATAACTTTTGCTCCTATTTCTTATTTGTGATGTCATTCAATAATTTACCATGTTTTGAGTATGTTGCCTTTTATTTTCAGAAAGAACAGCACCTTTGACAGGTCAGTAAAATTAGAAGATATTAATATCTTTAAAATTATATAGAGGTGGTTTTCTGTTTCTGTTTCAGCAAATTCAGACTATCTTTTCATTAATCATTATGCTTATAAGTGATACTTGAAAATTACTGGAGAATATTTAAGATTTCATCTAGGAAATATTTACACAGCTTTACTGTGTGACTGTGTCAAGCCATCAGAAGCATTAAAAGGTTTCCATTTGTATGACCTTTTCATATCCACAACCCAGAATGCATTTTTATGTGTAACACATGACAACTCAGGTCATCTTTAATGCATTTCATAGGACTTGCAGTCTTAAATTATCTCAGTCAGCATACTCTTTCCTGACAGCTGAGGGAAATGGCCAGACACTAACTTCCGTGCAAACATCACGTATTTACTATTTTAATTCTCACCACAGCCACAGTAAGCGGTCATCAGCACGGATGTAAAAAGCTTAGACCATCTCCTCTTGACCTAAAATAGGTTTTTTATAATCCATCAGATGCTTCTGCCAGCACTACTGTGTGCCTTTATGAGTTCAAGGAATTGAAAGAATTTAAGTTAAACTTCTGTTTTAGTCAAAATGGTTTTGGAATGCAAACACTTGGACGTAATTAAGAGAGAGGTTGCTTTCTCTAAACTGCTGTTTTCAAATTTTGTTATTTTCTTCCTCTTAACAAAGGTTAACTATAACTGGCAATTAACCTTCAAAGCCCCTTTGGGTCTTTGTCGAATGGCACTGTTTCTGGAAGAGTTAAGAACTAATCACACAAAGGAAGAAGGAAGGAAGTACCCTGTCTATGAAGCTGTTGAAACCATTACCTGTGTGAGTAATTAAAACTTCTGACAGCACACTTCTATAAAAACTGATTCTGTGGAATGAGTCAGAAAGACGTCGAGGTAAATGGGCTCTTTTTTTCCCAGAATTGCACCTATGGAGCCTGGATAAGGTCACTGATTTTCTCAGTCATTCGCTAGCTTTATGCTGGAACCACCAGAGTTGATTAAAGTCTCTACAGAGTTCAAGTCTCAAGTCTCCAGCAAAATCACTAGGATATGTCATAGTTTATTTTAAAAGGTCAAAAGCAAATCTAAAAAATAAAAAAGTGACCAGACTGTAACAATCCACCAAAAGAATGCATTATAGATGGTATCTATATTATTTCAAGACATTACAGTCTGTTGAAGTCTGAGCATGTCTTGGTACTATTCACTGAGATAAATATATCAACTATTCACTGAGATAAATAAAAAAAAAAAGGCAAAAAACAGAGCTAATAAGTCACAGTTCCTCCCACATTTTTCCTCTGTCTGCCAGGTCTTGCTGAGTTAATCCCACAGACTTTTGGACTGATTTTTCAGTTAATCAGCAATTGTGGGAAAAAGGAAAAAAAAATATGTTTAGGGGCAAGAGTTTGTCTTATACACAGCCTTGCTCACATTTTTTCTAAGGGGACTGAAGGACATTTTGACAAAAAATTTAGTTTGGATTTAAAGTAAGCCAAAAATGTTTCAAATGGCAAATTCATTTTAAAAATTACCCTTTTTTTTTTTTTTTTTTTTTTTTTTTCCCGGAAGAAGCAACTTGGAAAAGCTACAATGAACTTCCAAAATATTTTGTTTATGGAAATTTTCCAGTAACAAATGTTTGCAAATTTTCTAGATTTTCTAGAAAAACACAGATTTTCTAATAATTCTGTTCCCAGATTCTAGCATTAATCTTGACTTTTATATGTATTTTAACTTTCTATTTGAGCAAACTACATGAAAATATCTTTAAAATACCTTTAGTATATTTTATATCTACACAGACATGACACAACATCAGGTTTAGAGCATGAAAAAATAAGAACTGCCCAAGCAAACCCATTTACTATCACGACATTTTTTAGTGACCGAACAGTGACTACAACATTATTAACAATTAGATCGCTGCAGATGACTGGACTTGAGTAAGGCCCTGTGTATGCATAAAATGAAAGATGTCTAATTCTTGTCTTTGTGCACAGTGTATCACCCCACCATGAAGTCTGGTTTCCTAAGGACTGGGTCTTGCAGTTAACCAGACATGTCAAAGCTGCACTATGAATGAAGTTGGCGCTCGATATTGCAGCATATGTGAGAGATAAATATGATCTGAATGTTTCAGCATTCACATGATTGTACACCCAAGAATCCTCAAAAGGGGAAAATGACCATGCAGTAAACTCCAACTCCAACTCATTAGAGGAATGGAACACCTCTCCTATGAAGAAAAGCTAAGAGAATGATAAATTAACAATGTGCAAGATTTTGGGCAAAGGGGGCAAGAGACCCCCACGAGTGAACAAGGAGCTCCTGTCGTCACTTAAGCATAAGCAGGAAATACACAAGAGATGGAAACAGGGTCAGACCATTTGCAATTAAAATAGAGAGGTTGTCAGAGTACACAGAAATGAGTCAAGGAAGATCTAGGCCCATCTGTTCTGACAGTCCATTCTTGTACACGTATGTGCTTACAGACAGTTTGTGCGTGCTGACGACATGTTCTCTCAGCAGGGATAGGCAGAGCTCTGCCACCTCCTGACACCCAAGCCTGGAAACCAAGGTTTCCTGCAAAGATTTAAAAGATTTCCATTCAATGTTGGCATATTGTCAATCCAAGACTATTCCACTCTGGCAAATAGTGACCAACCATTCTTGTTCTTCTGAGTAGATCATTAACAAAATCAAGGAACAAAGACATCGTCTTATTTCACGTAATTGCTCCCTGAAGTGCTAAGTGATTCCCATATACCACTTGTTTTGTGTAATTGTATTGAACTTCATTAATCAAAGCAAATGGCAAGCACGGGTTCTACTTGATTCTCTTATTTTTGTGTTATCCTGCCTTTTGCCCAGCAGTGCATCTGTGAAAAAGTCTGAAGCACAGCTGAAGGCCTTGAGGAAAAAGGTGACAGGATGTGGGTGAGAGTTTTGGAAATCACAGAGAGAAATAAATATATATAGACAGAAAATAAATAGAGATTCTATTTTGGCTTGGGACATGTACATTTTAACAGTTTGATGGTGTTTGGAGCATACATCACATTACTTTTTGAGGCTTGCCTTT
Source organism: Daphoenositta chrysoptera (assembly GCA_013397915.1). Classification (NCBI taxonomy): domain Eukaryota; kingdom Metazoa; phylum Chordata; class Aves; order Passeriformes; genus Daphoenositta; species Daphoenositta chrysoptera. The sequence goes on from VZRO01003175.1 coordinate 1,212,177, forward strand.
ACTAACGTGACTTCTTGACAAATGCCAGGTTACTAAAATACATGGAATTTTCAAGAGAAAATGATTACACCTCCTTGAGGCAGGCTTTCTAGGTACCTGTCAGCTAGTCTGTTTTTATTTGACTATTAGTGATGAACCACTAAGAGTGGAGGGAGAGCAGAACAGCATTTACTTTATTCAGGTTCTTACATCAGAAGGAAATGGTTTTCTATTGGCCTCAAAGGAAAGAAACAATTTAATACTCCGGGAGATTTTTCAGACAAGCTTCCAGCAGCAAGAAAATCAGGGAGAGAAACAATGCAATACTGCTTGATATTAAGGATGACATCAGGACATTGACAACTGTCTGGAAAGTCATAAATAACAGGACATGAAGCCTAGAGGCAGTAGGAAAAAAAATCAGACAAATCAAAAAACTCAACCACACAGTGCCAGAGAGGAGCAGTGACAATATTATGAGAAGCCACTCTGTATCTAGTATGAGAGACATGCAAAAAGAGGAAGCACTTTTTCTTGATTACCAATTAGCCGATTTAATTTCAATAAATTTTTTTATATCTTCCCTCCACTGAATTTTTAGGTGCTTTATGACCATATTTAACCTCAACCTGTGGAGTAAAATAGCAGAAAGATGCTGCCTTCCAGAGTAAATAAAACTTTACAGAAACCCCTATCGTACCTCTACCACTTTATTGACAAGGTACCTTTTGCATGCACATGGAAACAGTCTGCCCGTCATTGTTTCTGTTTTTGCAGCCTGACACAGATATAAGGCTTATAGGCACAGTGTTCCTATAGCTACTCCTGCAGCAAATCTTGGAAGTATACTTAGCCTGTGGACCTCCATGAATTATGAATGATCTTAATACAACAAGTAATTGAGACTTCATTAAAATTTGCCATACAAATAAAGGGTCTAAAATAATATATAAATGCTAAGCATGAGTATTAATGACTGTTTTGCTTGTTTGTTTATGATTTTTTGGTGTAGGCAGCAAGAAAAACAAAGGAAAGGGTATTAAATTATAATTTTGTCAATTAATTTTATCAATTTATTTTGTTGTAAAACTTTTTTTTTTTTTTTTTTTAAGAAAGAAAGCTAGAGTGAAGAAGAGGATGTAGAGGACCAACAATTATGTCCCTAGGGAAAAAGAATTTTTGATGAGGTATTTTATTTTGTGTTTCCTTATTTAACTCTGTCTTAATTTCAAGTGATTATAGAAAAAATAAACTTAAATTCAGCAGAAAACTTAAATGTCATTTCACATTGAAATATCTGCTGTCAATGGATGAGCTGAGGTAGTTAAAGTAATGGCTGTACCTCTGTCACTGGAACCTGTCCAACTTGATGACCTGGTCAGATGATTAATAGCAGATATCAATTTAAGCCTCAGGTATTCAAGAAATAATTATCCTGAATTAAGAATAAATTATTTTGGTAAGCAAATTAAAACAGTATTGTTCTGGGCAAATAAGGAAGTCTATTCAAAACAAACAAACAAACAAAAAAGCTCAACAAAGCAGCAGGTAATATTTAGCAATTAGAATTTTTTTTTAATTATTTTTAATATACTATGCAAATTTTGCCCTAGCCCAATCCTCCAGTTTCACTGTAGTTATGCCTGCTTGTAGGACTTAGCCTTTCATTGAAGAAATCAAAGTAAAGGATTATTTAATTCAAGGGCTAGCTGTGGCCTTTGACACTTAAAGATGCTACAGATTAAAACTGTTCTGTTTTCCTTAGCAAGGAATTTGGGTAGAAAAGGATAAGGTCAATAAAGGAAAGTTTCATGGACAAAGGGACCTGATTTTTTAGTGCTGGTGCCAAGAAACTGTTGAGGGTAAACAGAGAAGTAAAGAACAGACCAAGCAGAACCTTGCCTGCCTCACTGTTGCTTTTAGCAATCTCTGGTCTTTCTAACAATATGCTCCTCACTCAGTAAAATCCACCATAACATGAATATTTGCTTTACTGTTCTTTCATATCTTAAAAATGAAGCCACAGACAAGCCATTATAGGACATGGCTATAAAAAAAAATACCTCTGAAAGCGGTTGCTTTTGTTTTTTCCCTGAGATTTAGGTAGATGCTCTGTGGTCATTTGTATCCTTCTGGCTCCAGCTGTAACTGGTTGGATAGGTCAAGCTGTACAACTGGTGTCAGAAAAGCATACACCTTCTGATGAGCTGCCCAGCAGGAGAGGATGGGACAGCTCTGGTGCTTATGTTTGTGCATCTGCTCAAGTGCTTTGACTGTTTCAATATAACTTACAAAGTACTTTTACAGGAGTCAATGTGAATTAGGGAAGCAGTGCCAGGACGGTGAAAGACTGATGAAAGTAACAGGAAGAAACATGCTGCAATAAGCAAGAGTTACCTTGCAATACAGGAAATATGCTTGTGGGAACATTCCATTTAGGCATGTGTGAAAGAAGTCACTCAAAGACAAATATATATCCCCAGTACAGATAGAAAATGAGATAGCTGGCTTTATAGAAAATAAATTCTGATCTTGGGTTAAAAAGCAAAACCTTTGTTGCTGCTCTTAGCAGCCTAATTCAGCTCCTTGACTTGAGGGAAGTTTCAGTCATGTATTGAGATTTGAGGAACCAAAGTTACTGCCCACCCTTTTGTACTGAAATTACTGTACTCAAAGACTTGGCCCTGTGATACAGGATACAAAAGTCGCTGTATATAATAGCCAGTTGCTGTAGGTCCATTGATGTTCCTGGCTGCATTTTTCCTTAGGGTCATTATTTCCTTAATTCTGTATTTCCTTGAAGTGGCTTTCTTAGTTGATTAATTAGCATATTCTTTGATTAGTTTCTCCTTGTGATCTGTATCCTATTGCTGTGTATGAATGTGTTGGTGTATGAGCTGTGTTTGGTAGCATTTTTCCTCCCTGCTGGGACACATACTTGTTACTTGGCAGATGAATGCTGGCATGCAGAATGATTTCCCTGAACTTTTCAGGAGTCCAATTAGCACACGACGGTGGTACAGGGGGTTCCACTCTAGCGAGCCCCCTGAGCCACTCTTCACCAATGTGCAAATGTGCAGACAGCTTGGCATAATTGCAGTTTTGTATAATTACAAGTAATTTTTGTTTATGGAGGATTAATGCATGAGATGCTATTACCATATCCAAAGGGTTACCTTTCCAATGGAAAGGAGATAAATGTTTATGAAGGTACGTTGTATGGGTTTGGTAAACATTTGCCAGAAGATGAATATGTGTAATTCCCAGTGTGCAGTGCAGCGAATATTCAGAGATACTAATCAGTCATGGTGACAGTATGGGACTAATGACATTTCACTTGCTATGAGTTGTAAAGGCAAACCCTACTCACAGAAGGACCTGCTGCTGAAAATATAGAAATTACAGAAAGAGCATGAGCAAGATTGTGGTGTGAAGTGGCACAGCTCTACTAGGTGAATGCATCTTAGTAAGCTTCCATTTTAACCTGCATGATTTAGGCAACAATCCTTTCTTCCTGCATTTTAGTTATATAATTTGTGCTTTAATAAATGGTCAGATAATACGTGAGGGAATTTTTTAATGGGGTCTGATTTTCTCTTACACTATATTTAAATCAGGAACTGAAATCAATGCACTGTAGTCTAACTGTGTTTTCATCTGTGCTGATGGCAGTCATAAAAGACTTTTTTTGTGATGGCAATTGCTCTCCAATGAGCTAAGTCTTAAATTAATATTTTTCTTGTTCTCTGCATCCTAAGTTTGTTCATCTTGATAGTTAATCTTTCCAGTACCCAAAGTGTGTCTACTAGAAATCTGAAGAGGGATTTTTACAAGGGCATGTAATGATGGGAAAAGGGGGAATAGTTTTAAACTGAAAGAGAGTAGGTTTAGATTAGATATTAGGAAGAAATTCTTCACCCAGAAGGTGGTGAAGTACTGGAACAGGTTTCCCAAGAATTTGTGGATGGTCCATCCCTGACAGTGCTCAAGGCCAGGTTGGATGGCCTGAGCAACCTGGTCTCCCCTGACCATGGTGGGGGGAGTTGGACATAGATGATCTTGCAACCCTTTTCTTTGCAACCCAAAGATTTCTTTGAGTCTATGATTCTATACTCTGTCAATCACTTCATTCAGCCTCTGCAGTAGTTTTTTTCTGCCTAAGGAAACAAAGTTCAAGATATCACATAGAATAAATGTGTTGCTATACTCATTTGTAAATCTCTTTCATCCTCAGTTAAACCTTAGACTTCTTAGTCCATGTTGATTCAGCCTGACACAGAGCCGTCAACCTCAGAGTACTGTTTGCTTATACCTCTCATAATAAGGTGTGTAGAGGAAGAGAGTTTCCTCTTGCTTACTGTAAGACAAAAGCTTAAGCATGACCTTAGCCTTTACTGGACAACAGAGAATCAATGCAGGAGTGGGAAAAATACCATAAATACTTCCACTGCCAGATAAATCATACAATCATACAGTCATAAAATGTCTTGAGTTGGAAGAGACCTTAAGGATCACCTGGTTCCAACCCAGACCACCAAGGGAAACTAAAAAGCCGTCAGGACTGAACCTAACAGGGCATCAGAGTTTAAATTTCCTTAACATGGACAAAACCAGCATTTCCATAAACCATAAAATAAATGTTTGAGATTTCGTGATCTGCAAAGCCAAGCTTGTGCCTTGCATTAAAACAGCCTGTCCATGGATGGAAGCAACAGGTAGTGAGTTAAAAGATGTGATTCAACATAAGTTTGCCTAGTACTTTCTGTGATTAAATTGAGGAATTTAATTTCCAGAATCTACTGGCTCATATCATAACAGAACTAAAACAATATAAAAATGTTCAACAAAATTAGGGAAGAAGAGCAAATACAGTAGTTTAGATTAACTGATACAAAATTACTTTTGTTTAACAATGTTCATGGTTTTCATTGCCTTTCTTACATCTCAGTAAATGTAGGTAAAGTAGGTATTTATGCTAGATATATGCAAATAAAGTCTTTTCAGTTTTAGCTCAAAGATAAATAAATTACAAGAACTTTAGATATGTTTTTTCTATCAATTAAAAAAAAAAAAGGCAGAGACATAGATAGTTGCTTTGGAAGCTCCATGTATTTTTTTATAGAGAATATATGCCATCAGCAGAAGAGTGAAAGGGCTGGATTCATTATTTTGGAGAGACTATAAAGAAGAAAACTGTTTCTTTGTTCAAGACAGGCACTGCATCTCCTAGGTTTACCAAAGACGAAATTCTTGAGTTGTTCTTAAAGTCAGTGGGCCATTGCTGTCATAACTAACAGAATCTGACAGCTAACTGACTCGGAGACAGCCAATTTATTATAAGGTTTAAAGATACTGTAGCAACTCCTCCTGTCCCACAGTTAGCAAAACTAATGCATCAGATGTTCAACATCTGCTGTGTGGAACTAGACATCCATCATGGTAACATGTAAAACTTCATATTTTGCCTTATTACAATCACAAAAGACAGCACAGTTTCAGAGAAGCAGTATGCTGCATCCTTACAATGGGTAAAATTGTATCCCTTCTCTAAAGTACATAGGGTTACACTGAATTGGATCATCTGAGAACAATAAACTTTGACCTTAAACACAGACATTACCTTCCTGGGGAGGTTTTTTTGTTGTTACTGGATTCTGGGGCTTTTTGTTTGGATGTTTTTCCCATGGTGAAGTTAGGTCATTCATTTCATTAGAATTTTATTTTAGTCTTCAATCTCATTTTGAAGAGCCTACAAAGAGCTATCAGATCATTGCAGATTTTGTTTATATTTCAGTTGGCTAGAGAAATGACAAAGCAGAAGGAAGCTCATCAGTTTTTTTGCTATCAGATCATTGCAGATTTTGTTTATATTTCAGTTGGCTAGAGAAATGACAAAGCAGAAGGAAGCTCATCAGTTTTTTTTGTAGGGGTTTTCCACATTCTTTTTTATTTCACTGCATTGCTGTAACACTGACATTCATTAACATTGCAGTCCTATGCATACGCAGAGATCATAAATAGTTCAGCAGCATTTTGAAAGGCCACAGGAAGGGTGACTTGCTCCAAAACTTTGAATGGCCATATCAGGTTACTATATTAATCTACAACTGATGACATGGTGTTCTTTTTGACACTTACACAACTGCTTAAAACCTAGCCCAAGTTAAAAGACAACATTGTTTTAAGCTATTCATCATAATTTGTGAACCTCTAACTAATATACTGTGAACAAGTTTCTCTCTAATAAACAGGTGCTAATTAATTAGTGCCTGTCATCTTTATTCCTTTCAATCCCATTTCAGTCAATTCTAGAAGAAAGAAAAAAATATTTGTGGGTAAAGAGTCACAGCATTGCATGCTCAGTCCAGAAGCAAGCTTTCCAGATCAAACTATAAAGTGCACCAAGAAGACTGGCACAGTAATCATGGATTAAGTTTATGATGGGGGCAGAGACACAAGAGAAGGTGCCAATTTCAGCACACAGCTTTTGTTCCCAAGGCATCCAGTTTTTAAATTTTCAAAAGTAACATGATCTTCAGAATTGTTGAGTTTTTACACATCCTGTAAAATTCAGCTTGAAACCCTCAGAAATGGACCTTAAATACAATACAAATTCCTTCTAGCACTTCAACCTAAGATAATTTGCATATTATGCTACTGAAAACCTCTTTTTGCTTTTAGAATATATTTGCTTTTGCAGTTTAAGTTTTCTTTCCAAGTACAACAAAATCTATTGTGAAAATTAGAATTTCCTATTTTATCTAACAAACAAAAAACTTACGCTATTCCTGACCACATCCCCAAAAATCTAAATTAAGTGATTATGCAGCAATTCCTAATCTGAACAGCTCCATTCAATGATGGCAGTTAGTTCCCCATAATCCCCAAATTATAAACTTCTGATTTCCTAAAAATTTTGCATCATTACAATTAGATACACAATATTGTTCTCAGTAGTCACTTTTGATTCATACCTTTCAAAGCAATTAAAAAAAAAAAAA
>VZRO01003175.1:1219194-1274117 GCA_013397915.1 Daphoenositta chrysoptera
GAGAGTTCTAATGCCACAAGTTGGGAAAGAGATAAAGAAAGGCAGTATGTCACACCAAAGAGCACTAAGCATTGAAAAGGCAGGAATAAAACTGAGGTAGATGTCTAGCATGCTCATATACTGGGCTATGCCTCTCTCTTCTGTGTCTGTGTGGCAGCAATAGTTGTTATGAAAGAAAAACAGCTTTTGTAAAGTCTTGAATGTCCTATATCTCATTAGGTAAGTCCCTGCTTTGCTGCCATTGAGACCAGGAATAATCCTATTAGAAATAATAGAGTTTATCGAGCTGTTGTAAGGACATATGAAATCCTTGTGAAGGGCATTGGTAAACCTGTTCTGTGATCCTCTTTTAACCCTGGTCCTCCAAAAGAGAAAGAGATAATTTCAGGGTTAGAAGAAGGTAATCACGAAAGCAGTAAAAAGACTGCTTTATTTGACATAGGTGTTCGTTGTTTAGTACTGAAGTCCTTCAATATGGATAGAATGGCTTTCTTTCTTGACAATGTAGGAGGTAAGTAGCAAGCAACAAATTAGCAAACCTCATAATGCCTTTATTTAAAAAAAAAAAAAAAAAAAAAAGTATAAAGAGCCAGTGCAAATAAGGATCAATTTCAGAAAAATTTATGGACTGGCATGAATGTGACTCTGGTAAGAGCTCAATTTGCAGGTAAAAAGCTTATGATTTAGGACTATTTTTAGCTGGAACAATAGGAAGAAATGCTTAAAATGGAACATTTTCCAAAATGGAGGACATTCTTTTTCTTACAGGGAGGTAATTCTCCTTCCTCTGAAATACCAAGTCACTGGTGAAGCCAGAATGCCTGATGTAAATAGTGATAGATTACTGTCAAACATAATGTCCTCAGATATGTCCCCTTACTAGTGTAAAGTACTTAAATTAAAAACCTTACTGCTATGAGCAGAGAAGTTTCACTCACATTTGCCTCATTCATATTCAGCTCAAATAAGCTGTTGAGGTCTCAGGAAGTGAGAAAAGGAAAGAGGAGTTAAATCCATTAAAATTAACTCAGCTAATGCATGTTGGACAGCCTCAGATTATTAAGAAGCATTACTGTATTGTCTGTTCCCTCTTAACTGAAGAGATTTCATAAAGCCTAGGTTAAGAGCATTCTCCATCTTTCCCCTTTCTCCCCTTTGAATGTCACTTCATAAAGCACCATACATGCAATAAGATGGCATGCAGAAAATTTGGGTGAGGCCAAAATAAAGAGAAAAGGCAGGAAACATGAGTCTTTTCTACATCATTACTGGGAACAATAAGTCAGTCCTTTTTAAAGTACATTTTTGTACATTGAAGTTGTTTTGTCCTCTACTGAAGATGCAAGGCCCAAAAAAAATACATTTCTTATTTTTTCTGTCTCTTTGATATTGTTTGCTGCATCTATATGACCTGTCAGTGACAAGTATGAGCTTATGCTGATGTTCTTTGCACTTGCGAAAACTGTAAAGAAAAAGGGACTTACTGTGGATAACAGTGAACACATCTGCTGAAGGTGAAGAAGTGAAAAACTAAACAAATAATGAAATAAGAGAGGCAGGAAACAGTAGAGAAAAAAGTGTAATCAAACATCTTGGGTAACAGGGCCCGTGGTCATGTCACCTTTAAAAAGTATGGATTGGAATTGGAATTAGAAATTAGAGAAGTACTAAAATGACTAGAAGTATTAGAATTTACATATTTAAAATTTCATGTGATTTTACCAAACTCCCTTAAAATTGCTTAGTGCTTTTGTGCAATCTGAAATCAGAGAAAAGACTACATAATTAAAAATTGTAGTTTTCCTGCACGATATTCCCTTACTCCTGAAGGGAAAGGGTCTTCCATATGCCCAAGTCAATAAACCATATTTAATTTCTTGGATGGCTGGATGATTTCCATTCTTTTGATGCTCCGATCTACCTTTGAGAGGGGCACACTGAAGTCAAAGCGCAGTGTATTCTTTTCATTCCTTCCATTGTCCATCTGTCTACTGAAATTGAAAGGAACAATGGTCTTCCAAATCCCAAAGAAATCAGTCAGTTGAAAAGGATACAAGCAGGTATATCTAGACTTTTAGTCCCCTTTATCAACACACAGCTCTATCTAAAGTTAACCTCAAACTTCAGTCAAAGTCAAGTGGAATGTTTTTAGTAAAATTTCTTTCTCTCCCTCCTCAGGTTCACTAGCATAAGTGTGTACAAAATGGCTTATTTTGTATTTCTTGGTATTTTTTCACCGTATTCTGTGATCACTTCTTTTTCTCTAAGCCTTGAGCAATAGATCTGCAGCATACAGGCAGGCTGAACACACAGGCTTTTGTAAAGTGAATGCTTATACTGCTTTCTGAGTTTTCCCAGATACTTTTTTCCAGAAGAAAAAAGGGAGAGGACAGGATGTCACAATCTGTAAGTCACATTTTTTTAGTCACAGCTATTACAAGGTCTTTGATAGTACTTTGATATTTATGTGGTGTGTTATATACAACAGTGCCTCCATGCCTCCCTCTTTGGAATACATTATGAAGCATAGAATAATCCTTAGCTCAGTCTTTTTTGGAATACTTTTTTATTTCTTTCTCAAAGCTCTAGATATCATCATAGAAAAACACTTTTGCCTTAAACAAACAAAGAAAAGTCACTCCCTTCTCTGCCAAGAGTTACTCCCTTCTGTATTTGCAATTCAAAATTTTTTAAAATGTATGGTGATTAAATAAAGGTCTGATGTTTTGAACAGTGTCCACAGTGTTAATTTGGTTTTTCACAAAGCTTTTCATTCCAATGACATCCAACCATGAAAAAGACCTACCTATGTGAGCCGACTTTCTAAACTATTAACCCTTCAGTCCATTGTACCTTATAGAACAACAATCCAAATAAAATCGCAAACAATTTTAATGCAGAAGATTAGAGTATTTTTATTGTTTATTTAAACATTATAGATCTTGTTCATGCAGCACTAACTTTGTACTTTTAAAAGATATTAAGAGTCATAGTCTTGGGCAGGTATTCTTTAATTATCCAAAAATTATCAGGACTATTAAGAGTATCCTTGAAAAATGCCTGAGTTTTCCTTAAAGTGCTGAGGAAGCTTCTTCTGGAAGGAAGATAATTGTTTAAAGACTGTCTCTAGTAGCAGAAAAATTTTGGAAAAATTGCCCAGAACATTTTTTGTCTCCTTATTTTTATACGGTAGGACTTTAAGGAGATTTGTTGAAGACCCATCTCTACCAATGACTCTTTCTGTTGTCTAGCAAAGCTGTTTTATCTTTACTGTTTCTTAATGAGTAAAGCTGGCCAGCATGTGAGAGTTTTTGTTGTTTTTTTTCTCAAGGAAGATAAGAGTGATTACTTATGATTATTTTTGTTTTGGCCAAAAATTTTAGGGGGCTATTTTAACTTTCTTTCAAAATTAGATATTTTTCAGATTAAAAATTCTAAGCAGAGACATTTTAAATTAGAAAATAAATTATGGGTTTTCACTTGCATGTGAAAGGCTTTCATTTATAAGCCATGTCATTATTTCTTGCAGTGGTATTCATTCAGCTGGAAGACTCCGTCACTTCAAAAACAACAAAAAAAGAGGTTTTTAAGTTATCACATTATATTTCTTTTCCATTTGAGACTGTAAGTTTTCTGGAGTACAGGTTTTCTACCACCTTTTGGTTTTGCTGCACTGAACACTTTAACATTGAAATCTTGGTTTGAAATTCCTAGTGCTTTGCTAACAAAAATAATTCCTACAGTGTCTACTATGACAGTAGAAAGCTGCAAGATCTGAACTGGAATCGCTACCTGAATACTCAAAGCATATTAAGCCCGGTTTGCGGCCCTAGCACGACAATTTTAAAAATCATTTAACGAGAGTAAGAATGACATCCTTCCTGAATTGCTGTGAGGTTTCGTTTATTGTAGTCTTTATGTTGTTTTGTTTTGTATTAAAAAACACAGAATATAATGATCATTAGAGAATCTAAAAACATGTGTGACATGCAGAATGAACATGTTCACTTATGTATTAGAAATTATAGGCTTTTCTTGCCTTTTTTTTTTCCTCTTGTGGCAACATTTTGCTTTATTTTATCCTTTACAAGTGTGATTATGTACATAAATTCTTTCCATAATGACTTACAGGTTTTTAGTCCTTTCTTCTTTCCTACATAACCTCTCTTTCTCCTACTTAACACCTTCAGAAAATTGGAGTTTGGGATAGAGAGAAATACAATCAGAGAGCTTAAGGCAAGCAGACAGAGGAAATTTTGGATTGGTCTGCTATCTTTTAGCCATGGGTCCCATATGGAAGTTCACATCACTTCTATGGTTTCTGAAATACTATCTGTTAATTTAAAATATCTATGGAGAGTATTCCCCTAAGTGACAGCATTTGATATTTTCTTAAGACAAGGAAGGTCTAAACCAGGAGGATGTTATTTGGGTTACTATGTTTTACTAGTAGCAAGGAAGGTGTCCTGGGTTGCAGTGTATTCTATTATCATCTGCATGAACTGTTGAAACCAGGTGGGTGGTGTTGCTTGCCTCCACCCTCCAGACTATCTTCTGTTAATGAGTTTTGCCACATGACTCACAGATAACCCCTTCTGGACAATATTCTGTTAATGGCCCATCGAGGCCTTATCACATGACTGGCAAAATTACATCATCCCATTGTGAGATGCTCCGCCCAGAGGGAGGAGACAAGAATTCCATCCTTGATATAAGCTGGGATTGCAAACACCACAAGCAGCTCTGTCTACTGGCTTCCCAGAGGTCAAGAGCTACCATTGGACCTTCAGCTGGAGACCAGACTGCTGAATCACCGCTGAATCACTGCTGAATCACCGCTGAATCACCGCTGAATCACCGCTTCAACTGAGCTACTATGTTTTGGACTGCTACCACCACCCTAACAGGGTGTCAGGTTGTATCTGACTTTGTCAGTGCTTTTTTCCTTGTATTATTTCACTTATTTTTAATTTTTTCCTATTGAATTTTATTCTGATTTACGATCTCCCACAGGTTTGTTTTCAAACCAATACAGAAGGTAAACTGCTCACGTTTGGGGCATGTTGGGAGTGATGGCATCTGTCTTCCCACATCACTGTTACCCATCATCAGTCCCTGCTCTCCTGGAGATGGCTGAACACCTACTTGCACATGGGAAGCAGTGAATTAATTCCTTGCTTTGCTTTTCTTGCATGGGCATCTTTTGCTTTCCCTATTAAACTGTCTTTATCTCAACCCATGAGTTCTCCTGCTTTGACCCTTCCAATTCTCTCCCTGATCCCACTGGTGGGATCCCCCCATGAGTGAGCAGCTGCGTGGGGCTTGGCTGCTGGCTGGGGTAAACCATGGTATTAGGCTATCCCACTTCTCTCCATCTTCTGAAATTAAGATGCCATTTAAGGTCATGTCGGGATGAGGCACCACCTGACTATGCTGAACGAAGCAAATATGGGGATCAGAATTTTTTTTCTAATTAAAATTAACTCAGGAAGGGAATGTTCAGTTCACATGGGGACCATATAAGTACTGCTTGTAATCATGTTTCAGAACCCTGAGTGTAAAATACTATGATCTAAATATTGCCAAATATCCTTTTCCAAAGGTGAGAGTTACTTATGAATTAAGTATGAATTAATTATGAATTAAGGTTGTATTTTTCTAGGATTTTTTTCTTCACAATTCAGAGTAAGATTTATCATGCATTTAAAGAATATTTTACTTTATTATGAGGTCAATTCCAAATTTTAAAAACTGTAGAAAAGTACATCTTTTTACAGTTAAATTAATTATTTATTGAAAAATAATTTTACAAATAGGTGTATCTAGTTCTCATGGGTTGAGATAAAGACAGTTTAATAGGGAAAGCAAAAGATGCCCATGCAAGAAAAGCGAAACAAGGAATTAATTCACTGCTTCCCATGGGGAGGCAGGTGTTCAGCCATCTCCAGGAGAGCAGGGCCTGATCATGTGTAACAGTGATGTGGGAAGACAGATGCCATCACTCCCAACATCCTACCCTTCTTTCTTCTTTCCCCAGGATGATGTTATTTGGTATGAAATATACCTTTGGTCAGTTTGGATCACCTGTCCCAGCTGTGTCTCCTCTCCTATGCACACCCAGTTTCTTCAACAGCATGGCAGTACAGAGAGCAAAAAAAGCCTTGGCCCTGCATAAGACCTGTTCAGCAATAAAAAAAATAAATAAATATTATCAACACTGTTTCCAGTTCAAAGTCAAAACACAGCCCCATACCAGCCACTGTAAAGAAAATTACCACAGCCAAAATAAGCATGCCTAAAAAAACAGTCCATATCCCAAAGATAGTACAGATTTTTGACCCCACTGGACAGGAAGTGCCAAAATAATCAAGACAGCTTGACACAGGGCATAAAGACCAGATAACTGTGCTACTTTTTAGATGACAAAGACCTTTAATCTCCCTTGCTGGCAATCAAAGTTAACAAAAAGGAACATTTTAACATTTGACAACAGAATGAAGACCCATAGGCAATAAACAAAAGGCAGCTACAAGGAGCATCAGCTGCCAAAAAGAATCTGTGCAGGCCAGATGAATGGGACTTCACTAGAGACCAGTTATCATACTTTTAAATTATATTTAATCTCTTAAACCCCACATAAAGGCAATTTTTATGCTTTCAAAAGCAGCAGAATGTTGTTCTTTACATGATTTTCAGGACAAATAAAATGAGTCCTGGCCATATTAAAGATTTAATTCCAGTCACTTAATCATTTCATCCTTGTCAGAGTAAATGCACAAAATTCACTTTACTGCTTACAAGCAATCACAAACACATGATGAAACTGGAGTATTGGCTTCAAACCTAAATAAATAAAACAAAACTGCAGCTTTTATGGAGACAAGGATGTTACTGTTTGTCAATCAAATGAAGGATGCCAATGCACACTGGTAGGCAATAAAAACCAAAGTATTCTACTGTGGGATCATTTCTCACATATTGCTGCCTGGCTCACAGGCTTAAGAGTCTGACAGTGCTGAGGAAGTCTGTGAGGTAAACTCAGTTTCTTTCATTAAGGATCAGCATGAAGAGGATTTTTTAAAATTCAAATTCACTTGGAGGTGCTTCTTAAGAAAATTCACTGTAATTAAAATCTGAAGTGAAATTTATACCATTGGCTTACAGACTTACTGTCTGTGACAAAATTACTTGGGAACAGAAATGGATTTCTATACCCCGAAAATTATTTTCCCATTCTTCCTCATAATTAACCTGAAGTGGATCAATTCCTCTTGTGAAAAAGCAGACAAAATCCCTGTTCCAGTTACTATTCTGACAGGCCCTGGCATGCTACAGAGGAGCTCAAATTCCTTAGATATCAGCTTCTTCATGATAAAAATTTTTCTTAGTCACTTGCTTTTGCATATAACTGAAGGGGAAAATAAAATCTTTTCAGAACATTTCTATTTATTTGTATTTGAAACTGTCTTGTTATTGTCTTCAAACTTCCACACTTGGACTGCTGAACTGTGCCCCGTACACATCCAGATTTGATCTGGACTCATTCAAAAGGAATTTACTTTAAAAACTAGTCTGGGTAGCTGACTAGAAAATCAGATTCAGGCTGAACAATAATCCAAACAAACTCAGGTTTTGGGAAACTTCACTAAGATTCTACCAGAATATAGATACTGTTTTCTTCCAATTCTAACTAGATTTGACCTGATCAGAGGTCAATCAGTTCAGTTCAGGTCAAAGTGTTAGTAATACCTTTTGAAAGAATATGAGTACATGTTAATGAGGGAAAAAAAATCCCTAGAATCAGGAAAATTAAACAAAATTGGTGCATCTCAAGTAGATACACAAATATTTTGGCCTCTTCTCAGCACGGATTTAAAAGAACCTGCTGCCTGTACATTATGCAAATGTGAGCTCAGTGTTTAAATTACCTATGGTGATCTTCAGCCAACAGTGAATAAAATGTGGTAATTATATCATATTGATGTGCACACTCCAAGAGCAAGAGTTATTTTCAAAGGTTAATTATTTACCTAACCCCTCTCTCTTCATCTTTCCTATTCACACAGCTCAGTTTCTGCAAAAACCACATGGAATAAGGCTTACTTTCTGGACTAGTAAAATTACACCATCAAAGAATATAAAGGCTTCATTCTACAAAAATTACTAAGGATGACTGTTGAACATAGAATGAATTCAAAATAATGCAGGTGGGAACAGTACTTGAATTTGCACATAACCTGGTAGCATCAGATATTTAAACATAGGCTACTAATATAAGGTATTGAAATTATCTAAGTTTTTAAGCTATTAGATACTGTATCTGTGAATGCATATTCAGTTTTTGCATGCACTTTTCTGACACTAGTCTCAAAGAGTATTTAGAAAAGGGATGACAGGAAAGCTGCTGCCTAGGAAACTAGAATTCAGAATGTATTTAAGACAACTATCAGAATTTTATTTCCACAAATAAAGGTTTAATATTCACTACTTTTAGTCAAGACTACTCTGTACTTAGTTTTATGAATTGATGCTCTTTTGAGGGCTCTTCTTCTTGGCATTTAAGATATAGGACCATAGCCAACCCCCCTAGCAATAAGCAGGGACATATTCCACTAGACCAGGTTGCTCAAAGCACCATCCAGCCTGACCTTAAATGCTGCCAGGGATGGGGCATCTACCAGGTCTCTGGACAACCTGGTCCAGTGTTTCACCACCCTCACAGTAAAAAAATTTCTTGCTTATGCCTAGGTTGAATCTACCCTCTTTTAGTTTAAAACCATTGCCACTTGTATCACAGCAGGACCTGCTGAAATGTTTGTCTGCATCTTTCTTACAAGCACTCTCTAAATACTGAAAGACTAGAGTAAGGTCTCCCCAGAATTTTCTCTTCCCAAGGCTGAAAACCCCCACTCTCCTAGCCTGTCCTCCTAGGAAAGATGTTCCATACCTCTGATCATTTTTGTAGCACTCGTTTGGACCCACTCCAACAGGTCCACATCTTTCTTGGACTGAGGACCTCTGAGCTGGATGCAATACTCCAGGTGGGGAGTGGAATACAGGGAAGAGTGGAATACAGGGAAGAATCACCTCCCTTGACATGCTGCTCATACTGTTTTGGATGCAGCCCGGGATGTGGCTCTCTTTCTGGGCTTTGCATGGTCATGCACATTGCTGCCTTATATCCAGGATTTTTATCCACCAGCACCCTGGTGTCCTTCTCACAGGGCTACTTTTAATCCCTTCATCTCCCAACCGGTATTGAGATATTGAGGTTGCCTCAACCCAGGTGCAAGACCTTGTACTATAGTTCCATAGAGGTTACAGAAGTGGATGAAATATGAAAGACATTTTAACAACAATGAAGGAGGATGAAAGAAGTTTTGAAATATTTTGGACTTATTTCTATCATTTCCAGAAAGCGAATGTACAAGGAATTAATTTCTCATGGAAAGAACAAACATGCACATTGTATGTATCTTTCTCAAGTTTCAGAGAAGGAAAAAAAAATAGGGTTTTAATTCCAAGAATGTAAGATGAAGAAGAAATGTTAAACTTTTCAAAATTTTTTTTTTACTTCCATTCCCAGAGGCTTACAAGAGTGAATCTCTCACTAGTTTTTGGTGAAATAAATCTTTTTTTCTCTCTTTTGAGGGCAGCAGATGTAACATCAGTTTAGTTTCTATGATTCTGTACCTTTTTCAGTCTGTTTGGAAAGAGTTGGAAGAATAGCTCTTCAGGACTTTTTCTCCTACCTCAGCATAGTTCCAATGTTCTTTAATAGTTTTTGACAATTACTTTTCAAAGGAGAATAAATTTAAAGCAACTTTTTACCTTACAAGTATATTGACAAAATGAGCCCAGGGATTCTGAAGCTGAAATCCATGCTAGATTTCAAAGGGAAGAGTAGCATTTAGAAACTTCAGTTTCATTGAAAGTCCATAGGAGTAGTTACCTAAGGGTTATTTGAATGTCCATCCTGTAATCTTATTAGAGACAAACTACATCATGAAATCCTTCCCCATTTTCTCATCATGCATATAATTTTTCTTCTACATCAATAAGTTTAAACCTTGGTAGTACTACTTCTGCACTATATCTTGTGTGCAAAACTTGTGCTTTCTCTTTTGAATCGCAGGCTGGATTTTTAAGTGTTTAAATCATTTCTAGTAAACCCAGCAAAATGGAAATAAGTGCATTGATAGTTTATAAATTCTTTCTGAAGAATCTTAATTAAGGCCAATATAAATGAGCTGACTTGCAGTTTTAGAAGTCTTTTAGTATACTTTATTATTACTGTATTTATTTAAAATGTACATTTCTCACAATCCAAGTTATCTGACCAAACAGAATATTAGAAATGCTGACTGGAAGGGACTTCTGCAAACCTCTCATCCAGCCTTTCCCTTTAAATGTTACCATATCCAACACTAGAACAGATCAGACAAGGCATTGTCTAACTGGGTCTAAAAGAGTTTTGAGGACAAAGGCTCCACAATCCTCTTTCAGGCACCTGCCACTACTGCACTACTTTGACTATAGAAAAGTAGTTTGGCTCCATCCACTTTTGAATGCATATTCAGATGCTTATAGATCCTACAGATTTCTCTTTGCCAGATTAAACAATTTACCTCCTGATTTGCCATGTTCTCATAATTCTTGATTGTCTAAGTAGCCTTCTGCTGAATCCTGTCCACTTTCTCAATATTTTTCTTGAACTAGGGAACCAAATATTGGTTAGGTTGTCCTAAATGTTATGTCACTACCTCTAAGCAGAACAGTCTAATATAGACCTTGTTTTCTGCTAGTCACTTTTTTACTAACATTTCCACAGCTGTGGTTGCCTTTCACGCTGTTGGTTTATAATCAGCTTGTTTTTCACCGTAGCACCTGGTTCCTGTCTGTGGGCTGCTGTTCAGTCAGTTGCATCCCATCTGGTATCATCAATACATTTGGGGGTTTTCTGCCTCTCATAAAGAAATGTTCATTTTCTCTCTTGAGCTTTATAAATTTTCTGCTGGCCTAATCCTCTAGTATTGCAAGATCCTTTTGATCTGAAGCTCTGCCGTTTGGTGCAGAGCAATCTGTGTCATCACACAGGTCACTGATAAAGGTGTTGAGAAATAAGAGCCTCCTGGCTTCTCCCATTCATTATCAGTCGTCAACTGGACATGGAGTGAATTTTAACTGTGGGGCATATTCTGTATTTACTAGTTGTCTGTGTAGTTATTGCAAGTATTGGCAAACTCACCAAATATCTTCCTTCTGGTTTTTTTCCCTGTTTAAAGCCAGTTGATCTCATCTAGACTTCTGGCAGAAAGATTATGAGTGTTATCCAAATTTCTTCTCTTCTTCCTTCTGAATAAATGTTTCCATTTTTCTAGTTATTGGCATGAAAGTTAGCAAGTAATAGTCCTCCTAAGAAATTTCATTTGTTTTTTTCACTTTTAAAGGAAACTAATTAGGTAGAAACCATGTAGAAAATCCAGGACAACATGACCTTTTGTTTGACTCAGTTAGATAGGCACCAAATACAAAAGTTTGAGAACTTCTAAACTTTCTCAAAGCTGATTAAACTTACTGAAGAAATAAATGCTAAATAGTGTCATTTCCAGAAACATAATAAACAGAGCTGAATCAATTCAACCTGATTTTTCAAAGAAAAAAACATTTTTAAAAAGGTGAAAAACCTCAATAATAACTGAATCTAACTGTAAGTAGTGATCCTTTTGATCATATTAATTATGTGGCTTATAAAGGGAAATGAAAGTAAAAAGTCTTTTTTTTTTCCCAAGCAGTTAGACAGGTGAGACCTCAAAATGCAAACAGAGTGTGTGTTCCAGATGAGGATTTAAAAAAGCAATCTAGACTAATAGTAGTTTTCTTTCCCTAAATGGACAGCCTCCTCTATGGAGGCTTGCCAGGAGACAGTTAGAGAAAGTAACAAAATTAAATATAATAGTGTTTTATTTTCAGAGAGATAAAAGCTTCATCAGTTAGTGTCTCAGAACCAAAGTCAGAATGAGAAGGGCAGTGAATTCACCCCATAATGGCACCTGCAAGTATTAAGGAAACTCTTACTACCAACACACATCCTTGTGCCAGAGGACAAAATGAAAACTGTCTCTGAACTTATGTAATTAAGGTAAAAGCATATAATAACTCTATTAGGAGGTTTATAGCCCAAAGAATTAAAGATTGTTAATTATAACCTATTTATGTAGATGGATTTTTCCAATTTTGCTACCTCTGAATTTGCAAATAAGAGAATAATTTACTAATCATTATCTTATACAGAATGAAATAAAGAATAAGAAGGTGTACTTAATGTATCTTCTGTTATCATGACTTTCAAAGTTCAAGGATTCAAGCTTTTAATCATAAAAATTAGAGAAATAAATTTTGCTAAAATTGAAGGTCAGTTACTTAAACACCTGAATCTAAGCAATAAGTCTTTAAGAATCTAGATTGCAGCATCATAGTAGGGTCATATCTGCACAAAACCCATAATTAAGATCCAAGGTTTAACTTGCATTGGATCAAATACTGATCTCTGTCATTAAGATTCTACAGATGTGCAAATACTTGTGCATGTATATTAAGTTCATTAACACTGTAAGTGTCTCTTTAACCAAATAGAGTGATGTTCATGGCCACAATTTGCATACGTGCTTGATAAAAGGACAAAGATACTGCATTAAATAAGTGCATCATTGATGAATCTATCTATCAGGAGCACACAAGAGAAAGAGAACAGATGGGCAACTACAGTAAGGAGAAAGACTGAAGAACAGATGTGAGTTCTTAGGATACTGTTGCTCTCTGATACACTTGATATCTATCTGAGGAACAGAATAAAGAAATGTGTTGGACAAATACTGAATAAAATCGGAATAATCAGAAAGGATGAGTGAGATGAGTTCCTGAAATTCATAAAAACTGTCTATGGATCAGTGAGCCAGGAGAAAAAGCTTAGGTGGAGGTGGGGCTGCAAAGCACCAAAAAAAGAAAGTGGGCTACCCCAAGAATTCTTTCCTGACAACACCTTCCTCAAGGATATGGCTATTTTCATCCTACCCTGAGGCTTAGGGATAGGATTAGCCTTAGGGTTATGCTTAGGGGTCAGAGAGAGACAAAACCCGGAGTTACAACTACAGTGAGACCGAGAAAGGGATGCCAGAAGGGTGAGCTCTACCAAGAATGCTCTCTGACTTCTTCCTCTAGTTTATGGAAGCAGGTTTTGGATTAAGCTTCAGCTCACCTGAAGTCTTTGGGTTAGCATTAGCATTAGTAATGAGATAAAGACAAAAATTATAGATGCAGTGGGATTGCAAGGCAGTTGCCAAAGTCAGGACTAGATTGCATCATGAATTCTCCCCAACTACTTCTTCTGGGTCATAGGTTGTCTCATGATTTAAGTCTTAGTCCAGATTTAAATCTGAGGTTAAAGTTTGAGGTTTGAGGGAAAAAGACTAGAATTACAGTTCGAATGCAAAGAGGCTTCTAGGTAGAAAAGAAATTCTCCACTAGCAGCTTACATCTCTAGGAAATCACTCAGATCAGGTTTAAAACTAATCTAGAGCTTCAGGTTAAGTGGAGCTCCAAAGGTGCTGACTGAAACCCTATAAGCTGGGGTTTCTGTTTGACTTCTAATCTGCATCTTCACTAAGGGCTTGCTGGGGCTTTACAGCAGTGTTTGTACACTGGCTCACATCACCAGATGGGTGTTCTATCCTTGCCCTTTGCGGTAGTGTGGGTTGCCCCAGCTGGCAATGCCACTGCCCCTCCCTGCCTTGTTATGACACTTGGCTTCTCTTTCCCTTTAATGTAATTAACTGCTGTGCAGTGCAGCTCCATGAATGTTTTGAGGTTTATCCCAAGGCCAAGGACAGGGCCTCAATGAATATTTTTGAATACTTTTTGTAGCATTCATCATGGATCTCATTCCCTCCTTTGGAAGATCTTTTGCACCACCATTCCATTTAGAGCGGGAGGCTTTCCTTCAGTCTCCCAAAATTGCCCTCAGGTGGGCAGCTACATCCTGAAGTTTCAGTAATAGCTACCAGACCATACTGGGAATTCACCATTGGGGCAAAAAGACAGTTTGGACACATTAATCCACTTCCTGGATCATTAGGGCATACTAACATTTTGACCCTAGTCATGGCTGAAAATGTTGGCTTTCTGCAAAGAGGTACAGACAAGAAACAAACCAACCTCTGAGCCTTCTCAAAGCCTACTGAAATGTTACCAGTCTCACCAAAGGAAGACAGACTCCCTTGTCCTTTGTTTCTCCTGGTTTCTCATTAAGTGCTAAGAAGTAGAACAGCAACGGAAGAGTCACATAGAGTACTCAGCTAAGCTTAAACAGGGAATCGAGAAGAATCCAGGAGAGGATAAGCAAGTGCTTTGTGATTTGTGAGTTTCCCTGAGGTATCCAGTGATAGATGGAAGGTTTACAGTTATCAGGGTAGGGCAGACCTTGTGTCCTGAATATCGATCCCCACTTGCTTGAGAATTAAATGTGCTATAAATCTACAGCTTCTCTGCCTTTTGCATGCTCAGCAAAGGCACACATTGAGGAGAGGAAGCGTGAGCAGGAAAGATGGAACTTGGAAGAGAACAGAGCATCTGAATTAAAAGACCGACTTGAAATTAATTTCAAGCAGCTTCCCAATCCTCCCCTCTAAACATTTTAAGTGTATTAATGTAGTAATTAACAGTAGAGAAAGAGAAGAATATTCCCCAGGCACATAAGACAGACCATTCACATTACTGAAGAGGAAGAAAAGGTGCTGTAGCATGCATTTAAACAGCCTTTCTGTTGCTGCTCTTGGTTCATTCATGATTTAATTCTTTACTTTGTTTTTTTTCTCTCCCAGCCTCCAACCTATCTAAATAAGGTGCCCTTCAGAACAATATTTATTTTACTTTGAAGCCTTTATAGATGTTAGCATTAGTTTCCCTTTGCAAATGGTTTCAGTAAGGAGAAGTTTTATTTCAATGTGGGGAACTGCTGTGTATTTCTTTTTCTGAAGGAGATATTTGGTAAGAGAGGCAAAATGTGTGTGAAATTAATAGACTTTTGAGCTGTCTATGACATGTTGTTATCCATGCTGGGGTGTGCATGCCTTTGGATTTGCCATTGAGCTCTTCCAATCAAATAAATAACTGAATGAGAATATAATGATAGAGGTGTTCACAGGAAAATAATCCACATTTAAGGCCTAGTGGGAGATTTTTGTTGCTGAATAAGCAAAATGCTTAATCTTGATGTTCACACCAAAGTAGAAATGCATTTAATAATGCAATTTTGTTATAAAACAATGAGAAATTCACTTTGAAAAGGGACAGTTTTCTCAGAAAACTCTGATATTAAAACAGGAAATGGAACTAAAGTCTCTGATAGAAATTAACAGATACCTGATGTGATGGTTTGACCTCGACTGGATGCCAGGTGTCCACTAAAGTGATTCTGTCACTAACCTGCTCAGCAGGATGAGGCAGAGAAACTACAAAAGGCTTGTGGGTTGAGATAAAGGCAGGGAGATATCATTCACCAATTACTGTCACAGAATAAACAGATTGGACTTAAGGAAATAAATTATATTTATTACCAATCAAATCAGAATAATGAGGAATAAACCCAAATCTTAAAAATACCTCCCACCCACCCCTCTCTCCTTCCCAGACTTAACTTTAGTCCTGTTTCTCTACCTTCTCCCCATCAGCAGTGGTACAGGTAATAGGGAATAAGGTTTATGGTCAGTTCATCACATGTTGTTTCTGCTATTGCTTCCTCCTCAGGGGGAGAACTGCTTTCCCAGCTCCGACATGGGGTCCCTCCCATGGGAAAAAGGCTTCTGTTAACTTCTTCAACATTAATCCTTCCCATGGGCTGCAGTTCCTCATGAACTGCTACACTATGGGCCCATTCTGTAGTGTGCAGTCCTTTAGAAACATACTTACTCAGTGTGGGTCCCCCAAGGGGTCATATGTCCTGACAGAAAATCTGCTCCACTGTGGGCTTCCCACCGAGTCACAGCTTCCTTTGGACACAGCTGCCAGCTCCACCACCAACCTCCATGGGCTGCAGGGGCACAGCTGCCTCACCATGGTCTTCACCACTGAAGAGAAATCCCTGCTGAAGAGAAATCCCTGCTCTGGCAACTGGAGCATCTCCTCCCCTCCCTTCTTCATTGACCTTGTCTGTCAAGATATTTCGGATGGACAGCTGGTGGAAGCACTCCTCATTCTGCCCCAGTCCCAGTGAGCTGGCTTGGCACAGGCCTATTGTCATTCACACTAAACAATACTGGAGCTGGTTAAGGTCCTTCACAAGATTGTCTCCTACAACACAACACCACATTTCTGCAGGGGCAGACGTACACATCAAGGAAGGAATGCTGGGACAGTAAAAAGTGTTCTAGGGACATTGACATTTTACAGCTTCTGGTGTTATTCTTTTATAAAGAATAAGGCCAGTTTTAGGCTTAATGTCATCCTAGATGTAATTTCACCTACTGAAGCAATATCACAGCTTCCTTTAATTCCTATTAAATTTTACTGGAAATCTCAGCTAGTCAGATACAATTCACAAGCCACAGAGACAAAAACAAGGAGTGTCTCTCACCTCTCTCTTACTTCCTTTCAAAGACACAGACTTATTTATGGAGATGTAAAAGTACTTTCTCATCAATTGTAAGTGTCTGAATTCCTGGCAATACTCGTGGTATTTACTAAAGAAAGCACTTAATTTTAATGATTCTTTAAAATTATTTTTTCATTCAGAATAGTAAATATGTAAGTCAGATTTTTTTTTTCTAAACTGTTTAAATGTGAAAAATAATTCTGTGAGGCAGAGGGTAGGAGAACAAAGGAAAGGAACATTCATTTTGGTTAGTAAATGGAAAGAGCTGTTATAAATTGAATAAACACGGCAAGTAGTAGAAGCAAAGATACTCCAGTTTTTTGGCAGTCTAATATAATGTCATGGAAGATTAAGATACTAGTAAACTTAATATTGAAAAAAAATTGAGAAGTCCAGCTGCTGCAGTGTCCCACTCATGGAGTAAAATTTTTAACACCTTCTAGGGAAACTTGAAGAGTACATAGATCTGACTCTGCCTTTCAAAACCCCCATATTTAATGGGTAAAATCCTAGGAAAATTATTATAGTCTTTCAAAATATAGAGTGGTCTTTTTCTTGACATAAAAGCCATGCTGTTTTCCAGAGTATTTCCAAGCTCCTATTTATGTTTGATTCAAGTAGTTCTTCCTATCAGTCAGAACCAAAGCTAATCAAAGCTTTTCTAATGAAGTAAGGATCAAGTTATTCTAGGACAATATTTGGAGAGAACATAAAAATGAAAATGCAGTTATTTTCATTTTTAAGGCAACAGAGACTGGCAAATATTCATTATTTTATTTATTCATTTATTCATTTATTTACTATGACAGCACTTAACATATTCATTGGTTGGTTGTGTGAAAATCCTGCAGGCCCCTTTACCTTTTAAAGGCATTTTTTCTTACTGATTTCCTGCAGTCAGGTATAAGACAAATTCTATGATTCCTAAAAATATACACACTAAGGAAATTTGGGCAATAAAAATGTTTATTATGTTGTACCATGAGGAATGAGACTAAGAGGATCTTGATTAAATCTTAAGTGTATTCCCAATATACCACCTTTGGTAAATCCAGAGAGGGAATAAAAGATTAATCCATAGAGAGAAATGGCAGTTTGGCAGCAGCATGTTACTGTCAGATTGTTATTTTTGCAGTCATATTTTTTGTTATGTTTCTGCACACAGGCTGGCATTTGCATGAAGTTGCTGCATTGCAAATGGATTCCCTGATCTTCTTTCTCTATATTTACCTGAACTTTCCTCTCATGCAAGATTAATACCAATAATAATAACAATAATAACAACAATAATAATTCATTAAATTTCTATTACCTCTTTCATATAGAAGGTTCCCAAGATAGCTTTCCTCACCAGTGTGGAATGATTTAGAAAATTAGTATATATTTCTGCATAGAAATACGGGATAATTTATCTTGGAAGGGGCCTCTGGAGGTCACCTCGTCCTGCTTTCCCCTTCACGCACACAGCTGTGGAGAGCTACCAGAGGGTGTTAGGAACCAAAAGAAGGCCTGCTCCTGTGAGCCATGCTGTCATGAGTGAAGGATTAGCGTTGGAGAATTACACACAGTAAAATATATGCCAGTAATCATCTGCATGCTGTAGTCTATGTCAAGACATCGTTGCACAGAGAAAATTACACATTCCGAGCTAAGAAGTGTCACATCTAGTGTCATTTTTTTCCTCCCCACTATTCCATCAGGAGAAGAGTCAGAAAACTGTTCCTAGTCTAATGCAAGCTTGAGATTCAACATGCTTGGGGGAAATGCCATCAACTTTTTGGCCTCAATATTTCTTTAGTGTTGCAAAGTTTTGGGGATTTTTTTATAGAAGGCACAATATGATTCATCCTGTCTAAATCTTGGAGGTACCTCTTTGCTTATTGATAGAATTGCCAAGCCAGCAAGAACACTTGCTGTGGGATAGGCCTGTGAAGTAAACACGACAGATAGACCTCAGTAACAATCACAAAATGTACTTCACTCTAAGTGGCCCTGCAAACCTCCAGGATTCTTAGTCTGTATTGGGGAATTTGTAAATCTGATAAATAGCTAGAGGTAAAAGCATAATTAAAAGATTCAAAGCTAAAGGTTACAGGTATTCAGCCATTGAATTCCTGCTGGTTTAGGAGATTACT
This sequence comes from Daphoenositta chrysoptera, assembly GCA_013397915.1. NCBI lineage: Eukaryota > Metazoa > Chordata > Aves > Passeriformes > Daphoenositta > Daphoenositta chrysoptera. The sequence continues at coordinate 1,237,978 of VZRO01003175.1, forward strand.
GACATCATATATAACATTTCAGAAATGTTTCTGAGGTAGAAGATTAGTGGAGGAACTAATTTTCTTTCTCTGAAATTATTTAGCTGCACAAAAAGTGTAATTCTGTTTGTTTAGGTGGTACTGTAGCTGCTGCTGTCAGGAACACTAAATTCCAGAGCAGTAGTAGCTAGCTTGGGTTCTTAAAAAGGAATGTATTTGATCTTTAATGATCTTTTTCCTTTCCTCATCATGACTCTGAGCTTGATTCAACAGTTCTTTTAAGGCTTCTCACTTCCTGGAACAAACAGAGTGGGACTGTGTGCAAAGGTCTTCCTTCAGTTTAGTTTGCAGCTTTTTCTTATGGTGTCTACAGATCTGACAAAGGTGACAATTCAGGATGAGACTTGAAAATGCCCTACTTAGTAAATAAAAACTTAATTTTACTTTACATGGATAAATTGGTGTACTGGATTTTGACCTGTTTGCTATAGCAAAAAATTCTCCATTTTTTTGAGTTTTAAAATGCATTTACAGATATTTAAAACACATTTTAGGAAGACAGCTGAGAGATGAAACAAATTACTTCTGGGCATTATAGGCCTCCTGAGCTATAGTCTTTTTTATATTATATGTTCAAAGGCACATACTGTAATGTTGTAGATGCAGTTCTGCTGTCCATTATATGTCCATTGATGACGCTCAAGTTATCTTTGCCAAGCACTACCTGTTGCTGAGATAATATTTTCAGGAACATAGATATTTCATTTTCTGTCCAGTGCTCATTGACAGACAAAAACTGGTTAGAATAAGATGTATGTGAAACCTTGAGACAACCTTAAAAAAGACATTATTGATGGCAACATGCTCATCGACACTGTTGGTACAATGTAAGTAACAAACCAATTTTAAACCCATTTCTTGTAAAAAGAATCCTGTATTATTATTACTTTATCATGGGGAATAGAAAGGACTATATTGTTGAAAGACAACAGCCTGAATTGTCACTTATCCTGTTGAAACCCTAAGGATAACTGGCAAAGTAAGGACAATCTTCAGTTGTCTTGAAGTTCACAACATTCCAGCACATTCTGAGGATGGATGGCTTATCCTTTTACCATTCCATGGGCATTTCTGGGATTTCAAAATTTCAAGATAGCTTGTATATCTGTGATAACTAAATATTCGACCTGTGTTTTGCTGCACCACTCACCTGGGAAAATATGATGTGCCTGGATCAGGGGTAGGCTGACAAGTGCATTGCTTTCAAATCAGACAGGATCAAGGGATTTTATGCTGATCTTCCAATGGCCACAGGAGGCCAGATGACACATTATTCAGGTTCACTTTAATCTGGCACTAGGAAGGTTAAAAAATTGATTTACTATACTGTTTATCACAGCCTAGGTTTCCTGAGGAAAAAAAGTCTTAACTGAGGAAGTCATGCTGCAGAATTGCTTTTAGTGATTGTACAACTTAGTTAGCAAATTCTAGCTCTCTTTTGCCTCATGTTGAACAGGATTTGATCCTCGTTTCCACACAAAGAAGCTGAATAAATTACCTTCAAACATTTGTTATTATGCAATAGTTTTTTTCAATCCTCTCTGCTAGAGTAGCTGCGTTTTACATGAATATTAATTAACTGAGCCCAAGAGAGTAAGAAAAGAAGGGTGCAAAATTGCCTATACATCCTAGTGATTATCATACCAGGAATTATGGTTCAAGCCTCAGTTTCAGATGAAACTTAATTATTCAATGTGAAGTGAAAACTTTTCAGTACTGTCTGTAAATTTCCAACCAGTTCTCACTTACTTTAGTATTTCTGCTCTCTATATTATAACAATATGCTGTAAGATTAAAAAGCATACTTTTTTTTTTTAATAAAACCCTTATCTGAATTGCTTATAATATGGACATCACAAGTTGTTAGTAATCTGTTTTTCTCTCATGTTATTACTGTTTACGCTGCAGAAGTCTCTATGCTCACCTAGGCTGTGTACAGATGCATCATGGTAAAATCCAGTCAAATGAGGGCATCATCAAACAATCCCAGGTCAGTCAGAAGGAAATACTCAAATGTATGTCAAATCCTACTTCTCTAGAAGGTTTTAAGGACTGTGAGATATAAATCATAACCTTCCTCAGTAGAATTAGGTTTCTACAATAAATCATTCATATGAAAATGCTTTCCCTCTCAGCATGCCTGTATCCACTCCCCAAAGAATGTCTGAGTCATGAGCAAGAGAAGGGTGCAGGTATATTAATCCACTAAACCACCACGCCATGATTGCTACTCACAGGATGCCAACACTCTGTCATTTGCCTGCTTTCAAACTTCCAGCTAAGGTACTCCACAACTCTCTTCTAAGCTGTCCTCTTTTTCTGACATAGAACCTATGAACTTGTTTCTGATCTGAGATTAATTCTCCGGATTACAACCTCTGACACCCTAGAACTGGATTTTCTTCCCACAGCTAAATAAAATTAAATGTAATCATATGTTGTGACAAAGAGCTTGGAGGAGCATTGCTGCATGTCTATACTCACATATTTTACCTCTCCCTGCTGCTGGATAAAGTCAGTTCCTGCTGCCTCAGAAACCCCCATACACAGCACACTCCCTGTTGGAATGTATGGAAGGGTACTTCATTTTCTCAGTGCACTGCTGTAAGCTCAAGATTTCTGCCTGCTTTTTTAGTCAGCCTTCTAGCAGGTAATTCAAAATTGCAGAAATCATTACAAAAACTTAATTTGCACAGGAGCCTGATAATTATCCTTCCCCCAACACTATGTCCTGAAAATAATAAATTCAGGCCTGCTCTGTTCAGAGCTGCTCAGGCTAGATCAGTTTGGGACTTCTACAGCAACAGAATTCCAAGTTTATAACACTTTAGATAATGTTTCATAAGTTTATGCTTCCTGAATTTGGTGGCAGATGAATAGAGAAATTGGATCACAACTCCAGATACTGTTGCTTAACTATCAGCAATTCTATTGTATTTAAGCTCTCAAAGTCTGTGTCTCAGGCTAACCGCAATTAAAAAAAAAAAGTTATAAAAAATAAAACATAATTGGAACACATGAATATTGTTCTGGTATTACAACTATTGTGGAGGTCACAGTAGACTGAAATTGAGCACCTTCTGTATGAAAAAGCAAAAGTACATAAAATAATGGCATTACCTCCTCCACTGTAGTGCTTGTCCGAGAAAAATTAAAAAAGGATGTGGTGACGAAAGATACAGAGAAAGAGATAGATATGCATAAAGCCATAGAGCAAAACAGGCTGTAATCTCCTGGGTGCTGGGCTGTGATCACAGTGCTGTTGAAGGTGACAGACAGCACAGGTGGAGTAGGGCCTGGCTCCCTGCAGCGGGGCACACGCAGGGACACGGAGGGGTGTGGGGAGGGAGATGCTGTTCCACTGCCCGTGCACCTGCACGTGTCTGCTGCAGCAGGCAGTGTTAACTGGGAAGTCACTGCAGCAAGCCCTGTGGTGGTAAATACCTGAGACATCCTCTGCCAAACTCTAACTAGGCATCCAACTACAAGCATAATTTCCTTTCTTTCCTTAGAGATAGAGGCATATGATTTTTTCATACAATAAAATGAAATAGAGCTTTGTTTAGAACCGCGTATAATTTCCCAGCAACCAGATTAAGGTTATAGAGTATTTGTGACCTGCAAATGCTTTGAGACTTTTTTTGTTGCTTATTTTTAAAACATAAAAATACTTTTTTTCGGATTTGTGTGACAGGGCAACATTTGAAGGTAGTTTGAGGTCTCTAAAAATGTGTTTATACAACACACACGTCTCAGGCTAAATTTGCTCTTTCCTCTGAAATCACTAGTTTTAATCCCTGAGCTTTGAATTCATTGTTGGTTTCCTTCCAGGATTGCATTCTTCCATTATAGACTGGTAATAATAATGCTTGGTATTTATAGAGCACTTTATATTCTCAAATCTCTGTGCAAGCATTCATTATTTCATCACTACAGATTTAAAATAATTCAGTTCTATTTTAGAGGAGCAAAATGGAAGGCACTGAAACACTGAGGACTTCAATCTCAAAACAAGTAAGTGGCAGAAATGGTAAAAATCAGAGACCTCTGACTTCTGGGATCATGGTACCTACTAATCCGTAGCACTTATCAAAATAGTTACTAAAATGAATCAAAAGGAAAAAACCAAAGCTGTAAGCAAATTACAAAGGTCAGTGTGTCATAGACTAAACCATGCCATTATTATGAAGAGCTCAGTGCAATAATAAACTGGGAAATTTTGTGAAATTTATTTTGGATAAAAATGAAAATACAAGTTTTAATTCTGAAAACCACTCATCCAATACTAGCTTGAGGCACATTTTTGAGAAATTATTTAATGAAATAGCTTCATTGGGGCTTTTTCCAGGATTAGGGACATTTAAAATAAATCAATATATTTAGTTTGTCTATCACTCTTTTTTCCTCTGTTTTAGATGAAACAAGATTTCACATTGGATCAGACCACTAGACTAATTTGTATCCAGTGAATAGCATAAAATTGTAATAGCCAATGCACGAAGAACTAGAAAAATATAAAATATATCCAACTAATTTTGCATTGTTTTCCAAGAAAGAAATCTTCTGCAGAGGTTATTTCCAATAGCAGATTTACATGAAATAAAAGCAATCTGTTGACATTTCTTCGTCTTGGGTAATTGAGCTGAATTACTCAACATTCAGAAAATTAAGCAATAAATCTGGAAAGCTAAATGCTCCCCCGTTTGTCCGTTCTTCCTCATTAGAAGACAATAAGACACTAGAAAGTGGTTACCCTCTGGAAGTCAAAAATCTTTACGAAAGCTACCAACAGTTACCAACAACCAAGTTACTATGTCGTAACAAATTACCTTTTCTCAGCTGACTCTTCTTAATTGATTCCTCACACACCCCCCACTTTTCTGCAACTGGCAAGTAATTTACCTCACATTTGCAGTGGGCTGGAAGCAGATAGATAAAATGATCTAGCTGAAGTGCTGAGTCCTTCATAATAGTAGCATGTTTGCATATAAACAACTGTGCTGGAAGGACCCTGAGCAAATCCTGCCCTGTCCTGGGGTTCTGTCTGCCTGCGCTCAGAGCCGACTTCGGCAGAGTTCAGCTGGGACAGGACCTCTTCCTTCTGGTGACACTGGGAGAGGCACCCTGACAGCTCTGGAGGAAGGCTTACAAGGGCTGACCCATAGGAGCTGATTGCAGGCAGAAGCTCTTGAACTTGGTCCCTGCCTGGGTTACTGCTCCCACCATAGCCAAGCCTATTCCTGACCACGGACTTTTGGGTCTGGGGCCCCAAACCATGAACAGACTTTTCAACTGAATGTCAGTTGTCATAAGGAACTTGCCTGATGCCCTGGTTTAGGGCATCCTTTCTGATTGTAAAGTAAATAGTCCTAGCTCTACCTCTCAATTTGAGCACTTTATGATGTTTAGAAACACATCAGACAGTAATCCAGAAGTAGTGATCCAGAAGGAGTTCCAAATGATTAAAAAATGTGAACCATACAGTCAGCAGCTTTGATTTTCATTTAATCTGTGTAAACATATTTAATAAAATGGCAGATTGTACAATTCACCATATCACTGTCAAAAATGTTTTTGTCTCAATATGTTTATGATCAATTAACTTTCAGCATTTCCTTTACTTCATACAAAATGTGCATTGTACACTTAAGACACATGGGTTTATTCCTATCTCTCTATTAGATGATTAAAGTAATAAAATGGCACATAATGAATATTCATATTTATTGTTGAATATGGAATTGTTACTTTCCATACACTAGAGTGAACAAATATCCACTTGATTAATGTTTCTAATCATTATCAGAAAGCAGTTGTAAATATAGCTGACCTGAATAGTAGTTCAGACTGGAAAACAGGTTTGAGGGGACTGCATTGGAGAGCTCTGCACTCCTCCCCCCCCACCCCCCGCTTCATCTGAAAATAAACCCTACAAAGTTTCAGAACATCTGCTGTGAAATCTGTGAAGGAAATCCTGCAATGGTAAGGTGTATCATTAGCAGTATCTGGAATTTTCATGTTAACAATTGAGGAGTCCATTCAGAGCAGGTAGCTCGGTTTGCAGCTGCAGTGTGAGCTGCAGGTTGAGCTCTGGGTGCTGGGAGGAGCCCGAGGAAAGGGACCATGAGCTGGTGCTGACCCTGTGCACAACAAAGGGCCCGGGGACCCGTGGCTCAACCAGGGCTCTGAGGGACACACTCAGAGACACAGCAGGAGCCAATGACCACAGACTTTTGTGGGCTTAAACTGTGAAAGTATAAAAGCCCTGGTAGTCTTTTGTTCAGGGTCCTTTCTGAGACACCTGTCTCAATCTGGTTTTTGTTGTCGCACCAAGATTAAATTATTTTAAGGATCCAGAGGTTTGATACTCTGTTATGAGAAACCTGGGGCTGAGCTGGTAAGGAAACTTTGTCTGACTGTGTGAGTGTGGGGTGTGTGGGAGGCCGAGTGAGGCACCTGTCGGGTCACTGGAGCCACTTGCTGCAAAGGGGCTTCGTTCCCGGCGGTGAAAGTCGGATTGTGGAAGCATGACTGACAGAGTGCCTCTTGGAGGGTCAGACAGGAAAGTTTCCTTAACACAGCTCTGCATTTGCAGCGTTCACAGAAATATCTGATTCTCTTTCCTGTATTATCACATATCACAATCCCCTAGTTATTTTAACTTTGAAGATAATTCCAAGCCAAATGAGCATCCCAATAGAAGGGAATGTGCACAGTTTCAAAGTTGAAGCCTCTGTCTTCTGGTTTGAAAGCCCCTGTGGGGTTCCAACTCACAGACCTTGTTCAGATATTAGTCTCAGCTTAGCTTCTGATGGAGGGCAGTGGATTGGGCAAGGTTTCTATGCTGTTCGACATGCATCTGGGACTTTCTGCAAGAAGAAAGGGATTGAAAACTGAAATTAGTTTTCTACCCTGGACAAATTTGTTGGTATAGAAAGTAGCTATCTCCATGTCTGTGCCCCTGGCTTTGTTAGAAGTTTCCTGCGTGACTTGTCACTAGCATAAAGGCTTTCTGAGAACTCTGCACACTGTGACCACTTGCATATGTAGCTGAAGTTTCAGTCTTGAAATCCTGTAACATGAAGGCAATCTGAGGGTCAAGCAGGCTTTTATTAGGTAATAACTAATTGACTATCTCTGTAGAAGCTAGTACCACATACAACTACTATGGTTACTGGGCTGAGGAGCTTTGGTTGCTGCAGTCTGCTCCCCTACAGCTGAGATTGGAGCTTGTCATGCTGGATGAGAAATCAGTATCTATGTAGGTATTCCTTGTTTACCATCCTTCTTCTCTGGTTCCCCTGGAACTGATGGGTTCACAAAGAAAAACATCCCCTCAGACACTGACCTTAGCAGGGATACCAGTGCATTTAGCACTAGGGTTATCAACTAAATATTAATGCCTTGCTACTGAGCCTCAATTAGAAGCCAGTATCGAATAACTTTAGAGGTGGATGGAGAGCTGCTGAACTGTCTCTCAGCTGTAAATGGCATGAAGAACACTTCTTGTCTGTCACACTTGCAAGCCATTACCAGCTCTGCCATTCTGGCTTTGCACTGAACCGTACTGGTAACGTTCACACAGCTGAAAGCTACCCCAAGAGAGGTATTTCCTCAGGCCTGGCCAAAAGCTGAAGCCTTGATCCTGTCCTTTTGCATTCATCTATCTTCAAAAATAAGTTCCGTTTCATTAAGTGAGCTCTCGCCCAGGCCATATACTGCTTAAATGTGTTTTATTTTGATTTAAGCAGATTTGAATACATGGGAATGCCAGATTTCTTGGCTGCTAACACTATCTCAGTATCCGAATAAGCTGTCTGTGTAGATAATTTCTTGGAAAGAGCATTGAAAGAGAGTTGTTTTCAACCCATGAGATTTTTAATAAACTGACTAGCTTTTTTGTGGCTCATCATAAGATAGCTTTCAGTGTTTGTGGCTATTCCAAGTGGGAGATTATTCTGAAGAGTGTGTTTCTTCTCCTGGGAAAAGAGAAGGAATTCTTCCAGGTACAGGATGGGAAATGTCATATTCTCTTCCACTAAAACTTGGAAGCCTTCTGCTCTTTAAGTGTTTGCCAGGGGATTCTGAATGACTGCAATAGCCTACAAATGAAATGTTATATAGGTCACATAACAAACATCCCTAGACTATCCTAGAAAAATCTAGTATGCTCACAAACCCTTACATATATTTGTACCCAAGGAAGAAGAACTCGAATAATCTACACTTTGTTTCTAACCAAATTTGCCATAATTTACACAAAACAAGACCCAAATTATTTTTAACTTGCTCACACACAAAAGCTATCTTTCACACAAGCAATTGTAATGCTCTTTCTTGATAATGAAAAAGCTCCACACCAGGATAACATGTTGGTTTGGTGCAAAACTTACTGTTTGAAGTAAGACTCCTAAAAAATAACTTTATAGTTAGGCTTTAATATCTACTCACCAGATCAGGATGAGCAGTAACCATACATGCAAACATTTGAAAGAAACTAAGGGCACGCTTTTTTACCCATGCACTTAAACCAAACACACTATCAGAGAGCACACAATCTGTTTTGTGATGTCCCCCCTAATTACGCATTGTATTCACTGAGGTACAAGAAAGATTACGTAGCTGAAATAATCCTACAGAATTCATAGCTCTGCAGATTAAGGCCTTAAATAGCTGTATAATTCCATGACTTTCTTGTAATCTACCTCTTTTTTTTTTTTCCCTCATGTTGATTTCTGCCAAGGAAATGCCAAAGAACATAAAAATTCTCAAAGTTTTCAAAATATTGAAAGCAAACTTAATTCTAAATCCTTTGTATTAAAATGTGATGTTTTACTGAACAAGCAAGAATGAAGGGATTGAAATTCTTAGGAAAACTTTTTTCATTTTTTCATCTGGAAAGAAAGAAAACAATATCCCATAATTGGAAACAAAAGGAAACAAAATCCTATAATTAAGTGGTTTCTAATCCAAGTCAGATGATTAAAGATACTTGAGCAGCGATAGCGCAGTTCTGTCATTTTTGAGGAGAGCTTTTATACTGGCCCATGTTACATGAATGAAGCTCCTAAAAGAATTTTTGTACTGATTTCTGTTTGCAGTTTTCATTGGACATCAGTTAATTAAACAAGTCCCAGTCCTACAAGATCTGATTTTACTTTACTGGTCCAACTGATACAAAATGATCTATAGGAGTTTGAGAGCTCCTTAAATTGAGCTCTGAGTATTTCCTAAATACGTAAATAAACAGAGACAGTACTTTGAAACCATGGAGAGTCGTGAATGTTCAAAAACCTTGCTGTGTTAGACCTTTACTGGTATTTATTACTGATTCAATTTTCATGACCTATAATTTGAAATGTAAATGGCAAACAGTCTTCTCTGCAAACATCAGTGACAGACACCAAAGTCCCTGTCCCCGAATTATTTAGAATACTTAGGTTTTTGCTTGGTGTAAATTGAGTTTAGAGATGGAAGAGAAGGAAGTAACAGCTACAGTGTGTTCCCTCATATTGTGGTAAAGATTATGCTATTCAGTATTTGCAATTAGATGGCTGCCTTCAGCTTCAATAGCTCTCCTTCCTTCTTAATTATTTTTGATCAGCATGATCTTCCCAAGCATGTATGAGGCAATTTTGTTGGGTATAAGAAAGGTGTTCTCTGGCATCAGCAACTCTATGACTGGTGCAAATGCTAATTAAAAAAAAAAAAAAAAAAAGGCAAGCCTGTTAATTGTGAATGATTTTCTTTCTCACCCCAAGCTGATGGAGGAATAATTTTGATGAAGGATTCAGAGTCAGGAAGCATCAAGTGAGTTCGCTCCAGATTAATTTCCCTTTCCAAAAGCAAGTAGTTGCTGCTCGAGTGTGGAGCTGCATTTTATCTGCCCCATTCATGGTGGGATGAGTAGGCCATATATTTGTCAGACATTTCATTTAATCAATGTAATTTAATTATGTTTCTATGCAAAACCACCTGTGAGCTTCCATCTGTTAACGAAATTCAACCATCCCTGCACATATGCACACAGTCTTCAAAAAAAAAGAAAAAGGATTGTATTCCTGGAGTTATAAAGGAAATAAGGTTTCTGACTATTGCAGCTGGATGCATCTGCTCATACTGTCTTTCCAGAGAGTTGGTAGACAGGAACTTGCTACCTGGGTTGCCTTTAAAGAAAGAGTTGAGAAGCATCCATTCAGAGGAAATTAGAATTGCCTAGGTGAGCTGATGGAAGCCAAAGTGATGTATTTCATTTTGCCCTGTGGAGGAGAAGAGGAGTATTAAATGTGTCTTCAGAAGTATAACTCTCCTTTTTTATCCATAAAAACTTGACAAAATACTAAGCAAAAAAAACCTGTCATGGTCTTTTTCTAGAAAAAAATGTTGGAAGTAATCAGAGAGTGATGATTTCTGTGTCATCCCTACCTGCCAACAGAGACCAGGAGAATAATTTCTTGTTAAGCCAAAGGAGATGCTAATTGATATCAGCCCACACCAGATAGGCAAAGCATGGGACTGACAGTCTGATCTCTCTTTAGCCCAGAGTGAACTGGATTCTCAAGAGTCTTGTCAGGTTTCTCTTTCACTCGGAAAAGCTGTCTCTAATAATAATTAAAATTAAAATTTAAAAGCCATTTAAAAAGAAAGAACTTGATTTCTAAAAAATTCAAGATTTCAAAGACATTTCCTGTTCCAGTCAAATAAAAGTCAAAATAGGGAGAATTTGGATGGGATAGAAAGTGATGCATATTTCACACCGACAATTGCCAAAGAAAAATATTGCTATTTGTAATTTCAGCAAAAGATTGGACAGTTTTAGAAGACATTTCTTATCAGTCAGCTAAATTTTAGAGTTGCTTATTATTAGTGTTTTCCTATATCAAATTTTTATTTCATTAAAAATTTTTCCTAGTTTACTTACCTGCTTTTATTAACATCATTCTTCCAAGAATCTAAAAGTGATGCAGTAATTTGGTAGGTACCCTGATGTTGTGTGTTTTTTTGGTTTGTTTGTTGCTGAGGGGTTTTTTTGGGGTGGGTGCTTGTGTTTTTTGGTTTGTTTGTTTGTTTGTTTTGGGGCTTTTTTTTGGAGATTGCAATATAAGAAAGTGACTAAGATCTCATAGAAAAGTCTGTGACCAAGCTTAGGAGAAAATCTGAGTTTCCTGTAAGCCAGTCATGGTAGACTCAGCCAATAATTATAATTCTGGAACAGAAACTAAAATGAGTACTGGATCTCAAACAAAATTCCTTTCCTCAGTATTAAATAGGAAGGAAGTCCAGGTTCCTCTGGGTGTAGAGAGAATGGGCTTTTTTACTACTGAAGCAGAATTGTACTTGACTGTAGTTTCTTTCCAACAAGGTGTATGCAGAACTCTGCCAATTAAGGAAAGTCTTTTCTTATTTCCAAGTTGGTGTCATAGTTACTATTTTTTCTTCAACAAATAAGAAATAAAATACTCCATTGTCATTTCCTATTGTATATGTCCTCAGGCATATGATTGCCTCTTTCAACTAGAGAACTTGGAAGCTCTTTCAAAAGTACATTTAACTCACAGGCTGAAATAAAAAGGTAAAAAGAAATCTCCACATCTTTCAACAATGAATTTTAGAAATATCAGCTTCTCTTGATAAAAGAAATGGAGCTTTCAAATTGAATGAAGCATTGAAACTGGATGATGGTTTGTTCTCTCTCTCTCTTCCTCTCTCTCTCTCTCACCCTTCCTCCCTCCCTCCCTCTCTCTCTCTCCTCACTCCCTTTTTTTGTTTGGTTGTTTGGTAGTTTTTTGGTGGAGGTTTTTTTTAGGTTTCTTTCCATGCTTAGAAAGATCCCATTAGTAAAAAATGGAGGGAAAAAAAGACTATCTAGATGAATGAGAAAAGATAAAATAAAAATGTTTAAAAGACATTTTTAGTGACAAATAAAGAGATGAAGTGTTGCATCAACTTCATGATTTTTTGAATACTGTCTATTTCTAGGTTTTTTGTTGGATAAAGAATAGCTTTCATTTGTGAGATAAAAAGGACAAATTCATCTGGAACTGTGTTCCCCTGCAGCTTATATATTTTCATATACTGCTGTAATTTGGAGCTACAATCTAATCATAATTCAGTTCCTGTCTTTAGTAAAAGCATGTGCCTCTAATTTGCAATCAATTTCTGCACTTGACACATGGAAATAATGAATGTCCTCATCTACAGCTGGAGACAAAGGGAGAAAGGAGTATGTAGCACTTTGTAGGCTGAACTGTCTGGGTGTTTCCTTCTCCTAGGCTTTGGAGCCTGGGCATCCAAATCATGCTAATATTGTGCTATAATCATTGTGTGAATAAAGATTCTCTGTTTAAAGTTTTCCCTCATCTCCTTTGAACATACAACTTGAATAATTGCATAAACATGAGTGAGAATTTGATGGCACCAGTTGATCACATGGGGTCTGACATTGTGCAAAGTATGAAATGTCATGCAGTTTCCAAAAGCAGGTATTTGTGGACATATTAATCTCTATATGTGTGTCACAGCTGCTATTATTTTTCTCATGCTTGTCTTTCACTGAACAAAAACTTGTAAAAGAAATTATATCTGGAAACATTAATTGTCAAGAATAAACATGTTGTTTGCATTATTTATTTATCCTTTTATAATTTATTTATCGTTTTCAAGAAGTCTCATGCCTGATTTTCAAGGCCTAGATGTAGAACTAATTTCCCAGTGAGTAGAGATTTTGGTGAGGGTTCTCTATGCTAAGTTACTGAATTTAAGAAGACTGCATTACAGTGCATCCTAAAGAAATCATCTTAATTTTGTGTTCCACTCCTGTATTTTAGATGGAATGAGACGTGCTTATGTATTTACCATGGTTTTTTAATGTTTATTTTACTGTGATAATGGTTGAGATCTCCAGACATGACCAGGACCCCCTTTCTGTTAAGCAAAATATAAACAGAATTATGAACCTGCCTTTAAAAGCTTTTAGACAAGAATACCAGGTAAGGAGGAAACAGATGAACAGAGCACAATCCAATTGAAACTACTCTATACCGGAAATGTCTACCAACAGAATACCCTCTGCAGTTCTAGGAAAAGAGGATCTGTTTTCTCACTTGCAGCTGTGAAGGTCTAAATACCTGCTGACGAGGGGGGATGGTACTTCTTGATCATTTTACCTGTCATTAATGAAATCACTGCTAGGCTGGAACATGGAACCTGCTTGACAGCAGCACCAGATTATAACAATGAGAAAGAGAACAGAAATGGTACAAGGAACTGGCACAGCAAACATGCTTGAATAAAAAACTCTGCAGCTATCTCCACTAAAATCTGGCCAGCGCACTACAGCTGACATCTCCATACTTGTGGCTTTAGGATTTCCTGCAATCACCACAGTGATACAATAGTAGATACCTAATGCTTCACATCAAGGATTTACTGTAGTCAAAGAATTGCTCAATTCCTTTTACTATTAAAAGGAACACTTCACACCTGGTACAAACTGTGACAGTTTAGACTTCCACAAAGAAGACTTTAAACTGTAATGAATATTAAAAAAAGTTTTGTAAGAAGAATCCTTTGGCCTCTCTGAATAATTTTTTCCTACTGTGATATAAATAATCTGATAGTTATTCCCCCTAAGAAATATGTACAAGTTAATTATGCAAAAGCTTACAGATGCAATTTTTTTTTCTTAATAAGCGAGGTTACTAGCTGAGGCTGAATTCTATGGGAAATAATGAATTGTCATAGAAGCCACTTCCAACAAAAGCCTGTTGAAAGAGAGGTGGCATAACTGCTCATGAAGGTGATACATTGTAATATTAATCAAGAAAATAGATGCCATATAAAACCAAAAGGTCAGCTACTGTGAAATGTAGGGAAAAATAGTGCATCACAGAATCATAGAAGATCCTAAGCTGAAACGGACTCACAAGAAATAATCAATGTGCCTGAGACCTTTGTGCAAATGCTTCTTGAACTCTGTCGGGTTTGGCATTACAGCCACTTCCCTGGGAAGCCTGCTCCAATGTCAAACCACCCTCTGGGTGAAGAACCTGTCCTAACATGTAATTTAAATCTCCCCTGTCACAGCTTCATGCCATTCCCTCAAGTCCTGTCACTGGTCACCGCAGAGAAGGAATGGGTGCCTGTCCCACCACTTCCCCTCAAGAGTAAGCTGTGTCCTCCAGGATGAACAAGCCAAGTGACCTCAGCTGCTCCTCGTATGGCTTCTCCTCCAGACCCTTCACCATCTTTGCAGCCTCCTTTTGATGCTTTCTAATAGCTTAATATCCTTATATCGCAGTGCCCAAAACAGCACATAGAACTTGAGGTGAAGCCGCATCAGCAGAGAGTAGAGAGGGACAATCCCATCCTTCAGCTGGCTCATAATACCCTGCCTGATACTCCCCAGGATGTCATTGTCCCTTTTGGTTGTCACAGCACAGTGCTGACTCATATTCAACTTCCCATTGACCAGGAGTTAGGCGTGCTGCTTTCAGCTGGGGTAGAGTTAATTTTCTTTGCAGTGGCTGGTACGGGGCTGTGTTTAGGATTTGTGCTGAACACAGGGTTGATAACAGAGAGATGTTTTTGTTATTGTTGAGCAGGGCTCATACAGAGCCAAGGTCTTTCTTGCTTTTCATACTGCCACGCTGGTGAGGGAATTGGAGGTGCCTGGGAGGCTGGGAGGAGACAAAGCCAGGACAGGTGACCCCAACTGACCAAAGGGATATTCCAGATAGTGTGACGTAATTCTCAGTATCTCTTCCCTCAGTAGAGTGGGGAGAAGAAGAAGGAAGGGTGGAACATTTGAAGTGATGGGGTTTGTATTCCCAAGTCACTGTTACCTGTGATGGGGGAATGGTTGAACACCTTCCAGACATAGGAAGCAGTGAATTAATTCCTTGTTTTTCTTCGCTTGTGTCTGTGTGTGTGTGTGTGTGTGTCTTTTGCTTTCCCTATTAAACTGTTTTTATCTCAGCCCATGGGTTTTCTAACTTCTACCCTTCCAGTTCTCTCCCCAGCTTCTCTGCTGGGGGAGTGAGTGAGTGGCTGAGTGGGGCTTAGCTGCTGGCTGGGGTTAAAACAAAACAAGGATATAAGAGGTGAGCATTTAAGACAATTTAAAAGTACGTTACCTTTCAAGTAAGATGTTCCTGAAAGTATTTACAAAAAGCATGATTGGTATTACTAAAATTAGTCAGAATTTGGGTCTTTTCTTTTCCTTCAAAAGACAAGAAATTCTGCCAATACCTAAGGCAATATGAACAGTATAGGAAAAGAAGTGAGACTCAAAGAGAAGTTTTGAGTGTGATGTAGCACTCACAATCACAGATTTGCAGCCCCTGCTGTCTAACTATTCAGAGGACAGGAGAAATGCTGTTGGAAAACCCATTCCTTCCATCTTTCAGATAGGTTACAAAGATAACTTACTATATTTGAACACTGGGAAGATAAGATATCTTCAATACTGGTTAGGCAATGGTTCAACATTTAAAAAATCAGATCAGCTAATTCTGACAGCTATGTCAGCTCTGTTTCTCAGTCACAATATCTTGACATTTACAGACCTCATTTTGAAGAGTAAACCTTGAAAAAACCACTTTCATCATGGCTTCATGAATTGCCTCCTCTCTTCTCCTCTGCCCTAGACTTTCCATTCTCCACATGCCTATTCTGAATCCTCCTCTCCTCTCTACAGGCTGAATCTGTATTTTGCTTGGTGCTTCTGCACTGTTTTGTTCATCCCACTGTCTCATATTTCCTTGGACTAATCTATCTGTTATCTCATGTCCCTTCACAACAAATCCCATTTCACTATTAAGACACTTGCATACATTTTTTCTTGGCATACCTACTTCAAGAAATTTCTACCTCACGCATTCTCTGTCAGTCATTACTCTTGAAGGTGACATCCGTAGTCCAAATGGAAATGTTTGAGGTGCTTTGGCAATGCCAGCCAGTGAGGAAATATTCTCTTGACTGTGGAAGATTGGTGAAAAGCCCTCATTGTTCTTCAGTATGAACTTTCAATCTCAAAAAATGCTTGAAACAAATTAGCAGATTTTTTCTTTCATATTTATCTCCCAGTGTTTATTTACTTTTTTACTGGCATCAAGTAATTTCACCTAACATTCAGGGATTTTTGTTTGCTATCATTTCAGAGGTGGGGAAAGAAAGACAAGTTTAAAAATGCATATGTTGTCCTTATTGTGCTGTAACAAGATTGGCACAGTACCAGTGATGTTTGAATTTCTCTCTTAGGAAGACTAAGATAGTTCAAGCAGCTGCACTGAAATTGCATTGAAAATGGATACTTTGCAAATTCTCCCCATAAATGAAAGTTTAAATTACAAAAAGCCGTCTGACCGGTTATCTCTTAGTAAAGTGCTTTACAATTTGCATATAAACTTCATTTCTTTTTCTAATTACACAGAGTAAAATGCATTCATTTTGCTTTTGATTACAAGCAGTCGTGCCAAACACCTGTGACTACCACAAATTCTAATTTGTTATTTATTTACTTTAAAGCAATCTTATTATCTAAATGATTCAAAGCATCAAAGACCTTAATTATTGATACTCAATTTGAAGTGTTACACTTTCTATGTCCTTGGGCTGAGGGCACTTGTCTGTTTTCTTCTCCTCAAGTACACACTTGGCTGAGCAAAAGGACATATGATTCTACTACTAAGTGTTTTGGAAATCACAGTCTTACTTAATTGCAACTAGATTTAGACAATACCAAAGAGCCAAGACTAACAACTACAATCTGGAATCTACTAATGGAACAAAAAAAAAAAAAAAATTAGTCTCCTTTATGCCTTGAAAAAAGTCGCATGTGTATTACATGTATTCTGCAAGTTTGATTCTAGTCTCCACAACACTAATGTTTTGTGAATACCTTTCGTTTATTCCAGACATAAATACACCAAATTTACACTATTGCAATAAATGTGCACATGGTATGTCCCATCATGACGAATTTTATATACTTTCTTACAATTTAATTAGAGCACTTAAGTGGGTTAAAAATCTCTTATACAAGTCAGAAGTGAAAGGATAAAAAAGGTTTTAAATATAAACAAGACACTTAGCTAATATGCATGTTTTAGGGTGCATATTCCTAGTACATGCACGTGCATGGGTATCACAATGCAAACTTTGAGACACAGATTCCCTGTTGCCTCTGTCTGCAAACCATGTATTTTCCAGGGTCTGGGACCATCACAGCTACTATACTCTCATAATGCCTTGAGGGTGTGGTATATTAGACCTATTTTTAGGAGCTGGTAGTACTCAGAGCTTCATTCAGATAATTTTTAATCATACCATTCTCCATTAGCCTGTACAAAATTTTACCTTTAACACTTAAAGCCTTTGGATATAAGAAGGGTCATATTACTTCTGAAGCCTTCATAAAACTGATCATGAAGCCTACAGAATGCACAGTTCTATGTCTAAGTTCCTCACCTGTATCCTTTTACTTTTAAACAACTACCTTAAGCTTTATTTCAGCTGTGGATTTCCCAGGGTACAGGGAAACAGGATACCAATTTAACTGTTCTTGAAATAAAGTCATAGAGTGTCTTGCAATCTGTCTGCCAGTCCTTCCTTAGCCTGGTCTCATTCCTTTTAGACTGGGCTGGCACCCACCGTTTCATTTTTTGACTGGTAAAACCCAAGCTGTAGTGCCTGACTGCACTACACTCCACATTCGGTCTGGTGCTGCATGATGTAAAAGATTGGTGGAGAATCCTGTTCCGTAGGAATCAAGGAGAGAATTAAGGAGGATATGCACAGTGCAAATGCGTGGATACAGTATATATAGTGTCCGTAGGGATAGACACATACACAGTACATGGACCACCATGGAGGTTAGACCTTTGGCTGGATAAACCGTATCAGCTCCACTGGCCGAGTGAGGCAAGCTTGCCAATGGATTATGTGTGTCCCAGCCATACTGTGGTACGCCTTCAGAATCTGGTCTCCTGTAAGTGCAATGCTGTTTACATATTCCTCAAATGACTTGTTAAGCCCTGAATTCAAGATTTCTCTTCTTCTGTAATATGAAATGACGGTGGAAGCTTTTTCACATCTAGAGTTCTATGGTTTTTGCTTTCCTTTCTTTTTACTCATGATATCATTATCTTCTACAAAAGAACCACCAAATCATCTGTTCTGCTCCAGGCAAATTCAGGAAAAGTTTCAAGAATTCAATTGCAGTAAATAATATGCAATGTCTTAAGTATCTAAATACTGTTTGCATATTTTAAATTAGTATGTTTAGGTTTTATTTTTTAAATAATCAAAACCAAAACCAATGTATTTGATATTATAAAGCCAGGAGTAAGACCTACATACTAACATTTTCCACATCTGTGAAGATATTAAACAATATCTTCCTGGAAATGCAAAAACATTTTAAGTACATAATCAGTACATGCTCTCACCATTAATAGCAAGAGACTAAAAATGAGTCAGAAACTGTAATGCACCTAATTGTTGCACTAATTCTTGACCTTCTAGGCAGCACCATGTCAGGATGGATACATTTGATATGTCCTACAATGGCAAAGAAAATATGGCAACCATAATTATGTGGTAATCCCACAGGAAGATATATTAATTATTAATTCATGGTTTTTAAAGTTTGAATATCTCATAAATAATGAAACATAGCAGCACACAAATTGTGAGGTCAAGGTGCAAATTGTGTAACAAAGTTTTGCCTGCTATTGTTAGGGTGTAATCAGAAGCAGTACATGAAATACAAGAGAATACTTAAATCTTCAAGCTAAATTAAGACTGAATAGAGGCATATATGAGCCAGGTTAATTAATATATTACTGTAAGGTTCTAAATTAAAATTTTCATTCAGGCAACAAAACATGACTTTGCAATCCTATTATAAATCTATAAAAAAGAGTTTTCCAAGAGTATATAAATATATATGTATATATATGTATATATGTGTGTGTGCATGTATATATAGATATAGATATAAATATAGATATAGATATATAGTGTATCTTTTCAGAAATAATCTCTCCAACATACTGAAATGTCACCCTGACTTTTGCAGTCTTTCGATGTTTTCTTTTTTGTAATAGCCAGATGCCGCACTTGGACACGAAAAGAAGCACGCTAGACTCAAGTTCAGCCAGGTCAAAGCCAGAGCCAGGAAAAGAGACCCGGCCAGTTATTCTTCTCATATATATATATGTTTCTAGGAATGACCATGGATTGGAGGATGAGGTTACCACCTCTTCCAACCACAGTGGTCAACTGAAAAGTCCATCAAACTTTCTCTGCCTCAGGAGAAAGAATGAAAACAATAGGAACAGTTAACAAAACATGACTATGTTTACAGAAAGTGCCTGAGAAACTCTATCACAAAAATGAAAACATCAAAAGACTGCAAAAGTCAGGACGACACTGAAATACACAAATTTGTGAGCTTGAGCTGAGTGTGGCAGGACGTCCCACCTGCCCCCCGGCTCTGTGTATCACAGCTGGTGCATAAAGAGATAACCATGGGTGGAAAAGCCCACCAGCAATTTATCTCTGGCGCCAGAAGGTGATTTACAGCTAGCTAAGAATCAACATCTTAGTCTGGCGAGCCGATGGGGGAGAGATAAGAGATAACTTCTGACTTTGAGAGTCACTTTTTTACGACTATAAAAGATACACGAGTTATGACTGAGGCAGAAGCCTCTTACCTCCCGAAAATGTAGGAGACTTCTCCCCGAAGTCTGGACGCAGCTTCGTGGTTACTTCTCCAGGAGATTGAGTGAAAAGATCCCGATGTGTGTGCCCCACCTGCCTTCGGATGGTGAGATACATTGAATCCTAGGTTTATACTATTTCTTTGCTAGCTAAAAATGAAAAGGTACCAGTATCATGCACTGTATGTCAATCTACTAGTAGTATTTCTTTTGTTTATCCCTGTGTGGTGATAATTTGTTTTAAGTCTTGTCTGTTAGTTTTCCTGTCTATTAATAAATAATTCATTTCATAATAGACTAAATCAGCTATCATTAAAGAACTTGTGGATAGAGTGGATTTTTGGGGTGCTGGTCACTTCAATACACCTCCTGCCTGCTGCCATAGGCCTGGGCAAAGACAGGAGCTGAACTTATATCAAAATCCATTTGTGACACTGAGGGAAAGAAAATTGACTACTCAGGTTTCCCTGCTGATGTTAACATGCACAACCAAACAGCACACACAATGAGAAGTGCATTAGATTCTTAAATGATTTTCATCTTAACAACCTAATGTGTTATTGTTAACTGAGGGAAATAAAATTATTTAACTCCACTGCTTTCCACTTCTTTAAATCACTACCTAATTGGATTTTCTAGGTAATTGGTAAAACAATAGTTCCAGTCTCTCTCTTTCTTTCTTTCATTTTACCATCTGTGGCTTTTTAAATACTGCACAGGTACTGATTTGACTGAAGTTAAACATCTGATGCAAAGCTCCCTGAAGTTAGTGTAAAGGTATCCACTAACTTTAGTGATAGTTGGATCAAACCCTAAGCAAGCTGCTTAAAATTTCTACCTTTACTGCTGATCCTTGCCAGCAAGAGAAATTGCTGGATGGCCAGTGGTCAAGATTTCCATCCAATATGAAAGTAGTTTCCTGAATTGGCCTCTACAGTCTTTGCTACTTGACTTTCTAAATTATTAGTATTTTTTCACTTTGTGACTTGCTAGTTTTAAGTCTTTATGCATTGCCAACATTACTCAGAGGGCTTTCATTATGGCAGTGCTCAGCATGCCCGAGAGGAATCGTACTACATGAATATAAACTCTACTACACCACCTTTCATCTGTTGCAAAAGTTACCACAAAATTGAGTCTACGTGCTGCTTCTACTGAATCATCATTATATCATGAGTGACCTTCCACTCTGATCAGCATGATCCAAATCCACCCTACGAAACCTCTCTGAAGAGAGACATGGATTGTCTATGAAAATGCAAACTTGGATGTCCAAATGCACCTGGACACCTTGCATTAATCCAGAGTGCAGGGCAAAAATTTTTTCTGTACTTAGTTTGCTTCCAGGGAACTAAGGAATGGTTTACACTGGAAGACATGACATAATGGTCTCCTTTGCCAGTCCAGCTCTGAAAGAGAGAGGAGTTTGGTTGGGGGTGTCCCAAGTGAAGCAGCACCGTTTCTCCTAGTGAGACTTGGCCTACCTCATGGTAGTGTTATCCTGCTTAAAAAAATTAAAAAAAGGCTTTTTTTGTTTTCAATAATCATGTATCAGTAGACTGTAGACCACAGAAAGGACAGCACAAGCCCTGCTTAGTATCACTTTATCCAGGTTCCTCTAGAGGCAGCTGCCAGAGTACATGCAATTCTACATTCACCCAATCACTTGTGAAATCACTTTAAGATACAGCAGCATTCAGAAAAAAATGCTCTCTCAGGAGACAGCCCTCCAAGCAGAATAGTCAGTGTAGCAGTTTCAATTGCATCCTTTTTCTGTCCCAATAGGAAAAAAAAGCGAGAAAGAGTTCACTGTCAGCACATAAACTGAGTGAAGAGGTAAGGAGGCCTATCTTTAGCCTGCAGTAGCAGCCCACATCTTCTCCATTCCATCTTGTAAAGTGCATGAGTGGTAAAATAGTTCTGAAAGGAGCTGTGAATGGTTTGCCACTACTGTTGTGTTTGCAGTGGCTTGTACATGATCTGCCACAAGTCCACCCACAGTCATTCCACAATCAATGAAATGCTTTATTTATGCTCAGAGCTGCCACTTGCTAGTGGTAAATTCTTATTGTGTGCCTCAGAACACACACAACATGTACATAATGTGGCACTCAATTAAGTACATATATCGGTCAAAAAACAGCATGAAGATCTCTGTGTCAGCTCCATTGCTCTCTGCCCTAGGTAGAGCTCTTTCATTAAAACTAATTACTGGGTTTTTTCTCATTCTGCATATCCTTTGGGCTGCTTTTGTAGCCAAAACCAAAAACAGCAGAGAGCCACACATTTCATTGTCCCATATGTGCCTGAAATGTGAACATTTTTCTGGTTTTGTTCCCAGAATTTTTTACCAGATATTTGGGAACAATAAGGGCTTTTAGCCCTCTGGCTTAGAGTGAACACAAGTTCCTTTCTTCATCCCTTCCCTTCCTACCTCCAGTCTTTCTTTGTGGGCTCAGCAGGGAGGCCAGCGACTGCTAGGTTTACCCAATAACACGTGGGAACAGTGAGGAAAATTTGCTCTCCAAAAGCATCTCCGTCAGCCTCTATGAGGATTTCAGCCTCTACCACCATGCAATAATTTTCAGTCCAATTATTTTCACAAAAACTTTTGCCAAAACTATTCCACTTTTGCCCTTCACAGTTTCTAGTTTGGAAATTGCAGAGGATTAACATCAGTGCTTTGTCACGTTAGAACAGCCACGGAATGCTCCTCAGGATATGAAGTATCGTGCGGGCAGCTGGGCACTTCGTAATGTCAAGATGTAACTCGCACAACATGATACAGTTCAAACTCAGAAATTAGATTTTAATTTGCTGCAAAATTTAACACTATTAGACAGGGATTAACACTGAGGCAATTAAAGTGCAATTGGAAAAGCTCTTGCCTATGAGGTGGGAAGGGATGAATTAACTTTAGGCAAACACCAGGAAGCTTTGAGAGTATAAAAGAAATGGAGCATGGGAGAGAACATACAGGTGCAAAATCTCCTCCTGCATGGGTAAACCATCTTGACTACACTAGCCTCAGGGAAGCATTTTGGAAATCCTTCCACACAAATACAACAATACTGAAATTCTGCTAACTCAAGAGTTGGAAGCAAAGGACCAATGTTTTGGTATTTCTGTTAAAACTGGGTCTTGAGAGATTCTCTTATTTCTCCTAAAAGACCATTTACAAGCAATACCAACAAAATAACTTTCAAAGGTTTGGATTTTTACCTGGAGGATTACTTTCAATAACCTACCCATACATACCTCTATTCATTTATCAGTATTCTTGTGAGAAAGTATTTAAACATTTTTGTTCAACTGCCGTTATTTAAACCTCCCGTGTCTTGCTCCTTAATATCTACCTTAACCTATGGGTTCCCTTTCCTACCTTTCTTTGCACTTTTGGCCTTCTACTTTCTATCAGCTTCCATTCCTTGCCACAATCTTTAATATTTTACACAAACATTAGGTTTTTCTTCTCCTTTTTTTTGTATTACGTTCTTACTCATTTCCTAATCTTTTAAATGTAGGTGATGATTCTATACCAAAGCAACAGAAGGCTTGTATCTTTGGCCTGCAATTTCTTTACTACAGATTTCTTGATTTTATTAATTTTTTATCTATGGGAAGGTTATTCCATAGGGTTATGGCAACTATTCTAAATGTTCTCAGGTCTACCCTCCTCTGGTGGAGCTTTCATATGCTATCCCATCCGTAAGCAATCTACTTGTAACCTTATTTGCACATCTGTGTGGAAAAAAAAAAAAAAAAAAAAAAGAGATCCAGAGGAATACTACTGGCAAATACTAGGCCTCGAAAAGAGCAGAGAAGTCATCTTAGGCTGGTTCTGAAAAGAGAGATCTCCAGACAGCACTGCCAAAGATCTGGATTTACACAGAGTAAGTCAAAGGAAATGCCCAAGAGCACTATTAGCTGACTCAACTATGCAAACAATCAACCTAGCAATGTCTAAAAACTGGACCAGACACTCCTCATTTTTATATTCTTTCTTCTCTCTCCTCTGGCCTAAAAATATGGCTGAAGTGTCTTTGTTTTATCTTAAGGGATGTGACTGACTTCTATTCTAGCATATAAATACCTACCATTGTGCTTCTTCCAAGATAATTTGCATAGATGATCTAGTTCTTCCATAGTCATATTTACTGTGGGATACAAATAAATTACCTCAAGTGGCACAGGAGAATCCAAGGAAGAAAGCAAGATCTTGCTGCAAAATGAAGGACAATAAACCATGTAAAATTTAAAGCAGTCTTCAGAATTGTGTTTTTACTAAGGGTCACTAAAAGGAAAATGGGTAAGGAGGGAAAGAGCTCAAGGCCCATGGGCTCTGCATTATTGAAGGGATAGAATTTCAATAAAAGAACAAAATGTTGTGAACTGGGAGCCAGGACTAAGTCTCCTCTGCAAATGAAAGTGCAGAAGTGGCTTGCTTTGGGGCAAGGGAGTTTCAGGGCCAGATCGTTGTCCCCTCCTAGATGCCCTGTGCCTGTGCTCAAGGCTTGCTCTGTTACCAGGAACAGCTCCTTAAACTCAGTTCAGACTGTCATGAAAAAGGACTGTTTAAGAGCCAAAAGAAGCCTCTGAAGGCTCATAATAATGGTTTGCCCAGGAGCTTCATTTGTGTTGAGACTCCTGTTCGTGGTTCCTGCCTGTTTGTATTCAAAACCAGTATCCTTACCAGCTTGTGAGCTTTGTTTCTGTCCGTGTCAGAAATCACATGGCTCCATTTATTTGACGGGGGAAATTGCTGTTAATCAATTAGTTCAATTCTACCAGTGCTGTAGAGCAAATTGAACCCTTTGTTTTTCATTGTGAATATGGTAAGAGTGCAGGTTAAAGGAGATGGAAAGTCCTTGCACTAATGAAAATGAAATACACTTCAGCCTGGTCTCTTCTCTAATAGCTTTTCTATTCCTGTTGAATCTATTCCCATTTTCTTCCTGCAAAATAAGCTAAAATTCAGCAGCAAACCCTGAAATATAATAAATTTTTTTTATGGAATTCTGTCTCTTCCCTGGCTGAAAGAGTTTTCAGGCTAATAGATGGAAAATGCATTTCTCAAGCAAAATGATAGCAACAGTCAGGTGCAGTGATACAGAATTCACTTAAAAGCACCCTACAAAGACCACATTTTGTTTTATTTTAATTTTTTCAGGCTGCAGTGTTCCCTTGAAAATCACCCAGGAATTGATTTTTCACTAAGATTTCACAAATTAAAAATACTGGAATAACATTTTATGATTACTTTTCATAATTAAAATATTTTTCAAATAGTGCTGTGAGCAGTATCATAGAAAACAGATCAGTCAACAGCCACACTGCATTTGCAGCCCTTCCCTCAGGGCAGCACTTGTCCAAGTCCCAGCTCAAATGTAGAACTTGGACTCCTCTCCATAACTCCGATGGTAAAAGCAGCAGAAGTAAGCATTCCACATGCAGACTCTGAAGACATAGCATGAAGTAGATGAGGAAGTACCCTGGCTTCCTTACATCCTGTGACTGGCCTGCCTTACAATGACAGCATTTCTGTGGTCGGAGCCCAGGGAACATTGCACAGAATCTGTAGACCCGGTATGATCTTTGTGATTTAAATCCCTTGTCGTCACTTTCAAGTCACAGAGGGCTCGTTTGGATAGGCCAATGGATTCCTCTAAATGAAGCTTCTTCAATTAGAATGGCAGATGCATGAGCAGAGAATTATTGTGCTCTAGTTTCACAGGAAATGTATTTCAGTCACACACAAATATTTCAAAATATTTTCATCTCTAAGTAAGATGAACATTAGCAATTTCAAAAATGTTCAAGACTGAAAGGATATCTTTTCAAATGCTTTGGGGCATAGAGGAAAACTTACTCCAACACTATCTTGAAATGCATCATTTTAATCATAAAAATTTTAAAAGACACAGTTTTCTTTATTTTTTAACCAAACTAATTTTAAACTGGACATTTTTGTTGAAAAAGAATTGAAGCAATACTGAAACTAATTCTGAAACCCTTTCTAAAACAACTGATGAGTAAAAGTGTCTCTGATACGTCTTTGGTCCCATAAAATCTCGCTTCAACAAATCAACAGTTTTAGTGAAAAAAGGTATTACAAAAGTCTGACCAGCTATATTCTCTATTACTGTGTTCTAAAATGTACTCAACTGCTATATAATTTATTTTTACATCCCCCTCCTAACCTATTTGAACTTGCCTTTGTTTTCACAATCCTAATTATTGGTCTTTATAGGAATAGTTTCCCTTTTTTTTCTCTGAGGTACATCCAGCACAATTTCTAGCATCCCAACTTTAGATTGAAACAGACATCCATAAATTTCATCCATTTACACAGATGTAAATTCTCTAGCACTTTCTAAAAGGAAATTTTCTTTTAATCTTTTTTCTTTCTTCCGTTCTTTCTTTCTTTCTTTCTTTCTTTCTTTCTTATGATGTAGCAAGTATAATAATTCAAAGCCCCAGTTGCTTTTTCCCCTGAGGATTTTCTTCCTATATCATTTAACTTTTTCTGGCATCTTTCTTCCTTCCCTTTTATACTACAAATTTCCCCTAAGCAATGAGAACTTGTATTTGCATCTTTGACAGCAAAGGGGAGACTGACGGATGGAAGCAATGCTCTCTTTGAATAATGCAAGATGTTGTGACACTGACAGTAATAAGGAGTCCTAAATAATAGGTCCTTCTTGATACAATTTAAAAATATGCAGCCTATTGTCTCAGCCACCAGCAAGCCAGCTCATAACTGCTGCCTCAAGAGTAAGCCTGAGTTCTATCCATCTCAGTGACAGCTGACAACGGGAGACTAATCTCTCTTAAAAATATTTCCCAATCACTTTTTGCTGTAATTAAATCAACAGTGTTCAACCACAAGTACAGGAAAATAGCTCTCTCTTTTATGACATTTCAGAGCAAGCATTGGGCTTAAGTTTTATTCATCACTACCCCGAGGGAAGTCGGTGCCAATTAGAGTTGTTGGCATCATCTAATCCCAGTCAAGACCCTGTTCTCTTTTGTGTTTTCATTATTTTTTTCCAGTGGTGCCCACAGATATTAACAAACAGGAAAGCAGTCGTGATACAATGGTAAATCGTATAACCTTTAAACACCCATGGGCATAAAACTATCTGAATCCTATAGCACTGACACCACTGGCTGAGGATCTGATCCTTGGGATTTTATCTCTGTGTCTTACTGAGTGTCTATGATTTTATTTGGTACATTATTTACCACATTAAAAGAAATCAAAAGTGATTTGGAATTTATTCAAAAGGTGAAAAATTGGTTAGTTTCAGTTGTACTTTTAATTATGCTTATAAATTGATATAACTTCTACCATTAGAGAGGCTTTATTAACTTTTATAGATTTTGAACTGCGGTTTCAATGACACAATTTTGTAATTAGTGACTCATAGTCTTTCATTAATGGAAATTCTGGAAAATGCTGTCAGAATTAGAAAGAAAGAGGGAAAGATACAAAAAGGGCAAACTGTATTAGGATACAGTTAATTTTGTATAGAGACTTATGCCCTCTAAGAGCCAATGAAATTTGCATATATGCTAATAGTTAATTGTGCTCAAGTTCAGAGTTGCATGGAAGATTTGGCATGTAATAAAAGTTTAAAACTACAGCAAAACCATCTAAAGTTATCACAAGAAAAATGCAATCTAATCAAGAAGGAAATAATGCAACCTACCCAGGGTACTTTAGGGAATTATAGCCAGGGAGAACACAGTTTGTACCTTTACACATCTTTGGCTTGGTGTGTTCCTGGCGTACCTGAGACAGCATGCCCGGTACGCCTCTACAGCTCAGACTGAAGCACGTTAGAGACCCACAATGCTAAGCAGTACCTGTTACTCTGCAGCCATAGCAAAATTAAATTCAGCACGAGATTTTCTTAACCCTACGTTCACTAAGCTGTAGAGCAGCTGATCAAAGTCTGTTTCCGTATTTTTCTATAACACTGTCATTGACAGTGCAGTCAGATTTTAAGTTAAAGGTGTTTTTTCTATTCCTGTCTTTGTCTGGTGTTGCTGAGAACAACTGCATGCCACCTGCTCTAAACAAACCCTTCCCTAGCCATAGCCATCATTTCTCTGGACATAGCTTATCACATCAGCCTTATTAGCTGATGTCTAAAGACAGATACAGCTATGGAAAAGTCATCTTAATGTTATCTTCCTTTGCAAAGAACCAGTATGGCAAACAGCACATTCTATGCTGTGCCTTCAGGACCTTTCTCCATTGCAACTGCTTCCCTGATGTATTGCAGCTTGCAGGTGGTAAAGATAAGCAAAGTAAATATAGACAGTCAGCTAAAGCTGTTTTGCATTTTCAAAGGAATACAAAAAATATCCAAGTTTCCTTTGATTTCTAAGAAAGCAGTGTAGATGAAAACACCAAAGGCATATTTCTCCTTATATGGGAAACCAAACATCTATTTGAGACACTAAAGTTATAACTTTTGTTCAGTTTATGACAGAAGTAAGGACACAGGTCTTATTTCAAATCTTAAGAGTTGGCCAAAATGTCTGAACTGGAACCATATTCACTTTAAAATGATGACTGCATGTCACTGTTTATACTGTATCATGTTGTGAATACATGTAGGAAAAACACTTAGAATAATATGATAGAAAAGGGCAAATTAAAGCAAAATAAAATTCCATACAATGGTACTCATGGGGAATATCTATCTGTGGTGCAACAGTTTGAATAATCTTTCAATTGTGTTCTACCATCTCTGCAGTGCTTGTGTGTTGGCATTCTCTTAGGAGGAGACTGGATTTCTGACTTTTATTAGACATCTGTGTTGTGCCTGGAGATACCAACTCAGACAAACTCTACACGGATCTTAAAAGAGTCCTCGATACTTAGTGGATGTCAAAGCCACTTTTGGTACTGTGTGAAAGCCTCATTCCAAGATCAAGGGAGAGCAGGTGACGTCCAAGATGACACAAAAGATCACCACCTCCTTCCTGCTCTTGCATTCAGCAGTGTGGGAGATGAGTGACCCTGTATGTGTCAGGTCACTCCAGCTTTCCTTTATTCAGATGGTATCTCAACAAAATCTGCTACTCAGGTCTAAGGGACTTACAAAACTCTCTTAGGAGATAAGGTAAAGGAAAGTTATACTACACAGATACATCATAACTGGACTTGTGGAAAAGGATCTGCTGTGTCTTCTTTTGATCCAAGTTATTCCATAAACATCTGGAAGGCAGTGTCTTATTCCTCCTGTCAAGGGGCAACAAAATCAGTACTGAAAATGACAAACAAAAGAAAAACAAATTAAAAATCTATAAAAATTATAACCCTGACAGGAAGAAAATAAATATCCCAAAGTTATAAGACCTTGCCATTTAAGAAAAACAGAAAAATTTGTTTTCCATTAAAAAAAAAAACCAGACAAAAGACCTGTTTGAACATCTGCCTCTGATTTTCCAATGTTTATTTAATTCTAATACTCACATAACACTTAAAGTGATCCTGACAGATGTTTGATAATGAATCTGCTTTGAAACTCATCCAGAGAAGAAAAACCTGTTCAGGGAATCCAGTGCTCTATCTCAAAGGAAATAAGTTTAGATCAGCCTGGAACCAGTTAATACAATTACACTTGTACAGTTCTTTACTTGGAATGTTTACTAAGTGTTGCAAGGCAATAAATGAACAAGAATTGGCTAGGCATAATTTTAAATCCATCTCCTGCCTGCCTGTGAGGTAGAGTGTAACGTGATTTGTCCCCTCTGAGGAGAGTGGAGATTTGTGACTGTAGATTTGTAACTTTAAAGGAATACTCGTTTGACCTAAAATTTCAATTTAAAATTGTGACAGCTGCCTATGACTGAAAACTTCTTTTGATTCATCCACTGAGAATTTTTCCTTTCTATTTTCAAAGCAGCAAGTATCTCCCAGTTTTCTGTAAGGTTTATACATCCCCCCACCAGATGTAAGAATGCTATAGCCATTCCATTTTGGGTATTTTCTCAGTTAGAACCAGTGAAGGAAATGTCATAGGTGTTTGGGAAGCATCTTATCTTTACACCTTTGAGGCACTACACTATCATCCTATTACAGAATTGCCTGAAAAAACAGCAAACATCAACAAACCCTTAAGTTTGTGGGCAAAAGATATGATATTTTATATTTTTGCAAGTTCTTTTTTTTCCTGCCAGAAGTCACATTCACCCATCAGAAAATTCCTGGTCTGCTTTTAGACCACGAGAAAGAGAGGGACAATTCCATTTTATCATTTCAAATTTTAATGGTTTCAAACTAGGCTTCTGTTACAACTGATGGGGGCTTACCCAAAAGCAACGAGAAGCACTTGTCGCCTCAGTCCTTTTCAGGCTACTGGAATGTCCAGGCAACCTGTGAATGTGAGCTCCCCCACCTTACTGACAAGAGCAACACAATCCTCCTCATCTGCTACGGCAGCCAAAACCCATCGCTTTGTCATTCCACATCAAAGGAAAAGCAATGTGGAATTAAATGTGGCTGCTGAGCTGGCTGGGCTCTATGAGAGTGAAGACCCTCTTCTTTGACAGCTTCAATGGAAGAGACAGAGGGAATTTAATCAGCTTTTCAATATATACTTCTGAAGTAATAGGCCAGCTTTCTGACTAGGATAATTTTATTTATAAAGTCAGTGCAATTTGCTGTGTTTGTTTAGAGTAAAACATTTTAGCTCAGCTCAAGTAATGAGATTCCTCAGGGACTCTGCAAGAAGTGTTTACTGTCCACGGTAAAGCAGGCAGGCTGGAATTGAAGCAAAGCTCTTTGGAGGAGTTACCAGGTCTGCTTTGATTGCTGCTAAGTACCTAGCAGCATGTTGTTTTTTGGATACGTGTTTTTGGACCTTGAAAGCCTGAGATAAGCAAGCACGTAGGGTAATAGTTAGCTACAGAAAATCAGTTTGTTGAACAACTTGCACATCAGGAAATGAGTTTTTAACCAAGTATAGGTAGAATTCTATAAAATCACCTTTTTCATACTATGTTGTTTTCCTTATTTCAAACTCTCAGCGATTTTCTGATGTCCTAGAACTCAAGGAGAATGTCAACACAATGAGAGCAACCTGGGAAGAAGCTTATAGCTGAGAGTAGGCTGACAGCCATTTGATGTAGGTTAGAGTAGGTGACTCTTCTGGTATGGAATGAAGTTTTTATGAAGAACAGTAAGAAGATTTGTTTGTGTTATCTAGTACCTGGCCAGCCAAAATGACTTAATAATGGACTAGCCCTACATATCTTGTAAGAGTATTGGTGAAGTGGTGATAGCAAAGCCATATACCACAGGAAAAATAAACAATACAGATTTTATCTAAAATAGATAGCATTCACACAGCAGGAAGGCTTCTATGTTCTATCTAGACATCAAGCATGAAGCACCCAGATTCTTCATGGTTCTCCTGCCCTTATTTCATGCTTTGTTTTGATTTGAGCTGCAAATCTGTATACTGTATGAAAAGGATGATAAAGCCAGCGCACTGTCCAAGATATTAAAATTACAAAAAACCAAGTTTCAGTCAAGCCATCTGCCCCCTTTTCACAAGAGCTGTGTGTTTAAGGAAAAAAAAGGAAAGGAAAAAAATAGCTAAACAGAAATAATTCTGAGGTTATGGGAAAAAATGGTGAAAAAAAAAGTCAAAATATTTTCATTATATATCTAGTTAAAAATTCTGCTTCTCTTAAAAAAAAAAAATACAGTTGGATACCAGGTTAAAGGATTAAAAATAAAGATAAGGGAATTTGACATAATCTTTCTTCAAAACATTTAAACACACCGAAACTGTTATATTTTTAATTTCTGTTATGAAAAACCAAATAAAACTGATTAAAAACTCACAAAACTTTATATATTCTGGAACCTATACTTTTGGCTGAAAAAATTAACGAAAAACTTCTTTCTTAATCTAGGTGGCATTAAGGAGCTGAGGAAAAAATGCAGACAGAATTTAGAAAACAAACAAAATAACAAAGAAACAAAACCCCTATTAGACCAACTTTAACTTTTTACTTAGATTTCCTTTTCTTTCTTCACCTCTTCCTCAACTTCCATAGAACCAAATATTTTACATTGATTCTGATAGGCCAAACAAATTGACTTACATTCCCAGGCCAATGACAATAATAAGGCAAATCAATTATGAACAATAAAAAAGCAATTTAGTTCAAATAAGAATCATAGAGATAACAGTTGTTTTGTGTATTACCAAAGTATAATACCAGTATAGAAACATTAGATCAAAATATTTTGTCTCAACGTTGAAGTTACAGGAAACCTTTGCCCTATAATTATAGGGTATAGACATCAAAAGACAACTGTAAATAACTGCACTGTAGAGAGAGAAGAGGGAAAAAAAATTTGTGAGCAGTATTCTGGCTATTTTATTCAATATTTTAAATAGTTTTAAGCAAAACCAGAATTCAATAGGAGGCACATCAAATTTTTCACTGGAAGAAGAGTTATGTTTCCATCAAAAGATTTACAGTACTTGTACCCAAAAACAGCCATCAGGCTGTTTACCTCAAGCTTCTTTATTTTCTAAAACAGAAGCCACACTGAAAGCTGGATTCTTAGGGTCAAAGTAGTCTAACTGTTCAATCCATCAGTCTTTTGTCCCAAACTGATGTACAGTGTCTGAAACAACGATTACAAAGTTCTTTAAAAGATCAGTTATAGAGGAAACATATTGCCATTTCCATTCAAAACTGTTGTTCCCATAGTTGCTGTTTTTCATTATTAGTGCTCTCTCATCAGTAACCATTTTGCTGCCATTTTGTATTTACGGTTCACTGGTGATCAACACTCCCTGCCAGAGCTCAGTCAAGTCATCTGGGGGAGAACCCATGTCCTTCAGCACCTACAGGAAAGAAGCAATCTGCTATGAGGTCCTACATTTTTCTCACCAGAACAAAAAACAGATCATCAGCTCTGTTTTAAATCTGAGACTTTTAAAACACGAAAAGCTCTTATAATGTTATAACACGCAAATAAGATCTGACCATTCAAGCTTTTCTTTATCTCCCATTGGTTTAAATTAAGACACTAAACCAAGCTGTGGTTCTGAGCACGCTGCATGAGTCAGACCTGCTTGCAGACAGGAGATACTTGCTTTCTTTCTTTTACTTGCTTTCTTGCTTTTCTGTCTAGCAGGGGAACATCTGAGATGGGTCACTGAGCGTCCCAGTGCCGCTGTGCCCACGCAGCCTGACAGCATCAGCAGCCTGACACTCAAAAAATATCTACACGACTCTGTCCACTGGCACAGGCTTTTGTCTGCCAAAGATGTGCAGGTATTTCTTCACATGTATGTTGATAAAGCCCCATCTTATCATGGAGCTACATTTTAGATTGTGTCTATACAGTTGTAAAGGTATGGGTAAAAATGAGACAAACCCCGGCTACTTTAGAGGATATGACTACTGCCGGAGAATAAGGATTCCTCTCTATGGGAATACTTTCAAAGGGAGATTGAAAAATATAAGACAGCTTTGCCTGAGAGAAGTCAAACTTCAGGCAGGGTGGGATAGACAGGAATATGAGCAGGTAGGGTGGCAATCCTTCTTTTATGAGATTGTATGCTATTTATTTCACTGATTCTGTTGCTATCTTTTCGTTCCGTATTTTTAGAGACATCCATTATTTCATTCACTGCTTGAGTAAGAGGAAAGCTGGATCAATCAGTCAAACAAGTAATGTAACTCTCGATTAAATCTGGTTTCAGCCAAGAGAATCCATTTAAAATAAAAAAAAAAAAAAGAAAAAAAAAAAAGAAAGTAGTTTATATAACAGCTTTAGAACAAAAAGCATCTGATTCACTTTACAAGCTGCAGAAAACATGACTCTAAACAATAACAAAACGCAAAAATAATCTGTCTAGCCCTCCCAAGGGAACTGCAACTAAGATTACCTTATATAAGGTTACTATCTATACAATGACTTTCTTAATGTCTAAAGGCAATTTCATCTCTTGTATTTATCAGGAAATAAAAACAGCCATATTAGCCATAACACTAGTATCTATTGGTCTGCTGTGAGTACAACAAAAATAGGATCTTCCTGACCTAAGCTGGACTCTTGAGTGATGAATCTGAATTGGTTTAGATATATCCAAGACATAATGAATGGTTTTATAATAGTCCATCAAGTCAAGGTTCACTCCCCAAATTGAGCAAGAAACTTTTCAGATGAGTAGCTTAAAAATGTTACTGAATTATTAAGGACAGCGATACTTACAAAACTTTTACTCTATGTAAAAGGAGTTTATCTTTTTCTTAAATTGGGGTCTCATGGATAAGAAATACATGAAATAATTCTGCTCTAAGCAGATAGAAGAAAAGCCTTGTAACTTTGTGAATAAGTGACTTGAATAGACTAATGTCTTCTACAACTTTTGCAAGCAATTTCAATGCAACTTGCACCATGATAAGAGACAGGTTAGTGCTTCTGCTGAAAAAAAACCAACAAAAAGACTGCTACATGACTTTTACAGCTGTATGGCCTGTCTGGCCAGACAGATTTTTTTGCATTTTGTTATTGTTTAGAGCCGTTTTCTGCAGCTTGTAAAGTGCTCACATGTTTTTTTGTTTTAAAGCTGTTATATAAAGTTAAACTACTTTTCTTTTTTTTTTTTTTTGATAAAAAATATGCATTGAGATATATACCAGTCCATCAGCATAAATGCAGATCAAAGCTCAGGGGGTTTTTTTCTCTCTAATGCTTATTCTTCTCTATTCCTTATAATGTATTCAGGAGATTTTCAAAGCACTGGGAAAGGGACAAGGAAAAAACTGAAAATGTTGTGGTAAGAGGCTGTGTGGGGATGAACACAAGTCCTTCTGAATTTCATTTTCCCTAATTTCACTGTTCATGGAACAACTTGTTCTTTGCAGCAAGTAATACTTTAAAACCATGCAAATATCAACATCACCTGAATGAAATGAGCTTATTTTAGCTTAATTATGTTCAAAAAATTACTGTGAGTTTCTAGGAGTAAAGCATAAAAATTGCATTAGTCTCAAACTCCTGAATTTTGATAACCCACCATTATTTGCAGCAGATATTATTAATTTTAACTTTGGAATAGATTGTTTTATATACAAATGAATAAAATATGAGAAAAAAAAGGTAAATTTCCTCACTCAAGTATGGCATAATAGAGAAATATATTATATAGAAAGATCATCATTTGATTTTAAAGGCTGTGAATGAAACTTGTTCCACAACTTTGCTTCATTTGCAAAAATAGTTTCAGAATTGCAAGGATTTCATAACGTCAACCCTTAATTTATAAAAGTTCTGATGCATTTTTAAAAGTTATATCCAAATATAAAAATATATAGGGATATATAGAGATATATAAAGAAAATTATATGGTGATCTTGTTTTTAGACTGTCTTGATATGTTCACTAGTTAACAGAGACTATTTTAAAAGTATTTTTTAAGGTTTTTAAGTACAAAAATGATACGGATAGACCGACATTTTTAGTGACAGAATACTAGCTATATTGCTCTCACAACACATTTTCTGAAACAGATATAATTACAAAAACTGATCTAGACACAGATAAAATAACCCTGCTAAGTACTGAGCATCTTCAGACTAGGTGTGAAATTATGATTAATTAGGAGTATATATGTTAGAGTTTTGAGAGTGTGTTAAAAAATGATGTAGTGAAATAGAATAAAAGTGATAATAAGAACCTTTTTAAACACTTCACTGCAACTCACTATGAATGTCCATTTGAAATTAACAGGATGTTACATAACAGAAGACACATTTTAGGCTGGGGATAGTGATTTTCCTTATTGATTCTTCAGGTAAACTGTGTTTTTTTAATTCCGTTAGAGAAAGTTGTTCGCTACATAAAAAGCAGATGGGGAGTTCCAGCACTTTTTGCTAATCATACAGAGTCTACTATTAGATTTCATTTATGTGACCTTTTTGGGGACATTTGGGTTTTTTGTGCCGAACTTCCAAGAAAGAAATACTCTGATTTCAGCTGCATATTACTACTGCGTCCAAAATGGAAGTAGTAGTAATGGTTGCGTTATATGCAGTAGCAACATTATTATCAGTGATGATCCAGTACTGGAGAACAGGACATTAAACAAGGCTGTTCAAAGCCGTAGTAGGTAATACATTTAACAAACAACATCAAGCAAAACAAAGTCTGTGATTCTAGACATTAGGCTGGTGAACTTATCCTATCTAGTATCTAAGCTTATAAATATTTAAAGTGCGCGACAGTCAACCTTTCCCTCTGAAAAGAAGTCATATGCTTTGAATCAAAAGTTACTTAGATTTTGAGCTAAAAAAACCAAAAAGAAATAAAATTAAAATAAAAAA
>VZRO01003176.1:0-93421 GCA_013397915.1 Daphoenositta chrysoptera
CGCGCATGCGCCGCCCCGCGGGCCGGGGGCGGGGGCCGCGCCGGGGGGAGGCCCGGGGAAGGTGCCCGGGGAAGGTGCCCGGGACCCCTCACGGGCGGCGGTGCCCGAGGGTCGCGCGTCACTCGAGGCGCGGCCGCCGCCCGACACCTGCGGGTGTGTCCCCAGGAACCGCAGGGACAGCAGAGCCAGAGCTGTGCGGCGAGGGCTAAACGCCGAGCGGGGAGCTCGCACGTTTGGTGTGTCGGGCAGCGGGTCCTGCCCGGCGCTCCGAGCCGGCCTGGCGCCGTGCCGGGGACCCCCTGACAGAGCCGGCCCCGCACGGGCTCCGCGGCGGCCGCCTCCTGTTGGACTCTATTAGTTGAGCTAGTGCGGTAACGTAAAGAACAAACATTTTATTGCTTGTCGTCAGTACTGCCAGTTTAGCGCAGTTAAAACCAGCCCAAGATCGGCTGGTTTCCGTACTTTCTACGTTAGTTTCTACGCTCTTTCTTCCCACTGTTTCACACTTCTGAAGGGATCCAGCCACAGCCCGTGCCTGCACCGGCTCCCTCGCACCCGCGGGGGCTGAGGGGGCTGCCGGGGCTGCTCCCTGTGTCCCCCACAGCCCCCGGGGGCTCGCTGGGCAGACAGCGCCTGCTGTCGAGCTACAGCTGGGGTTATCTACCGGGGAGCTCAAGGAAAGAAATGTTTCCTTTCCTCACACGGGGGATGGAGCTTAAATGTTGGGATCTGTGTCTGTTCGCAAATCTTTTGCTCTGTGAACAAACTGCGTTCACAAGAATGTCAGTGAATGAGGTCTCTGCTCTCATGACATCAAAAAGCTAAATCGTAGTTTGGGAACCTGGGCTCTTCCCTCAAGCTGTAACAGCAAGGGTTTATTGATGGAAATCCCCAGTTTGTTACTTTTTAATAAGATAAACACCTTCCTGAGAGCGTTTCTATGTTCAGAGAAGACCCCCGTGTGAATGACCTATTCTGAAAATGCATAGGTTAGAAAATTTTCATAAGAAGATTGTGTGGTAACTGACAACTTACAGCGGTGGGGCAAACAACGAGGCAGTGGGAATTGGTTGTGGTGGGGTGGAACTAGGAATGGCTGGTTCTTAACCTCAGTGAAAGAGGTTGGGAAGTTTCTGTGGTGACATCACTCTGATTTTCTTTGCCTTGAGACTGAAAAGTATGACCTGACAACTGGTGAGTCTTTTGGCAAAACCCGTGGACTATTCTTAGAAAGCTGATAATTTTAAGTGATTTTACTTTATTAAAGCTGCTTTATACTGCTGCTGTTACAGAAAGGCTTACTGATTTTCAGAGGCTGAGGCTTGTTTCCTAAGCTGATCTACTGCTCTCTTTCTGAACGAACTGCCTCACTAACCACTTCTAAAATGTTCTTTTACTGTATTACTTTGTGATTTTTATAAGAAAGTTTACAAGAAGAGTTACTTTTTGAACTATGTAAACACTAGTACTGTTCTGCTCTTAAGGACTAGACAATATATGCCAAGACTGGAAACAAAGTTTCAGGTGTTAAAAAGTAACCTGATGTATTAGGTGTTTCTCCTAGGTGGCTTAATTGACTGCTTCATAGCTATGTTTTTTACTGGTAACAACTCATGTATATTCTAGTAGGTACCTCTGAAAGTCTCTACATGTTAGCCTTATACAGACATTATAATTTATTTTGGGAAAGTTTTCTATGATAATCTATTTCTTTAGTAAAAGCTAAAAAAAAAAAAATATTAGTTTGAACGTCATTAAAAAAGTACGAAAGTCAAGAAATATGTAAAGGAATGGTGTTTCTACCTCTACTGAGTTTCAAGAACCTAATGAAATTTAGGATAAATTAATCTTTACAGAATAACCACACAATCTGTTAAATGAATGACACTTAGAAGGATAACACTGAGCTTGTTTTCTTTGGCTGTGGTAAAAATGTTGGTTTTCTCTGAAACATGTGTATAATCTTTGTGGTATTGTGAGGAAGATAGAAATCCCAGTCAGCCCTCTTCTGCAGATTAGTGAGCAACACAGCATGCTGGCTATGGGATGATGAAAATGAATTGTAGAATTCAATTAACTCTAATAATCTTCTTCAACTCAACTGATCAGTAGATGCACGATTTCTTTTTTTTTAAACATTCTGGCCAGTTTAGAGGGCTTTGCCAGGGAAATGCTAGATATTCATACCTGTGTGCACTCTGCCTGCTGATATAAATATTTTGTTCTGTAATTGCTCTTCCTTACTGAAAGCCAAGAGGAACAACTAAGTGACTATACTGATTTGACTGGTGATAAGAAAGGAAAAACCCAACAGAAAAGCATCAGAAATCTCTCCTTAGGAGAGATAGTCAACAAACCAGCAAAGCTGTGAAAAGCAGGGGAACCTTAAAGCATTTTGTCTTGCTATCCAATTTCACATTGGGTGCATTTTGAACAAGGCTTTTAAAAGAACTGGCACTGGAGAACCATGGGGTAAAATCTCAGCTTCATTGCAGTAAAACCTTTTGCAATAAAACATTAATGAACTGCCACATCTCATTGTAGCTTAGAATGGCAGGATATTGTCTATTACACCTTACAGTTTCAGCACCAGATGCTGGTTTGTGAGTTTGATCCTTGAGGGCAGCGTTGTGCCCTTGCTTTTGTGTGGGGTTATTCCCAGAAGGAATAGGCAGCCTTTGTGGCTGGGCAGGGTGTGCTTCCTGGGCAGCTGTGCTTCCACGGACTTCTGACACAGCAGACCCCAATGCTCAGCTGCCTGCCCAAGCACGGGTCTTAAAAATGTCCATTTGAAGGCACCTGTTATTGCCCTGAGAGTTGAAATTAAAGGTACACACTTGCCTTTTTCTCAAGATGTTAGGCATTGCTTTCATAGGTTTTTCTTTGTGGTATCTCTGCCAGAATGTACTTCCTAATGCAGGTGATAAGCTTGTGAGCAGTTTAGCCTGGTTACTTGGTGGGCAAATGGGGTTTTGGGTGCAGCTGTGCTGGTGATGAAGGAGGATGGTGGCTGTGCAGCAGCAGCACAGTCCCTTTCTGCCACGTGAGACTGACTTCATGCCATATGGATTAAAGGTTATGGGCAAGGGCGTGCAACCAAGAAATCTGTGCTAGTAACTCAATTTAGGATTGTAGTCCTGGACCCCTGTAGAGAACTTAATTTTTCTTATTTGTCCCTGGACAAATTATTTCTCTAAATCCATATAAAGAACACTGATTTACTGATTATTTTCCCAGTGTGTGCATAATAATTTACTTTCCTTTTCAAAGTTTTAAGTGTTTTACTATTGCTGAAGGATTAAGCAGGTGGCTGTTTACAACACAAGCTTTCAATATGCCCACATCCATAGCAGAGATTTTACACTGGAGTGTAAAACAGCAGTGAGCCAGAAACCTGTTGGAAAAGACAGCAGTGACAAAGGTTGCCCACATTAACTGCCAAAAAACGCTCTTTCTTTATTTTCTTCTTCTTCTTTTTTTTTTTTTTTTTTTTTTTTCCAGGCTGAGTGCCTGCCTGCTTCACTGTGTTTTTTGCATGAGGGTGAAGAGAGGCCTTTTCTCTATTTGTGGTAGTGTTAGCTTATTTAGGTTGTGTATTTTGTCCTATTATTAATGTAGTTTCAAAATGAGCAAGTCAGAGGGCATGTACATTCTAATTAATAGTTATCCGAGGCAACAGTCAGAGCAAAAAACTCATTTAAATTGTTTTGGATCTGAACATACTGTATCTACTTGGGTGACGAAACGTTAGAAAGCAAAAAAGCCAAAGTTCTTTGTTGGAAGGCAATTGCTGCATAGCAACTGCATAGAGAAGATGCAGTGAAGCTTGCATGTGTTCTCTTTTGTTGCTATTTTTGTCCTTATTTTCTTCATGTTCTGAAATGTACAGAAATTGTTGAAGTTGTTGGAATGAGTTATTCATTGCTTCTTATATTAAAAAAAAGAAGCAAATAATGCAGTTTGAGTTTTATATTTTGGGAAGAAAAAAGGAAATTTAATATGCTATTTGTGAAGGGATGCTGTGACTGAGTTTTCAAATGAATGTGGTCTTTGATATATGGAAAGGGAGCAAGGTTAAAGAAGTATAAAGATTCTCCATGATAGCAGATACTGCTTCCCAGTCTCACTCCATTTTTGTATCCATCTAAACAAATTTCTGCAGTCTAAATATATAACCAACCCTACAAAACCGAAACATACAATAGTTATTAAAACATAATTCAACTTTGAATTTAATGGGATCCATGAACAGCAGCTGGGAAATAGTTACTTGGAAGAATAACCTATCTTGTGTATCATTAAATAAAGCAGTGGGCTGGCTGGTTTAGCAAAAGGAAATTTGGAGAGTAATGGGATTGTAAAGTGTTTCTTAATTGCTAATAAACTTGGGAATAAGGTTTTCTGTGTTGTATAGTGTCTGTGGAAAGCTCATACAAAATGTGGGAGACTGATCCTAACTGTCCTTTGGATATGCTCTGCACAAGTGCATGTTAGAGGGGTTTGGCCACCCCTACAGGTGATGGTTGATTTGGGCCTTCGGGTCCCACTGCAATGGGATTGCTGTTACTCAGCGTTTCATCACACTTTTGTAGCAGGACAGAAACTTGTAGAGCATTAGGATTAAGCAAGAATACAAACAGGAGAAGGCCACCCATTAGTGGAAAGTGACATTAGTGGGAGGGACTCATAGGAAGCCTTTCCACTCTAATGTGGATGAGTCCCAACAGGTAACTCTAAATCAAGCCCAGGTGCAGGTGGATCAGTTACTTGAAAGCATCCTACTTTCCATCACCTTTCTCTATTGTGTTCAGCCTCTAAGACAAAGGTGGAAAAGGGTGTCCTTTGAATTTCTAGAGCTATTTTCTATTGTACGTCTGTTTTCAGAAAGCTGTAATAGAGGAAGACGCATGAGTATGTGACTCCTGTGTGACTCTGCAGTACCTACACAAGAAAATGGGGGATGTACATTTGAAAATGAAAGGCAGACTCTTTTACTCTAATTCAGTAAATTAGGAAAATGTCCAGAGTAGCTTTGATTGTGGGTAGCTACTCTTCTCTGTAATAAGAGCAACAGGAGAGAGGTTCCCTCAAGTGTGGAACTGTTCTGGAGTTATGTTAAAGAGGCTCATGGAATCATAGACTATCCTGAGCTGGAAGGGACTCAAAAAGATCATTGAAGTCCAACTCCTGGCCTTGCACAGAACACCTCCAAGAATCACACCATGTGCCTGAGACCATTGTCCAAATGCTTCTTGTCTCTGGCAGGCAACGGTGTATATCTTCTGAATTCTATGATGTATTGCATTTTTTGGGCATTGGGAAGAGCCGTAGGTAAGGTTGACTGTTTGAGCTGTCTGATGCCACGATTCCATGACCCTCTGCAGGATCTGGGAACTTTAATTCCATAATTTGGGAATCTCAGGAGATTCTTTAGGCAGTGTCACTGTCTTTTGTGCTCCTCTAGCAGAAATGTGGGTCTTATACACAGCAGAGGCTTGCCTATGGTTGATAACTCCGTAGCTTCTATAAAGGACAGTATTTTGACAATGTACAGAAAATTCAAGACCAGCTGCTTCACTGCCTTTGAACAGCATGCTTTTATCTGTAGATTCTGGTGACTGAAGTGTTTGCTGTATTTTAGGTAGGTAGTTCATCAGGTATTAACTGCTAGACACTTAGATACCATTAGACACCTAGATATCTGTGCAAAAACTCTATTTCTAAATTTCCATCTACATGAAATGGGTCATTTAATGTTCAAATTCTATCATCCCTTCAAAGACTTTTCATGACAACTCATA
Source organism: Daphoenositta chrysoptera (assembly GCA_013397915.1). Lineage (NCBI taxonomy): Eukaryota > Metazoa > Chordata > Aves > Passeriformes > Daphoenositta > Daphoenositta chrysoptera. The sequence goes on from VZRO01003176.1 coordinate 5,802, forward strand.
AATAGATGAGTGTAAATAAACTATGTGAAGAGCTATTTGTAGGTTGTTGATGAATGAGGTTTCTGGAGGCAGAGTTATTGAAATAACCTAGTTTGAGTTAAGCATTGATACATTTGTTGTGTTATCAGAGTACCTTGAAATGCAGGGCAAAAGGGAAAGGATGATCAATTTCAGAATAAGCACTTGTTCTATGCATCTTTTTAAAGCTCTCTGACAACACTGTAGTATGTCAACATTTCACCATGATAAAAAGCAAAAAGATTTTCTTAAATCACCAATCTAAATTGTGCCTGTTGACTCAGGTGTTTAGCTTGAGGTTCACTGGAATTTTTCATATTCTTTACAGAAGGAAGAGAACCACCAGGTCCTTTTCCTTTTTACTGCTACCTACCCTATCCCTCCCTATTCTGCATGTTTATGCTACATCCTTTCTTTCTTCTTGCACCACTTTTTCAGCTAAAGATCAGCATCCTAACTTTACACCATTTTGCCAGTCAGCTGAGATCATCCTGAATTTTATCCCATTTCTTCATTTGGTGAACCCATGAATTTTTAGTCTCTGTTTGGTCACTGAAAGTGAATTATATTGATCCCTGGATATAATCCAAGGGAATAATTTAGAAATTTCTGGTTTGCCAGTGCATTTTGAATAATTACATCAAGAAGGACAGGATTTTTTTATTAATATTTTTTTAAACTAGTTACACAGGTAACATGACAATTAAAACTTGGCTCTTATTTCATATCTTCTTGCTTATGAGCATAACACATTTGGCAGAGTTAAAAGCTCTAGTTTAGAGGAAGCTAGTTCATCTCTACCGCTTCCTGTTTATCTGCTGAAAGAAGTTCCCTATCAGACATGAATACCACGACTCGCATCATGCCCTCTTTCCATAAACTCTTGTCAGAGAAGCGCACTAGGTGGCACTCTGGATCTGTAACTCAGTATTTTACAGTAAATGTGATCTCAATTGCCTCCTCTGATGATTATTGCAAGTACTTACTTTTTGAAGTTTGGCATCTAAGTTTAAGATTAAAATTACTGTAGCAGTAAAAAGTCTTGTGTAAGTGGGTTTGGATNTTCCAGTGTTGGCTGTGCAATGCACTTGTGTATCCCTGTTTGATGCAGGAAGAAGCAAAATAGGAGGAGCAGAGGATGGGGATCATTCTGCCATGTGTTCACCCCGTCTGAGTATGGCTCAGATGTAATTTGAATGAAGGCATGAAGGTTGATGAGACCAACCATTATTACCATGATCCATAGGTCAATAGAAGATACCTAGTCTGTGCTAAAGACTTACAGTAACATTAGTTTTGCTAATGGCATTAGCTCTGGAATTCTGTTTCTGATTGTATTTAAGTTGCCTGAAACCATACCTAATGCTTCATTTTGATAGCATCATGTGACCACAGCTTGGATCTACTGACTCTGCTCATGCTGGGTGCTCTGTAGGCTCCTGCAATTGTTTGGAAAGTGGAGTCTGGACGCTGCTTTCTCTGGAGCCCAAGGCATGTCTGTGTGGCTGTGTGGGTGTGCTGTGGGCTTGTACTCAAGGTGCTGGAACAGGGCAGCTTTCTGCATGTAGGGGGCAAGTCAGCTGCCAGAGGAAGTCTCCAGATTGCTAGTTCAATGATTTACCACTAAGACATAATGGGGTACACTGCTGCCTCCTGCCTTTTTGGATACTGTCTTCCTGATAGTTGATTGTGTTATGGCGAAGTCAGTGGTGCTTAAGTTACCCTGTCTTGGCTTTGCCTTCAAAGGGCAATGCTTAGGGTGCCAGTTACCTTCATTCATCTAGGATTTTAGAGCTCCCTCTCAACTCTTCCTGACCTATGAACACTCCTGAGTCTTCCAGGACAAAATAAAACAAGTTAGCTGAGCCACCTGGCAGTGGTTTGAACCAACTTGTTTGATTTTGCCCTAGAACTGACTAGAAGTGCTTACGCAGCCAGTTACCGGGACTCAGCTGTAAGGCGTTAACAGCAGAGAAGCAGAAAGGAGCAGCTTTTTAAAAGGCCTGTGAACTGTGTGCCCTGGGTGAGAGGCTTTATATTAGGCTGTTCACTTTCCCTGGAAGAGATAAGGTGTGCTTCTATGGCCTGTTCCACCAGAGGAATTAAATAAAAAGCTGTTGTGTCTCAGCTGTACCTTTCCTGCAAAGGTGTGCTCCTTACCTGTGCATCACAGGTGAGATTCCTGTGCCTAAGGTGTCCAGTGGTGCCACACAATGTGCTTTACAGGGCTGCTTGGGGTGGAGGCTCCATTGTAGAGCCTTATTTTGTTGTGTACTTCAGAGAATGGGGAAGATAGTTTGGCACACTAGCTTTTCTAACAGCCTCTGAAATATGAAAATGCTATTTGTTCCCACATCTGTTAATAAGCTGGTGCATCTATTAAATCATGGAATAATAAGGACATTATAACACGTCTTATCTGTACATCATTATAATTTTTGACAAGAATAACAAAGTTAGAACATGTATCATGCTCTTCCCTTAATGTATTGATGAATATTTGCACAGAGAACTACAAATAAAGTAGGTTCCTCTGTTGTCCAGGAGCAAATCTGTCTGCAAGATGAAGAGTTGTCTTACAGACAGAAATCTATATTTGGTTTAAGTGCATTGTGCTTAGAGTTCACACATGTCCCCTCCAGTACTTACTTATTAAATGAGTTCACAGAAACTACACTGTAAACCTGCTGGAATAATTTTTATTAAATAATTTTCTCTGGTAAACAGGGAAAACAGAGCTGCAAGGAAGTTAAAACCTGGGTTTGGCTTCCCCACTAATGACAAACTCAGGCCCCAGAATTTGCTGAGACAGAGATGACAGGCTCTTGCAAGTAGATTGGGTCATCCACCTACCCCTCCTTCCTAGTTGCTGCAGGGTATGGGTGCACTCAGACAAAAAGGACTAGGTTGCTTTTGAGCTTTTTTGTTGCTTGTTTTTTGCTCACACATAAAGCAGAGCAGGAGCGAGATGTAGATAATGCTATGCACCTGTCCCATTCAAGTGCTCTAGACCAGCACCACCAGACCTTTCTTTCCTCACACTGCTTGAAGAATATGAACTACAAGACTACTGCAGCACTATTGGTTTTCTGTCAGTTCTGGGTGGCCATTTTTAAACTGTCAGTCTTGAGTGCGAATGCTTCCCAGTAAGAACAATTTGTGTTTAAGGAAAAGCTGCATGGGAACAGGGATGCTATGGGTAGGTAGGATTGCCAGTGAGCCCATTCACTCACATCTGCTATGTGCACCAGCCCAGAAAACAGTGAATGAACCTCAGATACTGGTGCATAATGTGATCTAGGACAAATTTCTTACCTCTCTGGACTTGGTTGCCTACCTCTAGATCTTTACTTCTTGTTGCAATCTGCATGGAGACTTGTATGTATTACATTATCCTTTGGTATTATTGGTGGGCTTTTTCAAGAAGAGGAGGCACAGGACACCTTTTCTTTGTGTTAAGCTTTGACAGTATCATCACAGGGGTACAGGATTTGCTGTGGAGTGCATTGTCACAAACATTTTTGATGATAGCATCAGATTTTTCTCCTGCTTGCCCTCTTGTTTGGGTGTTGACTGAAGAAATTCAGGAGGTGGGTGAGTGCAATGAGATTTTCTGGCTTCACCTCTCTGTAGGGTTACTGAGAGTGCAGAGGGCCCTCAATTCAAATAGGGAGCAGCCTGCACAAATGCAAGTAGAAGCAGAAGATTCTCCAAGGCAGCACGTTTCTTCTTTCTGGAGCAACTCGCCAATAGAAAAGATTATGTTGGAAGCAGCTGGGCTATTCTGTGTGTGTGTGCATTTGGCTAATGATCCTACATGTGATCACATCAACCTCATAGAAATATGCAGTTTCAGCTGGGTGTTGGTATTCACATGCTGTCTGCACATACAGTTAGGAAATGGAAGGGAAGTTCATAAACTATGAAAGGTTATGTCCCTAACAGAAAGGAGGACCAGAATCTAGAGATCATCCTTTACTGGTAATCTCACTGATTTATCTTCCAGTAGTATTCTGTATGTTAACAGAGCAAAGGCTGCTGCTTTTTCACCCTAATTTCAGTGGCTTCTTTCCGCCTCTCTTCAATATTCTGCCTTTAGTACTCCTTTCTTCATACCCTGTATATGTGCTTCCATGCCTCCTGACCATCTTCATACTCCTTTCAAACTTTGAAGATGTTGACAGACAGGCATACACATAGCATGACTGCAAATTCTCATTTTCTTGGGAAATCTTGCTCAAAAGTGTTCAAGAGCAGCTAGTCCTGAAGTACTGAGGTGCAGAAATATGGCAATACATGGTGCATAGTGTTGGAAATATTGATAAATTAGACCTTGTATCACCTGTGGAACTATAGAATAACAGACTGTTCAGCAAGTGCTGTTAATGAAATGTGCTTAAGTGCTTTGTTGAACTGCAACCATGGTCCATACTGTGGCGTATGGAACCTTTTCAGCTGGAGAGTCTCAAATTGTTGAGTCAAGTCCTGTAGTGTTTTAGGAATATCTCAGGAAGCTGTTGACAACTCAGACAAAATGGTGTTTTTCTACCTGAGTTGTTGGCCATTCAATGGCCATTCAAGCTGAGCTCAAAGCAAGTCTTTGGGGCTTTGAGGAAGCCAGTGACAAATCAAAGAACCTTGTTTAAGTTGGTTTTGGCTGAATGCTGCTTGAGGCTTGATTCTGAGGCTTGATATATTCCTTTAATTCACAAACAACATCTGCTTCTTTTCACTGACAATTCCTAAGATGGCCTCTTGAAGGAAAGGGAGCAAGCATAATTTTCTACTATGCTGGTAATTTTCAGTGGAGCAATCACAGGTGTGTGCAGAAGGCCAGAGCCAAGATGAACACCTGCATGCTGCCATGGCTGCATGCTTTATCTACTTCTCTTTGGTTACCCAACAGTGATTGCTGATGGCACCACGTGGTGCAGGATTTCAGGGTGCTCAGCTCCTAAAATCTAAAGGGCATGGTTAAATACTTTGCAAGGTCTAAGAACCAACATGTATCTAGGTGTTCTTTATGGTACCTGATGTTAAGTGTTACCAATATTTAACAGCATCTAAAGAATAGTGCTTTCATTTGTGCTAGTCTCTAGTCACTCTATTTTCTATCTTCATATATATATCTCCTGTCTCTTCCTCCCAGTATACCCACCATGCCTTATGTGCATTTTATCATACATGGACAAAGTATAAGTGGACCTGTGTAGCAGTTTTGTTTGACTAGAGGCTTCCTGTAAATGGCAACCAGAGGGCCTAGCCCACCCCTGTGGCACAAGCTTTTAAAGTCCCATTATAGGTCTGAATCACACCTTCATCTCCACACCCTGAGTCATATATTAAAATAAAACTGTGGGAAATAATAAAACCCAGTTATATGAATGCATTTTTTATTATGAGAGTTCTTTTTTTATTATTACTGCTTTGAGGCCAACTCATCATCTTTTGTTATGTTCATTACAAAAGGCTTTGCTCCAGTCCCTATTAACTTGAAGGGAAAGGAATAGAGTGCATAGACAGAAGAACAGTTCCTTCCTGGCATCCATTCCCTTGTCCTCAGTATTTGTCAGTCTTTACCACAGCTGCTGTACAAGAGCCTTCTGGGCAAGCTGGCTTACAAGGAGGATTGACAAGTTTGCAGAAGAGGAGGGCAGATCAAATCCTCTTTAAGTGCCATATCTAGCTTCTGGCCTGTTTTTCTAGGTACTTGTGATATCGCTACTGTCCCTGTCAAGCAAATAAGAAACAGTTTTTAGCTTTGCCCCAGCAAAGCGGGTTTTCCTCAGTCACAAAGAGGTAGAAGATGAGATTGGATGGGGAGAAAGAAAAAGAAACTAAAAGGCAGAAGGCTTGTTTATATTTACTAATTAGAAAAGTAGATTGCTTCCATGTAAAAAGGAATGCTGTACAAGACCACATTTTTTGTTAAGTATTTAGGCTCTGTAGATTGGGGAAAGGGGTGGAGCCATTTTCTTCCTCGGGCTTTGTAAATTAAAGTGTTTTTATCTTGACTGAAGCTTGAGAAATTCCTTTTCATCTTCAATTTTAGATTGTACTTGTTGATCACACCAGTACCAGGACTTCTTGCTCAAATTACAGCACATGATCCATGCCATTTTCTCTCACCCTAAAAAGTAGCCGAATGTACACAAACTGAGTCCTGAACCAATACTCCCCTGGAGCCTGGCATCATACCTAAAGAATTCCTTTGTGCACCTCTGGCTGTAGTTTCCAACTTCCCTCCCTCCAACCCCCACCGCCTTTTATTTCTTTTCATGTGTCTCTGCTTTCTCAGATAATAGCAGAAGTCTTAGCCTGTGCTCTAGGAATAGTCTGATATTCAAGATCTGCCTCTGTTGCAGGACTTTCTGCTGTTCCTGTCACACATTTATCTAGGTCATCCTAATTTCTTTTCGCTTTTCAAAGAGCAGGTGCTTCAAAGACTGCAGCCTGAAGGTCTGATGGAGCAAGTGAGTCAGAAGGTGTCTTCCTATTTACTCAATGGGGAGAGGATGCTAAAATCTTTGTTACAGATTTGCTGTAGCTTTTTTTCTGAATTTTCTCATTGAAGCACTACTCAAAAAGATATTTTTATGACGTGGGCTTCTGTTACTCTAAAATTCTGCTGCCACCAAACTTTCCATTCATAGGGCACCCAACAACTCTGTGGTGGTGGATGACTTCCCAGTAGATTTTTTTATATATCTGCTTCTGTCTGTTTCTGAACATGGATTAAATAATGCTCCATCATCAGAAATGCATTAAATGTTTCCTGACGGACCATTCAGAAATAATTTAAATAGAGTTCTTCTGGTTTATTGAATGTATTTTGAAACATGTGTTATTCTCTGCTTAATAAATCACACAGGATCTTAAACTGTGGCAAGTCTACTTGATCTCCAAGGATGGCATGTATTTTTAAATTATTTTATCTATAAACTCATTAAATCATGAGATATTTTCTGCTTCACTGCTAGGAAATAAATAGAAGTTCCTGTCAGGTAATAAAAAACCCAACAGACCAAGGAACTGGCTCTTGAAAGACACAATAGATCAACGCGATACCCCCATGTGGACCAAATGCCTGGAAACTGAGAGTCATCTGAAAGTAATGTACATGATGGTTTAAATCTCTGGACACAGCTGTGAAATCCCTGGAGGTATTTTATGCCCTGTTTCTCAGTAATTGAGGTGAATTTTCTAAGCCTAGTGTCTGGAGAGCTCCCATGGAAACGAAAACTAATGATAGGTAGAAATAGAGCTGAGGGAAGCACTCTACAAAGACTTCATAAAAACTCCTTATCCATGAGATCTAGCATCTTCTGTTGAGGATATTGAATAATGGATTTGCTCACTGTACAAACAGAAGGCTTGTTACAGGCCCCTTCCACTTACTAGCATTCTGAAAATGTTCATCCAAACTCCAATGCCCACCCTTTTTTGGTACTGAGTTACTGTAAGATATGTTATGAAACTGAAATACTGGCTGCTTCATTCTTTCTGTTTCTGTGGTTTGTCAGAGCTTCTGCCTTTCTGAAAAGAAGTGTATAAAGGGAAGTGTTTTAAGGGAAGAAAATGATAGCTTTGAATCTGGGTGTTTACCCACAGGGAAGCTGTTCGTGGTCCTTTTCTTTATGTGAGTAATTGGTCTGGTCCTGGGCACTCAGTATCTAACATTTTGCATACAGTGAATGGGTGACTGACTTATATCTATGACAGTGGAGCCTTTGGGAAGATAGAACAACTGGGAAATTCAATTCTTATAAATCTATAAAAATAGATAAGAGGTGTAATGTACTGTAAAACTGCCACATTAACACACACTGGGCTGTCTTTTCATTGTTTTGATACGCAGCAAAAGCTTTATAGCCGTTTCAAAAGGTGTTATAAAGCTTTTTTTCAACATGGAGGATATTCCAAATCCAAACTTTGTTTCATTTTTATGTGGTTTCAGAAAACTAAAATTAACTAGAATACATTTGCATTTACCCTGCTTGTCACAATTACAAGGCAGGTGCAGAAATAATGAAAGTTAGTTTTGCTGCAAAGATTCAGCAATGTTTGTGCTATCCAACTGTCTATTTTTTCCCTTGTAAGTGAATTGAGAACCACAGCTTGTGATGCACAACCACTGTCTTCAGTTGCCTAGTCTTTCTTTGCCTCTTTCCCCACATCTCCTCAGGGTATCTCAGGAGAGGCTAGTGTGTAAGTCAAGTAACACTGAGAATCACACATGCAAAAGGCTGTCAGTGCCCAAAGCAAATGGAAGCAAGGTAGCCAAGTGTGTGTTGTAAGGTGACAAACACCAGTGCTGTTTTATTCCTGAGACAGCACCTTGAAGAGGCTTTTGGTGGGCAGTGGTATCTACGTTCTTACTCCCCTGTTTAATTCACCCTTCTTCCTCTGCAAACAAGCTCTGGACTGCTTGTTGCACCCCCAGGCTGTTCTTCCTCCTCCTCCATCCCTTTCAATGGAAAAGGTTCTCTTGTTGTCTTTGTGACTTACATTTGTTATTCTCTTCTTCATAATTTCCATCCTCTTCCTGACAAAGAAGGGAGGAGGAGGTGGTAAAACCCTGAGGGGACTAACACCGTGATGTATCAGGTTGCATGTGCAGAGATCCATAGTGTTTCCCCTCTTGAAGTCCACACAATAGGACAACTGTCAGGGCCTTTCTTGTGTTGCTCCACTATCCTCCTGTACAGCAACAAGCATTTTTTTGCAACAGTTCCCAGGGAAGAGGTAGCACAGAACCCAGCAGAGAAGCTCTGTGGTGTGACAGACTCTTGTTTGGACCTGTTGCTCATCTGCATGATGCCTATACTAGGGGGAAAAGCAGTCCTGAAAGGGGGCCAAGAGCAGGACAGTGTCCACCCTAATAATGATTTATTTTACTGTTCACTCTCTGAAAAGTGAAACAGCTCGGAGTGGTAAACTTACCTCACTGTGTTCCCCTGAGAAAGCACCCTGACCTGTCCTCCTATGGTTTTTCTGGTGGCCTATGCTTTCTGCTGTGTTCATAAGAATGAATTTCTGTTCTGTGACCCAGAAAGCCTGACCAGAGCAGTGTCTGATGTCTACCTGGCAGCTTTTGTGCTAATATGTGCAGTTGCTCAGCTTAGGCTGACTTTTTGCCTATCTCCATGCTAGCACCTGTGTGCCATCCTCAGCATATCACGAGTGATATCACTTAGAGGGCTGGGACTTCAATCATTTCCTTAATTTTCCGTTGCTTGAAACTGAAATCAACAAAGAGGGGTCTTGGTTTATTTTAGTCTGTATAACTGAGAACTGATGACAAGATGCAGCTCATGTTCTTTATGAAGCTGTCAAGGGAGGACAGCTAGAACAAATGTTTCCATTTAGATTATTGTTATGCATTCTGGAAATACCAAATATATATCATTCCTTAGTGATTTAGGCTTGTGTCTGTCCAGCTGATTCTGGCTGATCCTGTCCTGGGGCTCAGACCTGCAAAGCAGTGAACAGTCAGGGTTTTGCGGAGAACTCAAACTCCCTAACACAGAGGTTAAGAAAATAAAGGTTTCAACAGACAGTTGATTTACCATTATGCATGCATTTACTGTCTTCATGTACTCTGTTTAGTGTCAAATGTACTTCTGGTGTTTAAAATAATAGTAAGTCTACCTTTCAGGTAAGAAATGCCTTCTGAGGGTAAAGTTTTCTTATGACTGAGGTTGTATGAGAAACAAATAAATTCAATGTCCAAAGCAAATCATGCTTAGTGTTTTACTTCCAAAGATGGCAAATGTTTACATGCATTTAGCCTGTACTTCACCTTGTTAGAGAAATAAAACTGAGGAGGTTTGGATCTGTATTTGGCTGTTAAAGGGAATTGTTTTAATGGTAGTAATGTTATCTAGGAACTTTGCCCAATTTCTGTGTGTTCTCTTTCTGGTCACTGGAAATATTCTCAGGTCTCTTTTTCAGCATTAAAATGGGGATCATATGTCATTATTTTTTGTGTAAAATTTGACATCTGTGTCAAGGTGATTCTAGAAAGATTGCTAAAAATGAGCAAACCACCTTGGAAATTACAACCTGCAGATGACGCAGGCTGCTGTGATGTCAGTAATGGCTATTTTGTGCAAATCTTCTGTAAGAGCTTGTTACATTAGAAATATCAAAATAACTTCTGAGATTGACTGAGAAAACAATATAATCTCATGTTTTAAATTACTCTGCTTTATGTTGATATAATGTATATACAGCTGATAATTTCTCTTTTACATTATGCCAACAGACAGTAACTCTAGCTGAAAAGTAACATCAAAAGAGTATTGGTAAGGAGAAGAAGGAAGAGTACTGAAGAGAGTTTTTAAGTGGTGGGTGTTAGAAATTAGTCCTAAGTTCTTTTACAGTATAGATAGTTCTAATTAATACCTACATTTCAATTTTAGTGGTAGTAACAATTAGATCACCCTGATTACCTTGTGTGATAATGCACAAATAGGCATATTTTGCCAGAATTCTGGAATGTGGTGACAGGAACCATAAAAAATGGGGTGAATTTAAGTCTGTTAGCTGGGTTCTGCTCCTTACTATGTCTCCTGCATCTCTTCCTGTGCTGGTAAGAGAAGGGCTGGCCTACTCTTCTCTTCTGACAAGAGAGACATTGCAGACATTCTTTTCCCTCTACTCAGAAGTGAACTAGGGTCAGTACTTTGCTACGTGAGGCAGCTTGCATTCTTTTCCTGTACTCTTCCATGATTGTCTGTCAAACAAATAAACAAACCAACCAACCTGAAACAAAAACCCAACCTTTCCCCCTACAAAACCCCACATTTGCCTAAAGCAGGCCTATTTCTGTTTTTGTGGTGTATAAAACAGTGATTTCACTGTTGATAAGGCAGCTGAATAATGTCTACCTGCTTTCCATTAGGATAATACAGTATTTATTCCTTCCTGGTAACCCAGAGTCATAGTGGGATTTCATCTGCTTTTGCACCACTCTTTACCAGAACCAGCCTCTCTCCTGTATTTTCCTTGGAGAGGGGATAATATGGGGAAAGCATATTTGATGTTAGTATTTTCTATTTTTTTTAAATGCAAACATTGTTTTTACTCTTATTCCCATACAGGAGCCCACAGTAGTCAGAAAATCTGTTTTACTTAACGGCAAATGCAGATAAAGCTTGCTTATAGGAGAGCCATTTTAACTTTCTTAGTACAGGCCCTATTGTAGGATTTGCAGAGGAGAATATAGACCTCTAGTGCCTTATTTTTTCAAAGTTCTAGTGTTGTAAGGGTTGCAAAAGTTTTCATCACAGCTTGCTTGGATTTACTTTCACTTTTGGGATTCCTCAGTTACTATGGATCACATGTACTAAATGAACGGGTTTGGGTTTGTTATTTCCTTGTCAGCAGCACCTCTGAGGGACAGTTCAGCACTTTAAAAGTTTTAAATGCTAGAAGTAATTCCAGGGAAACATTGGAAGATTAATGTAAACATGAATGTCAAGAATTTTGAAGTATAATGCCCCTGATGTGATTTCTGATATGAAACTGTTTTGAGACCAATTAATGCCACTGAAGGATCTGATTCAGTAAATGGAGAGTAATGCCATGAGATGGTGGCAAACCAAGTGTTAAACTCAGTAAGATGCATTTGGAGGATTGGGGCCCCAAATGTGATTCTCTGGTTTCATCTTGAGGTGTGGGTGAGTAGGTGTATGCTGTATGACAGCAAGGTTACTGTAGTAATTATTCATTAGCTTTAAATAACAGGGTAATTATGAAGTTAAAATTCATATACCCCAACACACCCTTTTTTCCTAGCTTTTCAATTTCTGAAGAATGCCTACAGCTGTCTGCTTTGTGTTGTAAAACAGGGCACTAGGCCTAGTTGTACATGGTTGGGTCTTTGATTTTTGCGTGCTCCTTGCAACTAGAACGCTAACTGGGGTGAAAAGGTAACATGGGAGGCCAGCACTAAAAGAAAATAAAACCTCATTTTCTCCTATGCCTCCAAGGATAAAGATGATCGCTCTGGTACTCATAAACACATGTATATGCCACATAGGACTAGTTTCTCCCCGAAATTCTCAAATTATCTGGTTTTGTTAAATTTCTGTTCACTTCTATTCTGGGACGAAAAACAAGTAGCAGAACAGAGATGAAGAGGACAAGTGGCAATATTTTGGAATGACAGGATCCATTCTGGTATTCTATATCCTAGATATTGAACCATCAGCTGCTTTTGGGTGATGAGGCATGACCAGTGAACTTATATTACATAGACAGAACAGACAGAGTTGGTATGCTTCTGAATAAAAGTTCAGATCCAGGAGTTGGTTTCTCTCAAATGGTCTGAACATAATTCAGTGTTTTCAGAATCTTGGAATGAAGTTGACAAAAATGACTCTGTGTTTATATGTGTAAGTGGGGAGCGTTGCCCATGATATGCTGTGGTTATGCTCCACAGCATGGCAGCTCTGATTTACTGCACTCATGAAGGGCTGCTGCAGTGCGTGGGGCAGGGTGCCCAGCCTGTGACGTGCAGCCTGTATGGACAGCAGCTGGAAGGCCCTCTGCACACCTGTGGCCCTGTGCATAACCATAAACTAAGACAGCCTCCTCCTACACTGCCTGTGCTGGAAACCCCATAACCCTGCCTTACACATTGAGGCCTTCAGCCTGTGAAAAGGGCAGACGAGACAGCTAGGACAATGTGCTCAGCAGTGCTCTCCTGGCTGTTTGTCAAGGACACACTGTCACTGCCGATTTCTTTTACTGAAGTTTTCTGGTTTGCTGTTCTTGACAATTTATGGTGCAACCACTGGCTAAGGGTTCATTCTCTGTTTCTTGCGAATCATATTGTGAGCATGATTTTGTGACTGTCCAGTGGAATGTAATGGAGCTTATGCGTTTAAAGGTATATCTAGCTCAGGCCCTCACACAGGCTAGAGTACACGTGCCAGATGTCTTACATTGCAGATAAATTTTCGGTGCACTGGATTCACAGGATAGAAGGGTCAGCAACAGTATGTATTGGTTTGAAAACAAACCAGTGGGATATCGCAAGTCAGAATAAAATTTAATAGGAAAAAATTAAAAATAAGTGGAATAATACAAGGAAAAGCACTAACAAAGTCAGATACAACATGACACCCTGTTAGGGTGGTGGTAGCAGTCTAAATGAAGTAGCTCAGTTGAAGCGGTGATTCTATGGAAGGTCTGGTCTCCAGCTGAAAGTCCAGTGGTAGCTCTTGTCCTCTGGGAAGCCAGTAGACAGGGCTAACTTAGACAGTTCCAAGGCCAGGTTATGTCCAGGTGGGAATGCTTGGCTCCTCCCTCCTGGGTGCAGCATCTCACAATAGGATGAGGTAAGTCCATGAGCCATGCAGTGGTTTCTTGATGGCCCATTGTCTGTTATCAGGGGTGGGTCATAGCAGGAGATAACAGCTAATGGCCCACAGCTGGTGGTAATACAATACTTAAATACATCTATATTGTAACCTAGGACACAGTACCATATTTGTTTGTTTTCTGATGTGTCTTCTTCAAGGTCCAATCTGGTAAGTCTGCTCTAGGATGTGAAAATGAGCTTTCTGAATGAGATCAACAAGATGGTTCTGAGTCTGTAATCCCAGATATATCTTATATGTGAAACTAAGCTTAATGCCTAGTGCTCTTGAAATTTTTTTCTTGCCACCTGATAATATTTGCAACTTGGTATCAGTAAAGTGCAAATAAATTCTAAGTGAGTCACCTGATGAGTTAGGCAAGAACTTATAATCTTGTGTGGAAATTGCGTATAACATTTTTTCTGTTTGAGTGGAGAGGATGTGGGCAACGGTGGGAGTCTAAAAAGACCCATGTAGGCCATGGATTCTGGTGTGTTCTGAACTCCAGAGGTGAAATAGTTCTAGTGGGGTAAGAGTCTGGTGCATTTTCTGAGGTGAAATGCTGACAAGACTGGAGAGTTGGACAGACTTGTAGTAAGGGAAGAAATAAAATGTCAGAAACTTGAACTTTCTGAAGACAACTGTTTCTGTGTCGGGAAGTATGGAGAGCAGGTCTGTGAGACCAACCATTTGAAAATAAAATGGTAATATTAGTTTGCTAATTCTTGGAATCTAATAGAGGCATTCCAACAGTGAGTGCTTTGTTGCTGCAGTGTCTGGGTGCTCTAACCCTGCACTAGGGTTTTCTGTTATTTATTCTGAGATATCCTATTATGTTGCAAAAGCTGGTTTTAAGAAAAGCTGAAAAAGAAACAAGCTGTTGGATATCTTCATGGGCAAGAAATGGTTTTCATGCTAAAAAACTCCAAAACAGATCTACTCCCACTAATTCAACTCCTGCAAAAAGTCTTTTTGCATTGTCACTGAATTAAAAAAATAACAGTAAGAGTCTAGGCCTTTAAAGAAAGGGAGAGCTTCTATCCAAGCAGCCTGGACAAGATGATTCTTTTTTTCAAATCCTGAGCATTTTTTTAGTGGAGTTTTATCTTTGCCTGCTTCTGTTCATCCTCTTGCTTTTTGTCCTCAAAGCAACAATGTTATTTTTAAACACCTTGGTGGCTTGGAAAAAAAATCTTGTTAGGACCTTTCAGTAACTACCTCTCTCTATGCACCTGCTCCACTGCACCCTCCAGCAGAAATGGGACACGCTTGGCCATGCAGTGTATAGGTGTGTGGAGGGATGGGCAACAACTCAGTGATACTACAAGAGTATTCGAGACCTTATTGAACTAAGGTTAGTATATCTGTAAGAAATACACTAAATAAACAGTGTTTTACACAATAGAAAAGTGGAAACTGGTACAAAAGCAATTGGTAACAGATGATCTGTGGTTGCAAAATGCTAAGAGTTAAAAGAGAAAGTTGTTGTGTTTTAACCCCAGCGAGGAACTAAGCCCCATGATGCAGCCACTTGCTCCTACCAGTGGCGTCTGAGAGCATATTGGAACACTAGAAACTAGAAAACTTGTGGGTTGAGGTAAAAACAGTTTAATAGGGAAAGCAAAAGCTGCACAAAAAAGCAAAGGAATTAATTGACTGCTTCCCGTGGGCAGGCAGGTGTTCAGCCATCTCCAGGAGAGCAGGGCCCCATCCTGCATAACGGTGATTTGGGAAGACAAACACCATCCTCCAAACATCCCTCTTTCCTCCTTTTTCCCCTCACTTTATACACTGATCCTGATGCCATATGGTCTGGAATATCTGTTTGGTCAGTTTGGGTCACCTGTCCCCGCTGTGTCTTTTCCCAGCCTCCCGTGCACCCCCAATGTCCCTGCTAGCGTGGCAGTACAAAAATCAGAACAGGCCTTGGCTGTGTGTAAGCCCTGCTCAGCAATAACAAAAACGTCTCTATGTTGTCAATGGTGTGTTCAGCACAAAACTAAAACATAGCCCCATACCTGCCCTTGTGAATAAAATTAACTCTACCCCAGCCCAAACCAGCACAAAGATCAAAACCACCTGGATAATTTTCTTGCACAATATTGTAAGCTGCACACATGTGATATATATATAAATACATGCCTTGCTCTCTTATGTATATTTCTTGGGCCTCACACTGTATTGTTTCATAAATAGAATCTGTAAATGCCCATTGCAGCAAGCCTTTGGTTATTTTTATTTTATCACACTATCATGTTGGGTTTTTTTCTTTATTTGAAAGCGTCTGGGAGCCAAGCAGGTCTTTATAGGAGGCGTGTTTACCTGTATTGCTGGATTACTTAGCCAATGGCCTCTGATCCTATCACATTTTGCATCCTAGCATCACAGTGACATTAAATCAACTTGAGAGTCATGAAAACATTTAAAACAGAACTTTTGAGTCCTAAAGACTGAGGCCTTTATATTTGCAAAGTAAGTCTTGAAAATTTGAATGCCTAGCTTTGGATGATAATGATGACCATGGTGGACAATCAGGAACACAGTCTTCTTCACAGGAACTGTCGGAATCTTAGTATTTCTGAGAGTTCAGATGTCTTGGGCACAATACCATGAACTAACACTTCTGGGGATCTTAGCTTCACACTAATGAAATTTAACCTGTGATTCTTACAGACTGTTGATGTATCAGGCATGAACAGGAACTTTTCTCTTTGCCTTTCTGTGCTCTGTGCTAACCATAGAGTCATTCTTCTCGTGTTGCTCCAATTAAATGATTAACATGCCAATCCATTACTTCAGTGGTTAATGGCTACATGGAAAGTAATAAGGCAGGCCCCTGTGGCAAAACAGAAGCCTATCACACAGTTTCCTTTCTGATCCCATCAGTTTTGACATTGAAAAGGAAAAAAAAAAGCTTTTTGTATCTTGATTTCTCTCAGAAACATTGGTCAGTAAACCTAGGATTTTTCAAGTGGAATGAATTGAGTTTAGTGCTTCTTTTTCCTTGTCTCTCAATCAAAAAAACTCCAAACTAAACCAAACCAAAAACCAGTGTGTGGAGGTTTCAATTATTTTGTAGATTGAAGTGAATAAAAATTGGATTATAGACTCTGAGAAACTGAGGATTGTAAAAGCAGAACTCTCATAAAATGAGTGTCTGCTTATTAAATAGGATTAGCTCTGTCATGCAAGTCTTCAGGTGTAGTAAGCACAAGCAGCAAACAAGCAATTTTCTCACCTTTGTAGAATGGTATCCTATCCTACTCCTTATGGTGTCCTGTGCCATTATAACACTACCATTTCAGTTAAAAACTCTACACTTAAAAAAATAAATACATCCACACCCCGCTCCCCCTTGATATAATGACTCAGCAAAATTGCAGAATATATTTTAAATTGGAAACGTTGCTGGTAGAGTAAAAGAAAGAGGAAGGTTTTATTGCTAAATTAGGAAGCAGAAGTTCATCTGACAGACGTTTTCCTCAGGAAAAGATTGGTAGATGTGAGGCAAGGTGATCTGCTACTGCAGTATAGCAGCTTTCATCTCTCACCTTCCCCCCATCCCAACAGAGAGTTCTTCCAGGATCACAGTTTTTCTGTGTGCCTTATGTACCTAGAACCCAAACAGTAACAGCAAAGGATGAAGTTCTGTATGATGGTCTGGGTAGTAACTGAGGATTCTGTAGCCACAAGGTATTTGATATCAGTGACTGCTTATAGGTGCAGTACTTTGCCATCTGTTTTTTTTTGTGCATTAGTTTACTTGTTCATTCCAGAATGCATGCTAAGGTTTTCTGTTGGTGATTCCAGCTATTCAGTTTAATTGATTACAGTTTGCTCATAAGCCACATTAAATACCTACTCTTCAACTCAAAAAAACTTGGAAAGAAAGAAAAAACCAAACATCCTTACTCTTGTGGGTTATATGTGCAAGATCCAGGAGTTCAGATACCAAACACTAGTCATGTCATTGTGAAAAAGGAGGTTGGTAAGGAATTGTTTAATACTTCTCCATTCTTTCTACTCAGAGGCATGCAACAAAACAGAAGGTCAATGGTCCCATGTTTTAACAAGAGATGTTTCAACCAGATATGAGAAATTTCTTTTTTTCACTAGGATGGTGGGCCAGCACTAGACAGGCTACCCAAAGAGATGGCAGTCACTGCTCTTGGGATGTTCAAAAGCTGAGCCTTGACCAATCTGCTGTAGCTAGCTTTGTGCTAAGCAAGAGGGTTGAACTAGGGGTCTCTAAAAGTCCCTTCCAGCCTCAGCTATTCTGTGATCAGTATCTTCTGCATATCTTAGTTCCAGAAATCACTTATTATGGACCAGATTTTTAAATACTGTGACACAAAAATAATAGCTGCTTTTCTACTCATCAGAATATGTAATTTTCTATGAAAACAGGGTAAATTAAGCAGACACACTTTAAAATAGACTTAATCCTGTGTTATGCATTTTAATAATTTTAAGCATAATGATTTGTCCTGTCTATTGTCATTTCCTTGATCTTGTCCTTTCATGAGTGGTTACAATCAGATTTGAATTTTCTGTCCTGCTTTCCTTCATGTAGAAGGACCAATAGTGTTAAAGTGCATGTAAATGCTGTCAATTGTTTGGCAAGTGGGAATTATGTAGGATATAGGACCGTGAGAAATGAATTTTCTTTGGGAGTTAGTAATAGTTTTCTCCCCATTTCCCGAATGTCCACATTATGTATCATATTTTTAATGAAAATCAGTGACAATTTGAATTACATTGATGAAACTAAGAATTCAGAATAGCTGGTTCTTGCAGATGAAATATCTTCCTTGATGACCTGCAAATAATTGCTGTGATTATTAAGTTTGCTGATATTTTTCAAATAATAGATTTGAGGGATATTTAACAAAATTCACCAGCTGCAAAATACACTTTTTTCTACCTATAGTTTAGATAACTATAAGCTAAGAAAAAAGACAAAAAAGGTCTCTTTTGCAGATGTTACATTTCTTGTAATGTGAAATGTTATTCTAATGCTTTAGAAAGTGCTTATCTTTAGTCTAAGCAATTACCTGATTGGCACCTTCTTTCTTTTTTTTCTCCCACGATCTTTTCTCTTGTCTGGATTCTTCAGTTTCTCTCTTTCCTGAGAACTGAATAATAATTAAAATAAAAAGTCTCATTAAAATACAGTTAGTTAAAGATGTATGTTTTAACACGTATTTCTAATGGAAAGCACTACTTGTGATAGCTGCTGCTATTACATGTGTTTTGAAATTTTTCTAGATTTGGAAAATGCATCTTGTGTGGACAAACAAAACTTTTCCTTTCCGGAGGTAATTTCTATCCTCACAGTGCTTGATTCAACATGCTTAGACTACGTATGAGATGAAAAACCAGGGAATGGAGAAGCATATATAGAGCCTGAAGAAAATAGTTATTAAAACAATTTAGCTCGTCATTAAATCTCACAGTTTTGGAATATAAATAGGTTTCTCTTCCCTTTGCCTCATCTGTCATTTTACTATAGCAGAAAATCTGGTGCTGGTCAAAACAGGAAGGGTAGCCTAGCAGTTAAAATAGAATTTGAAGCCAGGATCTTGACTTTTGTTCTGACTCCACCAATGACAAACTGTATCATCCTGTGCAATTTACCATGCCTCTGAGTCTCACCTACCTCTCTGTAAATGCCATATAACTACATCGGATGCTGTGAGGTTTAATTAGAATTAATTTTAGTCCTTCGAGTACCTTGTGTTTCTCAGATGAAACACGCTATTCAAGTGCAAAGGATAATTATTATGTTGCGTCTGTGTTTTTCTGATACATTATTACTATTTTATTAACCATGTTTTGGAAAAAAACCCCACCAAACCCACGGTACTTACTGCTTTTCAGTTTTGTTTGTATGGTATAAAGTTAGTCCCTATGAGCACAGTAAATAATTAAACTAATATTGGCATTGAGATGTGAGGTGGTTTTATTTGAGAATGTTAATGACTATTAGCAGATTGTCACAAAATGTCTGGCTGATTGGATACTTTGAGCACCTTAAATCGTTCACTTAGGTGTAAGACGGTCATATTGCTTCTAAATGTAGTGAATTAGCCCAGCAATAACAGTCTGCAAAGTGTCTGTTGATAGCTTCCTTGTAGCTGGTCAGGCTTGACCCAGACAGCATTGTGGAGAAATCGTTCAGAAAATTGTTCTAGCAATCAGTGCCTGGTGCCGCCATAACGCTTGCTAGTCTTGTGGGGAGCTGAGAATACCTTATGCAACAGGCCACTCCTGTTTCTCCTTTTCTTTTTTTTTTTTTTTTTGAGCTGTAGCACTGAAGTCCAGGGAAAGCTGAGATACCAGAGGATGACATGTAACACGTGGAAACTCGGTGTCTTGGTGGATACGAGATAACTGTGTTGTTTCCAGATGGAATCATGGCTACATGAGAAATAAAAATAACTGGCTGTAGCAGTAACTCCATATCCCAAGGACATAATAATTCAGAGTTTTAAACTGGTCTTGTACTTTAACATGGATTTGAGCATGTGATTGGGCTTTTCTTGTAGCTGAGCTTTCAGGAGCCTGAAATAGAAAGGCAGTATTAACAAATAAGATCAGATCATTTGGGGATAATGAATTTCTTTCAATAAAGTTATTGTTTTATTGGCAGGTCACATTCTTTTTGTCCTCACTTGCCATGAACTATAAAGTATGACTATGTAACACACAGGACTTCTGTGTTAACTGCAATTAGATAAATGTGTCTGGAGACACAGTCTCTGTCAGTCAAGGCCACTGATGAAACTAACTTACCTTGCTTATAGACACACTTACTGAAAAACTGCTTGAGCTGCTTCGGTGCCACCCTGTTCTAAAGTAGGTTAGAGCATAAAAATAAAAATTAAATGAATAGGTTTATGCTATTCTTACACTTTCTAGGTACAGCATGCAGATGCATACCACAATACTACCTAAGCCAAATGCAGACCCAACTCATCCACTGAGGCTGAATTTTTGTTCTGCTTTAATAAAGCCACTATGGAGCAAAGCCCTTCAGAGTGGCAGTCTTACTCATGTCATTGTTTTCCACTGTCTTAAGTATAAAGTAGCACTTGATAATCCTGATAGATGTAGAATAATATTGGCCAATGTGAGCTTTGTCAACTTTATGCAAGAGTTCTTTGCCAACATAGACCAGAGAGTAACTTCAATATTCGAAGCTTACACAAAAAATATATCTTAAATCCTAATCCAGCCCTGATTAAGGTACATTAACACGGGAACTCCAGGCTGACAGCTAAGAGCCACATCTAGTTGCCTATTCTTTTGCAAGTAGGCATCTTGTCCTTGGTTTACCTGGCAACTTGTGTATATGTAGGATAGGATGCTAAATGAAAAGGCATATGTATTTTGTAGGACTTGTTAGATAAAAAATGTCATTTGACATACTTTGCTATTATCAGGAGTGATATGGTACTGGAACATTCTCAAAGCAGGGATTAGGCACAGGTACATCTGATGATTGCAGCAGTTCCTTGCTTCTCTCTTCCTGTATGTGTCAGCCTTTGATGCCTATGTTAACACATGGAATTGGAGACATGAAGTCATGTAACAAACTAAATGCTGATTGTTCTGTAGTGCCTGATGACCACTTGGATGCCTGGGTTCTGATGGGTCTGGCACCATACTGGGCAGACAGCAGTTTTTCTGTCTGGCACATCTCTGTTGCTCTTTGAGGAATAACTGGTCGTGGACATGAACTTAGCTGAGCCATTAACAAAGAGACTACCAGGTCTGTGAAGACACTGACAGACTGAAAGGCAATGCAGATGGGTACTATGCATTTGCAAGTGTTTATTATTTAAAGTTGGTTACTGGGAAATAGATAAAATGAAAAGGTCAGAGTAAGACTCTGTGCCTTGTTGGCTTTGCCTTTTAGACTTTAGGAGATCAAAAAGAAAAAAAAGGAGGAATATGTCATATTGCAGGTAATTAAGGATTCATCAGGAAATAAGGAACACTTGGTCCTTCTCATAGCTTTGAGGACAAAAGGTGAAGGGTAGCTGGTATAATATCTTCCATATGTGGCATGCTAATTGGAAGAATAGAAATGAGATATTTGGAAAGCTGAATCTAAGCTCTTATAAATGGAAATTGCTTTTGTGTAATGAGTTTGCTGGTAGGCTCAGTGCTTTACACTTGGAAAATAAGAAAAGATTTTTGATTATATGTTTGTAAATTAGGGTTAGCCTACTTATTGAGTTGGTCCTAAGGATTTAATAACCTATAAGTGAAGAATTGTGTTTTTTCTTTCCCTAAAAGTACTTGGGATTTAATGATGATTTGCAAGCACTGCAGTATCTTCTTACCAGTGCCTTAGTCTAGGCTTTGGGTATTTTAGTTTAAGTCTTTCCAGAGTTTTGAAAACCTCACATTGGGAATGACATACAGGAATAGCTTGTTTCTCAGACCTCAGGAAAGTGTGAGGCTTATTCTAATTAGGTATAGCTTTGTCTTTGAGGACAAAAGGGCATCACCATCACTTTGTTTTGATAGACATCCCCTGGCCCAGAAAAAATGGGTCTCTGTCCAGGTGAGTCGAGCCAGTGAAAACATCTTCTGGGTAGTTATGTCCTGCAAATATACAAGTTCTTCTGGGACGGAGAGGGCAGGACTTCTCTGTGAAAGACTGTAACGTGAGAGAAGTCGAGAGATGGAGTTGCACGTTATTTCCGCTAGATGGCAATTAAACCCCACTGGATAAAACGGCTGGTAACGCCAACGCTTTCGAGTCTTGTAGCTTACTTCAAAGTGCTAAAAGCTGGACTTCGGAGTAAGAGTTTGGGATATCTGTATTTTCCTTGGACTAGAACATGCAATAATTTTCATATGACAAAGGAAATAGTTTAAGCTGAACCGAATTTTGGATTGCACATTTGGATTCATACATGTTTTGGCAGTTTAGTAAAGGATGTATTTGATTTCTGTGCTGTAGAACCCCCACCTCCTTGGGGAGAGGGAGTAGTAGAGTCAGCAGCAAGTAGGAGAGCTCTTGGCAGGGTGGTCAATTGGAAATTCGCTGCCAGGAAGCCAGAAGAGTCCTAATTAGGCAGGCAAGTAGAGCCTGATCCAAAGCCTGCTGAAGTTAATGGGAGTATCTTTGGTTAGTGCATTTTTTCCCTATTTCTAGGTAAACTAACTAAATGAGTCTCTTCTCTTAGCAGTCTGCTTTATATGTTACATCATCTATTGCAATTGCACATATACTAGGAATAAATGCATGTCTGTACTATTTGTAATGAAGATACGGCATTCATGTGCTCTGTATGAGTAACTTACAGGAGTACTTGTGGGGTAATTGAATTGTTTTTCTATTTTTTTCCTAATTAGAATTTGCAACAATATAATTTGTGTGTTGGAGAGTATAATATCTTCTGAATGAAGGGGAGGGAGACCTTTTATCCTGACTATTTTCTTAATATATTTTAGCTAAAGTTCTAATTAAATGTAGAATATCAAAAGTTGTGCTGCCCTAGCATGCACCCAGGGACCTTAATAACAGCTGGTTCTGGACTTCCAAAATGTCATAGTTAGCAGAATTCAGGCGAAAGCTGCTATAGTCTTGCTTCTCTGTTTAAAGTTGCTCCAGTACTGGCAATACTCAGAGATAACTAATATAAAATACTGGAAATTACACTGTGCTCTATAAGCAGGAAAAAAAAAAAATCCCCATAGATTCAGTGGGAATACTGCCTGGGTAAACCCACAGGTATTGTGTGCATTGTGAGATTGCATGCAAAGAAAGATCATCCCTATAAACTAACTTTATGGACTGTTTTTAAAAAAATCTAAATAAAGATTAATGGAAATAGCTTCTCTGATTACACCACTGCTTTATGCTTATTTGAGCAACTTTAAATAGATAAGGAAATATGAGTTTCAATCTGTGCCTGGTGCCCCAGAGTAATTGAAACTCCCCTTTGTTGCAGAAGTGCTGGCTATAACCACTGTAAAACTGTAAAATGTCTGCCAGTTATTCTTGCAGAATTCTGGCTTTGTCTGTCAAAGTTTTTTCACCCTATTCACACAATGTTGGTGTAAATTTTATGCTGATTTTAAAAGATACACCTAATCTTTTCGTTACAGAAGCACAACATATGAAAAAAAATGAAAGATAGCACTGTCAGGTTTTCATATTGGTCAGTCACAGTTGGATTCTGGTAGCTTTGCACTAGGTTTTGAACAGAGTCGATTTGTGATTGCAAAAGGACACTACTTTCCTAATAGCTGACAATGACTGCTACACATCAGACACAGAAAGGTTTTCATGTTGAGTTGATGTTGCATCCTTGAAAGGCTCAGTTTTCTTCTATAAGATGCTGCACTCCAGCTCTGAGGAAGTAAAGAAGTTCCCTGTTTGTACAGATGGGTGATGTAGCTCTCTTTGACCTTAAAGACAGATGAGTTTGTCTGTCCCCATCTCCTCTCAGCCAACTCTATGTACACTTCAGGTAGACACTTTCATGTTCTAGGCTTGGACACACTCCTTATCCTTTCAGTTCTTCCATGTTCTCATTGAAATTCTGCCATGCCATCTTTTTCAGCATAGTGGACAGGAGTGAGGAATTGATCAGTTTGCAAAGTATCATGGCTAGATCAGTTTGGAAGGGAAATGCAAGATTTGGTGTTCACGTGGGTGCTTAGTGAGATAGGAGAAACTGTTGATTGGTGTCCTTTGTCTAGAGCTTT
Organism: Daphoenositta chrysoptera; assembly: GCA_013397915.1. Classification (NCBI taxonomy): domain Eukaryota; kingdom Metazoa; phylum Chordata; class Aves; order Passeriformes; genus Daphoenositta; species Daphoenositta chrysoptera. The sequence goes on from VZRO01003176.1 coordinate 29,921, forward strand.
TAGACTTGGAGGGTAGATCCAGGTAGGAGTGCAGTTCCTAGGCAGTGATGGCTTATTAAGCCCTGTGTGGAGCAGCGCAGGGCTGTACTGTGATACCAAAGCAACCGCTGCACAAGCTAGTTTGGATATGGAAAATAGTGTAATAACCTTCAGGAAGAGTGCAGGGCACTACATCTTTAGCTGGGGATATGTAGGCAAGTGCTTCAGTGGGCCCATACAAGACAGGAGCTGTGGATTCATAGCTTAAACAACCTTTCCAAGGATAGATGCTGGCTCCACTCTTTCTAAAAATTAAGTAGAAATAATATGGTTTAAAAAGTTATTTTAGCTACTTTTGTATATAATAATCCAGCAGTTTAATGAGGAAGCCAATATTCAGAGCCTCCTCAGGTAGGAGAGTCGTCAGTCATCCTTCTTCTCCCAGGGGAGCTGTGTCAACTGTCTCTAAGGAATACAACATAGTATGAGAGAGTGAGTGCAAGGAAGGGAATGAATCTGTCAGTTAGTGACTAAAGAATTCACCAGAAGTCAGGGTTTAGTCCCAATTTAAAACAGTTCCCAGGTGACCTCTTTGGCCACCTGGCTAGGGAGGTAGGTTCCTGTTGGCTTCTCTCTCTCTTTCCTTTCTGGTCCAGTGAATTTTGAATTCCTTCTTGCACATGAGCACTTTAACAGTGTGTGGTCTCTGACTGCATTTTGAAAGAATGGGGTCTTCTGGTTGCTGTCAGGCATGAGACCATCTTTCAAGTCAAGAGACTTTGATGGGCAGGTACCGAATTCTTGCATCCTGATTCATGTTAGCAGTTGTATACGTGCTGAGCAGAACTAGAGGAACAGGACAATGTTGTAAAAATTAAGGGTTCCTCTGGAATTAGGGCATATCACAGAATTACAGAATATGCTGAGTTGTAAGGGGCCTACAAGGATCATCAAGTCCAAATCCTGGCCCTGCAGAGGACCATCCCCAAGAGTCACACCAGGTGCCCGAGAGTGTTGTCCAAATGCTGCTTGAGCTCTGTCAGGCTTGGAGCTGTGACCACTGACCTGGGAAGCCTGTTCCAGTGCCCAACCACCCACTGGGGGGAGAATGTTTATCTGATACCCAACCTAACACTCCCCTGACACAACTTCAGGCTATTCCTTTGGATCCTGTCACTGCTCACCAGAGAGGAGATCAGTGTCTACACCTCCTCTTCCCCTCATGAGCAAGTTGTAGATTGCAATGAGGTGTCCCCTCAGTCTCCTCTTCTCCAGGCTGAAGACACCAAGTGCCCTCAGCCACTCCTCATACGGCTTCCCCTCAAGGCCCTTCACCATTTTCATTGCCCTCTTTTGATGCTCTCTAATAGTTTAATACCTCTTTTATATTGCAGAGACCAAAACTACACACAATGTTCAAGGTGAGGCTGCCCCAGAGCTGGACAAACCCCACCCTGGTCTGGCTGGCAATGCTGGGCCTGATGCCCCCAGGACAGGGATGTCCCTCCTGGCTGCCAGGGCACTGCTGACTCAGATCCAACTGGCCATTGACCAGGACCCCCAGGTCCCTTTCTGTGGCGCTTCTTTCCAGCATCTCATTCCCCAGTCTGTCTGTACATCCCAGGCTGCCCTGTCCCAGGTGCAGAATGAGGCACTTCTCTTGTTGAACTTCATAGGATTGGTGATTGCCCAGTATTCTAATTTGTTGAGGTGTCTCTGCAGGGCTTTCCTGCCTTTGAGTGAGTCGACAGCTCCCCCCAGTTTTGTGTGTCTGGAAACTTGTTTAGTATCTAGTTGAAGTATCAGGTTTTTACATCACAGTTTTGTATTAAGGTACCTTCCTCCCCTTGTATTAACACACTTTCCTCCTAAATGATACTGTGAAATGCCTGCCTGCATCTTTCATGTGAGTTAATCCTTAGGTCTCTACATATTTTTGTAAACTAAAGTGGCATCTTCTTTGAAATGTTTGTATCTACTGCTTTAATTTACCTCAGTTCCATTAGAATATACACAGGTCATAAAATACCTTATACTTTAACTTAGTTATTGCAGAGCCTTGAGTGACAGGTTCTTGGTAGAGTTGTACCATGACAAAAAGGAAGTGTGAAAAAATACAAAACGATGACAGTACAGTCCCTGAACATTGAATGTCAGGAATTGGGAAAAGCATGTGTTCAATTACTGTACCTGACAGCATTTTAACATTGTTCCACTGGTGATTAAGGATAAATTTTATAGGATTTCTTGTAGTGTCTGAACTAATTTGAGCCTCTACAGGACTGAAATATGCAGAATAAGTTAGTGCGGGATTTCTTTACCCTGGATGAGGTGCTATGACAGATCCTACAAACAAAAAATAGAAGCTTTCATTTTGTTGGCAATGGAAAATCTGAGCAGAGCAAAGGCCTTACAGAATAGTGTGATAACCATTGGAGGATCCTGGGTCAGAGAGGACCTGTGTGCTGATTCATGCTCTGGCACTGGGAATGATTGTGCTGCTTGTTGGGAATCACTTCACTGTATCAGTAGAACTGAGGTGGGAAAAGGCTGGGAATTCATTCTGGCTCTTCATTAGACTTCATGACTGCTGGCTCTATTCTGCATTTCAGTATCTTCTTGCTGCCAGAGAAGGTTTGAAAGAACCATGTGGCAATGCTCCCTGCCAGCAGTGAGCCTGATATTAGATTGCCTGTGGGCCTCTAGCCCATCTCCTCAAAACCATAGGTGATCTTCAGTTCCCCTTTCTTTAGTAATTCCAGGCAATTTAATGGTGGCTACTGGAGGTTATTGAAAAGGTGGAAAGATGCCCAGAGAATGGAAGGAATATAGTCCCAGTGAGTAAGTCATGGAACAGGAAATGTGAGAAGACCTGTGTTTCAATACCAGCACTTCTGCAGAGTTGGTACTTGTTTGCTGTCTTTTCCCTTGTCTGTCAAATAAAGCTAGACATTTTGCCCCTGCTTTGAGGCAAAAAAATTTGTGGATGAAAAGGTCTACATAACTGCTAAGCAAATCTTATAAATTGCTGTTCATACTGTGGGACCATCTCACTTCAGATATAAGCTCTGAAAATAAACTCCAAAAAATATTCACTGTTCAGGTGAATTTATTTCAGATGCAGTAAAATTATAACAATATTATAGTGCTGTAGTATTTCAGTTTCTCCATCATTGTATAAAGAGAGGACTTAATTTTGAAAATTGCCAGAGGTTGCCAGACAGCAGAAACAAATGAAAACATTATTACAATAATGGAGGTAACATTATTAAAAGTAATGGGCAATATGAGTGTACAACCAGTACTTATGTGTTTATCCTAAGCTGTGTTGCTTTTTTGCTGAGGGATGGCAAGGGAAGGTGTAATGGCTCAGCAGCTATTTAGAAAGGTGCTTTTCTGAGAGTTTAGTCTGACACTGGAAGCAAAAGTCACATTGAACACTCAGTGTGTAAGAGGATGAGTTCCAAGCTGATCTGCTGTATTGCTGTATTCCAGCAGGAGTTTCAATGGCTATCTGCTGTAGTTCTGGGAGGAAGGGCTTCCAACTGTTCAAATTATATATATAGCATGAAGATATGTTTTAGCAAGTACATCTTCTGTATATTATCCTCAATGATATGTGTTACTTGTGCTTGGCAGTCAGCTGTTAGCTATCTTTGCTGACATGGGTTATCCCATTTGAGATGTTTGGGTTTTTTCATGGTTTAGTTTGTTAGCTTTAAATTCTTTTATTCTCAAGTTACTTTAAGGAAAGCCTTAAGGCAGCAAGTAAATACATCCCACATTATATGTAATCTGTGACATATGCTCCAAATCCCCATTGGGAATGTGTCAGGAGGAAAGAGATCAGCTGTGAGTGTTTGTATATGAGCATTCAAACATAGAAACTCGTGTCTCCTTCCTGTCAACTTTGTTGTCTTGCAGTTACAAGTTTTCTGGTTGGTATCCTGGAGCAGATAAGGGGCTAAGTATGACAAAGAGAGCAGGTAAGTATGACAAAGAGAGCAGTTCTTTCTCAGCAGCTTGTGTCACATCAGTCCTGTGACTGCTGGTGCCAAGGAGGTTCTTGAGCTTTGATGTTAGCATGTACCACACCAGCTGAGTGCTGTTTGTCTTACTCTGTCCATGATTTTCCATCACCTCCAACAGGGCATGGACCTGTTCAAGTTCCAGTTGAGGATGGATATTAGACAAAGATCCTTTGAGAAACCACACTACTGGACCCCTGTTGATCTCAATCTGTACTGCTGATTTTCCTTTGACGCAGTGACAAGAATCCACACCAACTCAGTCTGACTTGTATTGAACTAAGTTTCCTAGGGCAGCTGCAATTGAGTATTACTTTTTGGCATTCTTCATCTTCAACTTGAAAAGAGTGTCTCAGTGTTTAGATTTTTAAATTTTTTTTTTTTTTAATTTTTAAGCTTTTAATTCTTGCGTGGATTGAAAGATGATAATAACTTAGTGTCATTGAGGCAATTTCCACGGTTTTAAATAGTCATTTTCCTTTCATGGCAAATCTCTGGAAGTTCAGTTTAACAATAGAGTGAAGAAGTACATTAAAAATTCAGTAGTTTAGTAGTAGATGCAATAAATAAATTAAATCAGACATACCTCTGAATTTCTTGTGCAAACATGGTGTGACAGAATTGGGTACAATATATATGTTTGTATACTTGTCTATGCAAGTACCTTTATGGTACCTGTCTCTGCAGGTAATCTTATCCATATGCGGTATTTGCATATCCCAATTTGTTCTTTACACAGAAAGCATTCTTCAATGCCTGGAAAATTTGCACATTATGCTCTCATTTCTAATGTTTTCATTGAAGATTGGAGAAGAGTAAAAGGTAGAGAATTGCTCCAGGAATTACTATTCAGAAAATGCATTAAGATAGAGACAAAACTTGAATTTCTGTGATGTGTTAGGAGAAAAGAAAACCTCAGAAGAGAAATTCTGAAGTCAAGAAGTACGTGTATTCAGGAGGATAATGCCAGTCTGTTGTGGAAGATACACGTGTAGCCAGCTGGAGAATGAAACTGTAGCCCATGCCAGTAGTGTGAGGACAGGGGACATAGCTAGGAGAGCTGTTCCAACATGTTCAGTGTGTCTGCACCTCCTCCAGTGACACAGCACTTGCCTTTCCTGGCTTCCTTCTCAGTTTTTATGATACCCTCCAGGCCAGTCCCTGACAGATGGACAGGACTGTCAGCTACAGAAAGAGTCAACAAAAAGGATTTGATCCTGCAAAGCAGACAACAGATGTTGTTATGTTGCACAAGGTGACCCAAATCTCTTTCATGACTTCTCTGCTCGTGAGATTTATCTGCCTTAGAGATAAAATCCCAAAAGGGAGGATGACAAAAATCTGATGACTGGTGTTCTTGCAGAGGTGCTGTATAGATCTACTTGTATAGAACATGTATTGCTTATGCCAGCATGATGACTGGTTTCAGTGGTACAGGCAATGTCACCCTCTGGGAATGATGTGATTCTTAAATCCCACATAAGGTCCATTTAGAGAGTTTCAGTGAGACTTTAGCAGTGTGTGAGATCTGCCAAGAGTTTTTGCGCTGGAGGAGTACAGGTTGACAAGATCAGCCCTAACATGTTAAGTGCTGTTTGTGATATTATTATTGCTTTGTGAATTCATTTCCCATAGAGACAGACTGGACATAAAATGTCCAGATTCAAACTTCCCCTCTGCTCTGGGGTGTCAGCTCCATGGCTTAGATTTGTACCCATGTCATTCTAGTTATTAACAGCAATAGTATTGTGATTATAAACTATATGAGGAATGCAAACAATCGATTTTCATGAAAAAGCTAGGAAGACAGTATTTTCAAGAATAAAAGGAACATAATCACCCTTCATAGGTAAGATCTGTTATTTACACTATGGGGATTCTTGTCAGTACATTTTAAGTAAGTTGCTTGGCTGAACTTGTTATCTATCTGCCAAGAACGGAAGTGAGAGAGTAGAGCCAGAGAGAATTATTGGACTCCCCACTCCAAACTTACATTATGTAAACATTTATAACATGACTTTTATTTTCAGCATTGACCATTCTGGAGGGGGCCTCTTTGTTGCTTTATTGCTGGCAGACTGCTTTTGAAGGCACCTTTTGGCTTATTTGTGACGATGCAGCAAACCAACAGACCTGGACCTACATGGTACTTGCAACATGTACAATGGAAATTTCTAGTCATCCTTTTCTCTCTCCAGGTTCCCAGCCACAGCCAGCTGCTTGGATTTAAGCACTTCCTTATGTCCCTGCTCTAATGCTCACTTCCAGTGATCAATGGTCCCACCCTGCTTTCTCAGCATATTGTGGTGAAATCAATAATCATGCATGAGAGAGAGAGAAAGAGGCTGACATTTTTATTTCTCCTTATTCTTAGGTACCAAAAAGAATATAAATTTGAAATATGTTATTTTCCATTGAAGAATAGTAACAGATAACAATTTGCAATATACCTGGGAACATTTACCTTGGCACAGGAAACTATCTTCTATTGCAGTCCAGCCTTCCTGCTGGTATCAATAGTGCTTTTCTCTTTCATAGTTCCAAGTTATGTTCTTCCCAAATCACTTCAGTTCATGTGAAGAATGAAATGCGTAATTCAACAAGTTACCTGTTTCTTTGAGATGATTCTTGTCTGTAAAACAACACAGAGCAGAACAGTGGGGAAGAGGAGAATAATTCAGGTTTTTTCCTTCATGCAGATTTCAGATTTCCAATGATGCTACAACTATCTGACCCAGTGCAATTATGTGGGTAAACTCCATAAGTTTTTCTTAGCATTTTATTGCAGTTCATCAGTTTGTACTGTTTAGGCTGTAACCACAGCTGAGTTTATACAGGAGTTTTGTTTGTTGTTGTTGTCTTCAGAGCCCCTTAATGCTCCTCACTGACCCTTTTATAAGCTATAACTTTTGCTCACACTCCATAAGTCAGGGACTCTTTAGTAAAAGAGCCTATAAAGGAAAAAAAGCTGGGATGCTTTCCAGGGAAACGCATGTATAATAGAGAATTCTGGCAGTTTTTCATCTGGCACTAATTTATTACTTCAAGCTGGCTTGCTCTTTAGACTATAATAAACAGTATTTTACATCTAACAAATCACTTTTAATATCCCTGACCTTGACAATACATATCTCGTATGGGTTTAAAAGAAAAAATTGTAACCAGAAATGCAGTGTGTCACAAACTGATGTAATCATAGTTCTTTGTTAAGTTTCAGAGTTCCTGGTGAAATAAAAGATATATGGAAGAATAGGTTGTTTTAATAGAGACATTTACTATCTCCAGCTATGCCATATATGCGAAGTTTTGGAGAGTACAGTCTTTATGTTTCGTCTAAAAGAATTTAAATTATGTAGTCATGGAAGGAGACATTGAATTCAATGACATAAAGGCAGCATTTTGCTGAAGTCAGGAGGCTGCTGTTTGTGCACCGTTAAGAATTCAAAGAAATACTGTATCAACACATTCAAATGTGTTTAGATGGAAGTTGCATTCATTCACAAGTTCCTTAGTATCTCAAAACAAAAAGGATTGCTCTTACTTTTATTAAAAATCAGGTGTGAACTCCCAAAAGAGAACAGTATCAAAAGTCTCTGTGACCCTGGGACATGCCATCTTTCTCTTTTACGACAAGTGGTAGCTAGGGAGTTGCTTCTCAGGCCCCTGGATGGGAAAAATAATGAGAAGTTGAAATATATCTTGGTTAAAGAGCAGTAGAAGACTGCTTGCTTCGTGATCTCAGCATCAGTTTGGTTCTTCAACTCCTTCCTCTTTCTTAGCAGTAAGTGTACCCCTTGAATGCCTCAGATGTATTGAAACAGGATGCTGGACATTAGGCAAAGGTTTTTCATCTTTTTCCAGTTTACATCATCTTCCTTTTATAATTCTAGACCAATTAGGGTAACACAGGTAGATGTTTTGCAAAATTCATAAGCAATTGCTACACATGTATAGACAAACGTACAGTCATACACAAAGTATGTCAGTTTACGTTGCTGTTGGGATTGTCTTAATCACTTTATTGATAAAAGAAAGCTGTAAGCCCTAGCTTGTTATGACCATTCAAGATGTAAAGAAATTACTTCTTATTTGTGTAATACTATAAGTAAACCTGATCACAGAAATGCTAACCCACTGTTTTTCTTAATAGCCTGCAACTGACTTCAAGGCTCACTGAAATTAAGTTTATTAGTTCTACTCATGTTGTTATTATGCAGACACCTGTTCAATGATAGCTCTTGTACTTTTCTCTCTCACACCCTTTTTTCCCCCTTTTCTTTCTTCCTTCTGTTCTTCAACCTTCAAGGTGAAACTTGGCACTGGTGTGTACACATTTCATTTCAAAAGTAAGGATGGCTAGTTCTCTTTCTGTCCTGCACTGCTAGTTTTTTTCTAGGGCAGAAAGATGGGCAGTGGTTCCCAAAATAAATGTTAAAAGTTTAAAGACAGAATAGTAGACAGCCCTTTCTATGATGTTAATGTGTTAGTGATTAGATTAGTTTGGTATTGCTTCTCTTTAGCGTTTCCCTCCACCAAGCTAAATGTGTGCATCTGTATTTAAAATCATTTAAAAACATCTTTGCAAAGATGTTTTTGATTCAAAATCTGATTGACATAACGTATCCTTCCTTTATTATTCTAGAGGTTAAATAGAGCTTTCTAGCTAAATTTAAGGTTTTCTGGATATGCTATTATGAGATTTTAAGAAGACCAGAAAAAATAAGTTGTGGCAGTTGGTAAGAGCTTTCCAGCTATTAACTGTTTCTGCTTAACCTGTGTAACAGAGGAAAACTAGCTGGCTTTTTCAAACTCCAGTCATACGGGCCCAAAACTTTTGCTTCAGCAGCTCTGTGGTCAGGATGTGTGCACAGTATGAGCACACTCAAAGAATTTAAAGAGCAATCTATTATGATTTTTAAAAGGGGGTGTTAGTTAAATCCTGCGTATCTTGTTCAAGCACACACCCCTCTGAAGCCAGGAGATTGATTGTATGAGCAGAAAATGGTTGAATGTATACAAAATGTCATGTAAAGTTACAATGCTAAATAGAGGAATTAGAATAACTCTAAAATATGCAGACCTCCAGTCATTTCGGGCAGCCCAAGTCTAGTCATTGCAGCAAAGAAATTGGCTTTCGTCTCAGCTGTTGAGCTAAAGTTAGTCAAATGCTTGTAGTATGTGAATACACTGAAAAAAAAAAGAGGCAGCTTTTAAAAGAAACAGTTTAGCTAAAAATGTGCCAGATGTTCAGACTAAAATACCAGTTATCCAATTTTCTTGTCAAAAGTTAATCTCCTCTCACATTTAAACCATGCTGTGTTATGTGAGGTTATACTGGAGTAAAACACGAAGGGGTGGAGAATGCCGTATTGTCAGCAATACAATGGGATATCTTATATTTGAATAGAGAAACACATATTCAGATTTGTGCCAGGAAGATGTGCACATTTTATGTTTCATTGAGAATGTCGACCTGATTTCACAAGCTGTGCTGTTGAAGAATGAGTTAACATTGACTGGGGCCAGTGCCATAATAGCTTTCCTCAAAGTACAGCCTACATATTAATTAACATTTGTGAAGCACTTTGAGGTGGTGGATTAAAGGCAGCATAGAGTACAAAGTTGTTGCTATGATTAATTAGCTATCACATTGGACATGTGAAGGGCTATGTTAAAGTGTTGCAAACTATTATTTATTAATTGTTGCTTTTGCCAGTGGCCACCTTTGTTCTGTCCTTTACAAACTGTGTTACTGCCCTTATTAATCACATTCTTTGGGCTGGAAGGGAATGCTTTGACCTGTATGGTAAAGGCCAAGACTTTCATCAAGCAATACCTGCAGGAAAGCAGTATCCTATTAAAAATGCATGGCACGTATTTTGCCTGTCTAAAACATATGCTTTCTTTGTGTCCTATTATTTGTCTGTAGTGCTTACTGTAATATCCAGTGAAAATACAGGAATCAGATTTTCCAGTTTTTCAAGTGGATCCTCATGTGAATGCAACTGGTCATCAAGAAACATAATAATCTGCTTTGTGCATAGAGTTTGGATCTCGTTGCTAACAGGGTGCATATTAAATAAAATACAGCCCATTCCTATGACCTTTGATTTCCACACTAGAAAACATCTCAGTAACTCAGTTCAGCATGTTTTCTTAGCTTTTCAGGAAGCTAGATTGTGGTGAGAAAAGCCCAGTCCTTGGTCCCCCTTTTCAGGGCTATGAAGCAAATACTGCTGCTTGTTTCATCCAGTGTCATTGGAAGCTGAGAGTGAGCCTTTGCTTCTCTTTGATTCATTGATTGCAATTGATGAATTTGATCATGCCTACAAATACCTTTAATTCCTTAAAAGTTGTTACACAGACAGAAGGAAAAGCTCAACCTGTGGAAATGGAGAAAATTCTTGGATTGCCTCACCCTTGCATATATTTTCAAAAGCTATTTCTAATCTTGCACAGGCTGTTAATGTGGAGATAGTACCAGTTATGAAACCTGGGCTAGATTCCAGATATGTGGTATCCAAGTGTAGAATGAAAAGGAAATCAATAGTCACTCTTCAAGGAAAGTTATGCCAGAAGTGTCCAGTATGGTCTATATTAATCAAAGCCATAACAGCTTTTTTTCATTAGCAGAGCATTAACAAGTAAACAACATTCCTGTTTTGTTATTTAGTTACACTAACCTTTTTCAACAGCTAGGCCTAGTGATAAGTTTGGATTTTCTCTGTTTATAGAAAATTGGTACATCAGCAGATTGAGTACAACTCAGTATTTATGGAGTGCTGGCTTTCTGGAAATGGAGGAAAATGTTATTACTAGAAGAGTTCATTAAAATGTAAACAAGAGTGAGAAGACAGCAATGACAATATTTATTTATATATTTATGTATATATTTATTTTTGCTATTGTCTGATTATGCTACAGTGTCATGGCTATGACATGAAAGTGGGAGATGTTTTGGGCAGTTTTCTGCTGACTGCCTGAAAGGAGGTGAATGCCAGCAGAGCGTAATATCTCTGGTTCACTGATACATCATCATACAGATGTGCTTGAGCAGGACCTGTCTTCTGATTATGATATGTCCCTGTATTAAAACTAGAACCATTCTATTCTTGTGGTATCTGTTGTGGTATTTTAAAGAAGTTATTACAATGGAGAGGCTGAACAATAGGTTTTGTAAATGACTGAGTGAGTTTCCTATCAAGCTGAGCACTTTAGAGTTACTTTGATTTAATTGACTAATAGCTGATGTTTTCTGAATACCAAATAGATATGTATATTTTAGCTGTTACACAAGCCTAAAAATACATTTATTACAAGATTACAAACTACTTGGCCCATTGCAGTAAAAACAAAAAGGAACAAAACTTGTTCTACAATTTGTCATCTGGGGAAGTGAGAGAGATCTTATTCATAAGTGGATAGTGAGCTGCTTATATTTTACCTATTGTTTTTAGTGTTGCTCAAGCCTTTCTGAGGAAGGATCTGAATGGGGAAAAGATGGCAGAACAGCACGGATAAGAGAGACAGGAAAAACTATTCCTAGCATAAAAGGGGCAGTGTGGAAGTGACATGGCAAAGACTGGGAAAGGTGTGCAACTAATTTAGTTAAGAAGTTTGTGTGTTCTTAAACGAAACTGAGGCATGAAATGAGATGTCTGTCATTCTGTATGAAAAATTTTTGTAGGATATCTCAATATTACATTCTTCCAAATAAAACAAATGCAAAAGTTTCAGCTTTCTCAATGTTAAAGTAGAGCTTCTGTCTGCTTCTCTAATAATTTCAAATGGCCTGTGGTACTTTCCCTCTGTGGCAGGGCTTGTCTTGATGCAAGTGGCCGAGGGCTTTTATTCTGATCTGCGGAATGTTTCCTGTGACAGGGAGCTCTTGCCTCAAGATTCTAGAGCTTTCATTGATTTTCTTTGTATACAGCTTTCAAAGTGCTTATGGATGAAAAGTACTATGCAAGTGCAAAAGACTAATAATTAAGATCGTGTTAATGTGCAGTGATTGTGCATAATGCTGTATACCACAGGAATCCCTCTTTTCAGCTGACTCATCCATCCATCTATCTATTTATCTATCTACCTATCTACCTTTTCAAGTTACAGGTTAATTATGCAATTCATAAGCATAACTGCACAATTATCACAGGATAAGGAATCCTATTGACATGCATAATGAACTTAATTTTATTTTAATTTAAATTTAAAGAATCGCAATGACTTCTGGCTTCTTTAAGCTATCCTGAAAGCTCAACACAAATGCCATGTTTCCTTAGTGGTCACCATGGAAGGAACATGAATATAGGGTACTACAAAGGGCTCAAAGAAATCCTCAGCTGTGTGGTTATTACTGATCACACTAACAACATGCTGTTAAACTACTCAGGGATATGTTTCAAAGGAGGACATTAAAACGTATTAAGGATAAATAACTAGAAAAATACCTATTTTCTGCTGGTGGTGTAAAAGAAGCAAGAGATGATATAGAGCAATACTTAATATAGTCTATATTTGCTATATTCAGAAACAGAGCTGTCTTTAAGTCCTGAAGACATTTTACATTGCACACAGAAGCTTCACAGTATTAAAGACGTAAAGATCCACACTCTCACACAACTAGCCCTTTTGAACTACCTGGGCTGCTCATGTGCATAAGGCTGAATGGGATTGGGTCCTCAGCATGTTCATCTGTCCCATAGCTGAAGTGTTCGTGATTATTCGAGAACATTACTTTCACACTGCGAGTCATGAGGGGCTCAACAGAACATTTCAGGTAAACTAAAGTGTATTAAAAAGTTACTCAACAGAACTCCTGTAAGTCAGCGCGGCTCAAGACTGAACTGTGTTTAGAAATATTAATGTTGTCTTAAACACCTTAGAAACTGAAAAATAGAAAGAAGATCCTAAAGTTAACAACTGAAGTATTTTCTGAGTGATATTTCACTGCAGTTTCTGAATGGTTTTACTATTACAGTTACTTTGACTGAATGATATTGAGCTTATGTATGGATGAAGACTGAGATGAATGAGTGAAATCATGCTTGCATCTGCCTAGTTAGTTTGGTTTTATTTTGTAAGAGAAATACATATTTTTGTACACAGTTGTGAGGGAATAACTGAGAAATGCTGAAGAACCTGCTTAACCTAAGGGCATGCTCACAGCTTGAACAGTCCTTGTGCAGGTATCTTCAGATCTGGTTAGGGATCAAAGCAAACCCTGGTAACCCCAGCACATTCAGAGTGAAATGAGGGAGGGACAAGACAATGTTGCCAAAAGAGAAAATTGGAATACTGGCAATTCTGAATCTTGAATGTAGGTGGAAGATGGTAGATAAGAAGCAGGTGTGGTAGAAATAAAGTGAATCCTCCTACTCCCATAACAGAGTGGAAGAAATCATGTGTCATGGACTCTGGATGCCTGTGGTGCCAGAAAGAAGAGGGTGGGGTTAGCTCTTCCTCTTTGTATCTAATTTTTCCTTATTTTCAGCTTTCTTGCCTTTGATTTTTACTGCTCTTTGCTTATGCCCAAATTCTCCATGAACTTCCAGTATCTCACAGCTGAAAGACCACTGTTCCTGTCTCTTTTTTGCTTCTGTACAAGAAATCTATTTTTGGTTTGTTTGCCAAGCTAGACAATAACAATTCCTGGGAATTATTAAATTACAGTTTTTCTTTACCAACATGAATTGTTGCCATTTGCCAGGTGATATTCTCCTTTTGTTCCAAACATTTCAAACAGTTTTTATGTAAGCATTTTTTATCCAGTGACCCTGTAGTTACGTATGTTGTTCTGGATTACAGAAGTTTGTTTCCCATTCTGCCTAATGGGAATCAGCATCTCCTAAGAGAGCATGCAGCTGCCCGCACTGGAATGGAGTCTGGGCTCCCTTGATTGTCCTCAGTCTATCCTTTTGTTGCTCTGTCACTTTGCAGAAATTCTTAAATAACCACTGTTCAGCAACTTCAATATCCATCTCATCAACAACCAGGTAATGGAGTAATTTTCTCCTTACTCCCTCATCTTTCACAGATGCTGAATGAATGTATTTCTTACAGAGTGAAGTAGCATTAATGTGAGAGGCTGCTACATCCCTCCCTCCCTCCCTGCTCAGTACACCCCCCTGAACGCTCTAGGGCAAGGCACTCCAGAAATGTTGGTTCAGATGTCATCAGCCAGAAAAGGCAACTGATCCCACACAACCAGAGTGAGTATGCTGACAGCCAAGTTTTTGGTAATAGGGGATTGACACTACCACTTCCTCAGGCAGTTTTGTGAATCTGCTCACCCTATGCCCCTGCTAATTATCTCCGGATGAAACCAGTTGACCACTTAACACTTAGAGGATGACTAAATTAGCATTTCCCAGTCACCCTCCTCCACTCTACTGCTGAGCTTGCTCCTTTGTGCATCTTGTTTCTTTATCATGTCTCTTCATTCTTTCTTCCTCCTCTGTATATACCCTTTTCCTGCCTACATTCTTCCACATTTATGTGCTCTTTTGAGTTGCCTGTACACCCCTTCTTTCCAATGTGACTCTACTCTTTTCTTTGAAGTTCCATTTCCATGGTTCAAGTCACTAGGACACACAGCTCTTCGTAGTTGTGTCATTATACCTGAGAGGTCACCAAATGAATGATTTTAGTGGTAGGAAACATGCTGTGTAGGGCACTTAGTTAAATTCAGCTGGGAAGAGCATTTTCCTGTCAAGACTGCACTGTTTTGCATTTAGCTAACATTGTATCTGCCTGGCTCTGTGATGATAGTGTAGTAATTGTACACTCAAGTGGCTCTCTAATGTTTTACCTAGACATGGAATCTGTGGGGAAGATGCAGCATGACATATAATTCCTCCCCTTGTCTTCTCCAGAGAGGTTCTTGGGGAATGCAGTCACACAATTTCAGTGTACTAGTAAGAACAAGTCAAAGGTACCACAGGGTTATCCCACTCAACTCTGGGTGTTCAGATTGCCCAGACCTATCTCTGCTTCAGATGTTTTATGGTATTCTCTGAACATACACAGTGTATGCAGAGCATCTTGTGACATTGCAGCGAATGAAGGATGTACACATTGTACCTAAGTAGCTTTAAAAGATACGTTCTCTTTTCTGCCTGCTCATTCCCTACACACATGCTGAGAAACACGGAACTCAGCAGTCACTCTGCAAGTGTTCAGGTGCTGCACTCATGAACAATGAGATACTTACCACCAGTTGGCAATATAAAGTTGGCACCAAAATGGTGAGACTTTCTAATAATTTTCTGAATTGTCTTTAAAATGTTGCTTTAAAATTGGTTCTAAATTTGGGCTTTGGAGATCAAGGGTAAAACATCTATTTTGAGCTCACAGTTACTATGCGGTTTTGGAACACAAAACAAAACAAAGGATCTAATTGAAAATATCCTCCTTTAATCTGTGTCAGCAGTAAGGGATCAATACCAAGTTGTACAAAACAAGAAGAACCATTATCCTGCTATGGATGTATAAACTGATCTTGCAGTGATACCCTCCCATCTACAGCATGTACTGTGGATGTTAAAGGTGAGCAAGCAGAGCTCAAGTCTGTTAGACTTTCTCTATTCATTTCATTAATTAGCTCCTCTAGGCTGAGATTATATTTCTTTTTTATTTGAATAGAACCAAAACTATAGGGTACAGTTTATAGTATGAGCTATAAGAATAAACAAATTGATTTAAAAATTTGTTTCACTTTCTGACCTTTCTAGGTACCCTAACTATCAATCTATTTTAAAGGAGATTACCAAGCTTGAAGTGAGAATTTTACTGAATAATATAGACTTCCTATATTCCCTTGGTGTTAAGTGTCCAGTCCTCTCAGTCTTACAGATTTGAAGGTTTTAGTTTTACTGGCTAGCGAATACAATTTGATTTAACAGGTTTTACACAGCCTCACTTCCATATGGCATTGAGAGGACTGGAGTCTTAAAACGAATTTATAAATGGGCACCATTTCTATGGGAAGCAGATTTGGGATGCACTTTTTTTCTGGCAAAATTATGCCTGTCTATTTTTCACATACCTCATGTCTAAATTGTGGATTTGCCTTAAATGGGTCAAAAAAAGGAACAGATTTTTAAATAGAAGAACAAAACACACAGAAGGCACTTTAGACTTCATTTGGTACTTCCCTTATTTGTTGTACAACTAAAATAATGACTTGAAATTATTTAGCAGTCTGTGATTACTGCAAACAATGGAAAGAGATTGTTTATCTGCTTTTTTTCACAATGAAATGTGAATTCTATGCAGTTGACTACTCTGATGTTAATAGCCATGAAATCACTTCTCCCTTAGTTTGTTCAAGGGAAATTTTTCTGGTTTAAAATTTCAGCTTTTTTCCCCCAGTTTAAAAATAATATATATATTTGATAAATTTATAACCAGTTAACAATTTTTAATTCAATAGGAACAAAACCAACAGAAATAATTTGCATGATATTTAGTGATTGCTGCTGTGCCTGAAGATTCTGCCTCAGTCTCTTTCCTCATCTCCCTCTTCCTTGTGCCCTGTCTCTGTCAAAGGCCAGAAGCAAATGCTGAGGGAAGAGAGAAAAGACAGACAAGCACAAGTGTTATTTACCCCCACATCTCCTCCTGCCTCTACTGTTTGCTGTTTCCACTATTCTCTATTCCACTATTCTCCCCTTTAGGAGCTCCCCTGCAGAATTAATGCTGCACACTGCAATCTCTCTCCCTCTCTTTCATAATGGAGTCACCTATGAATTCTCTTCCATAATTGGGCAATTCTAATGACCACAAATGAGACAAGTGTAATTTTATGAGCTTGATCTGGTTAGCACTCATGAATTTACTCCTGGGAGGTTTCTAATATGCCGGTATAATCTGATGACCATTAGGAGGTGTATTTGTTGCTTGGACAGACTTGCCAGGCATGGTAGACACACAGGTCCTAGTTAGATGCTCTGAATGCTGATCTCTCTTTTGTTTAAAGTATATAGCCAACTCAATTCTACTACTGAAGAAAATTGAAAATGCACCAATTCCCTGTTCTCAAGTGAATATGAATGCATTTGCTTGTCATAAGGCAGAAAAACTTCAAGCAGGGTGTTACTGTAAGCCAGTCGTGGTAGCAGACCATATGAAAGCCTTCTTCCTCTATCATTTTTATCTCTTTCTTTATGTTAGTTATGAAAGAGATAGTGGAAGAAAATGGGGGTAGGGGGAGGTGGTGGTGGAGAGCATTTCAATGGATGCACCATAGGCCTTGCTGCAGTAACCAGTATGTGTGATCCTTCAGAGTGGGAGTTTTACTCTGGCCAAAGGTGCATCAGGGTGAGCAGAGCTCCTTGTAAGGCTCTCTTTGTTACATTCAGACTTAGAGCTCCTTCTCTGTGTCTGAATGTCGGTGTATGTAGATTTGAGGCACAGCTGAGGCCCAGAATCTGCACGGAGACTTGTAACTTCCAGATAGGCTCTCCAGTTCACTGCAATGGAATTTGCAAGTGAAGTAGCAAAGGGTGGCTTAGTCTCATCTTGTACTAAGTATGTACTGCCAAGGGAGGAATGGAGGACAAGCACTTCTCTCTTTAAGGCAAGAGATTATGTCCTGGCTAACTGCATTTAATCAAAGTTCAGCTTTGCTTAAAATGGAAAAAGCCCCTTTGTGCCAGGGAGATGGTATTGTATCTCCTGGTACATATCTAATCCTACTGCTAGATCCCTTGTTTTTTGTTTCAAATTGGTAATGAAATCAAAGCATATGCTGGGCCTGTCCAGGGAGTGGCTTAGTTTGTAGCTGAAGAACAATCACAAGACAATTTTCTAAAAACAATAGGAGATGAAAGAGGAAGTTTAAACCACTTCCCAGTTGAGAAAACACAATTGTGCTGATTCACATCTGTACAGAATGATAGGGTTTTTTCTTTTGCCCAGTTGTTCTCAAGTTGTCAAGATTGTATTAATATGAGAGTGCAGTAGGACACTCCCAGATGTAAACCCAGTAATAAAACACAAATTCTTTAACTATAATTATCTCTTCAAGTTTCATCTTAGGTTTCAGTTTTTAGCTTCCCTTCCTGCCATTATACAAATATGCTGGTGTTATTCAATGATGCTTGGGCAGAAATACCACATTTACTGGTGCACCACAAATTCTGAAAGGGTATATCAACAATAGTGTAGATACCATTCATAGTTCAAAAATTCATCCTGTGCAGGATGTGGATGTTTTACTGAAATCACCTGTTAGCTAAATAAATTGAAAACTGCAACTGTGAACAAAGAGGGGGACGTTATGATCTTCTTAAATTGGCTCTTGAGTCCTTCGTAAGAGCAACTGCTGGACAACCCTTGCCCTTTTAACCTAAGGAGATATGTCACAAAAAGAGAGTTCAAGATGTAATAAAAGTAGCACTTTCTGAATGAGATATACCCTCCATGAAAGAGGAACTTCAGACATTTTTCCCATCCAATTTCATAATATTGAATATTATGAAAAGACGAAAAAAATTTCAAATACCTCTGACTTATATAAAGTAACAGAGAAGATATATAAGCTTTTAAGAATAATTAATTGACTGCTTAGGATTCAATGTTTGGAAGGAAATGCAGTGACCTACAGTGTGATTTGCCTTTGTTGAAATAAAAAGTAAAACTCCTGTTCACTCTACAGGGCACTATTATTTAGTTTGATTGAAGCACTTGCTGAGCTCCTAGTATTCCTGGTGCAGTACTGAGAAACAATACAGAAAGCAAAGTGTGTCCTGTTTGCCAGAAATGGCAAGACTCTGACAGGAGTCCTGAGGAGCAGCTGAGTTACTTCAGCAATGGTGGTCGTCTCCATGCAGGACAAAGTACCTCTTGAATATCCTCTGAGTAAGAGAGTCTCTTCTTGTATAGCCACTCTCTTGATCAGCTCCTGTGTTTTGCACATTCATTTATGTTGGAATTATGCCACTCTTCCCTAGCTAACAGAACAAAATCTCGTAATAATGGCTGTTACTCTGCACAGGTCTCACAGAGTCTAGGATTAATACCATAGTGCAGTTTACTGAGTCACTGGATAGTCCTTTGACTTTTGAACAACTGTTTCGGGATGTAAGAATGGGCACAGACCTTGATCCTGTCCCTAAACGAGTCCTCTCTGTCTGTTATGTGCTTTCACAGTAGGACACGTGCATTTGGCTTTCTCTCAGTACAGTAGGAATATGGGAAGAAGAGTGGCAGAACATACTGGACTGTGCAGGACAACATTAAGGGAATCTGCTTCTAGTCAAAAAGACCAGAAAAAATAGGCTCACATGCAAGCAGGCCCAATGGTGTAAAGCTTCAAAGTTATTACTGGCTGTTATAATATTCTAACTTTAGCTTAATGGTTCCTTATTTGTCACTGAAAGTCAGGACTATTTTCACAGATGGATCATGGAGGTAATAATTTGTAAAAAACTAGCTCTTTGACTTCTCATTCCTTACTGGGAACTCCAGTTCTTAAAGACGTAATTTTGGGATGGGGGTTTCTGATTTTATTCAAATTATCAAGAAAATTAGAAAAAATATGAAGTATTTGTTAATCTCTTTCTGAAAAAGTCAGGTTTTATAGCTTAGTACTCTACTATTTCTACAGCTGTGAGTTTTAAAACAGCCTTACATGCTGTGTGCTTGACTTGCACCTCATTGCATGTGCTAGCAATCTGCATGGATGCTAATTAAAAGAAATACAAACTGTGACCTATCCATTTAGATCTTTGTTTGCATGTGTGTATATGCCTCTGATTTTTTTTTTTTTAAAGATACATATTAATTATTTTAAATTGGTTAAAAACTAAAATTTCTTCATGTGAAAATCAGGCTTTTAAAATGAGTTTTCTCATCTCTTATTGTTTTCTTTTCCCATTATACCATGAGTGCAGAGAGGTGGAAGCAAAAGGGAGTAGGAAAGCTCAAAAATTAAGCAACAAAAAGTCAAGAATAGCAAAATGATTCATTGACTTTAAGTATTTAAATTGTAAATAATTCTATTGTAACTTTAAGTAAAATATTAAATTAAAATTTTATATTAAATAATAATTTCTTGACACTGTTGGACAAGTTCTCAATAATGTGCATGTAGTATTTAAAAGGATTATTTTAAAATAGCACTGTTTTGACACTTATTTGAATTGTATCACTGAACATCAGAACATCTCAGCAATTAATGAAAATCTACAGAGACTGGAAGATGGGACTGAAATAGTCCTTTCTAAGAAACAGATTTGAAAACCATTGTATTGGTTTCCATGGGGACTAGCAACAAAAATACTGGCAGTGAACCTACTGGGGGAGTTTATGGCAAACATAACCCCCCCCTTTTATTTTAAGTTTTTAAAAAATTTATTTTAGAGTAATTTCAAAAGCCAAGCATAAAAATACACGTTTCATGAGTGCGCAAATAAAAGAAACACTTCGCATTTATTTTAAGCTACCTAGAAAGAGTTCAACAGTCACTGCAGGAAATTGAGTGTTTGTAAAGCTGCTACTTTTTTTGTAGGCTAGTGAGGGTAAACATGAATCAGATTATTCAGCAGAGAATAAAGGTCTTCAGTAACTTGCAATATTTAATTCAGAAATTTTTTTTTGTTCATATCAATAGTAATTACAGTAAATCTACAAGATGTGTAATATTATAACCCTGCAATATTATACAAGCTTGTGTTATATTATACCAAATACTCAGAATAAAACATCAGGTGTATTGTTAGTTACTACTGTTCACTCAGCACACACTATTTGTGTTTAAATGCTGCCAGATTGTACAATCTTGTGGCATAAATAGGGCCAAATTTAAGATACAGCTTTTACAAAATTAAGATTTGGGAATATTTCATTTTCCCAGGAGTTCTTCAGAATTTGGAAGAGACAGAATATCTTCTGGCAACTTAGATTCAACCTGACATAGAAATGAAGTCATTGGCTTGAGTCCTCAGAGAAGTTCAGTACTCCAAGCTCTACTACTCCTGAGATTCCTTTACAGATACCAGCTGTGCAGAGAGCTGGGAAAACAGTCTAGGACAAATTGAGTCCTTCTTTTGCCTGGAAATACGTGTCTCTCCTGGAAGATATGTACATGTTACAGATGTTAATCAAGGTTTTAAATGCAAAAGGTTATTTGCTGGACCTGGAATGTTTCCAGTATGTGCATTTTTTATGTATCTCTGTGCTTCATCATGTGGGCAATCTTCTTCCTTTCTTGACTAAATTCCCTCAATATGAACAGAGCTGTCAGTAGCCTTACTTCCCTTTTCCTCCCCAGTGTTTATTCAACCTAACAAGTCCTGTACAATTTGAGTTGAAAGCTGGGGAGTGTTCTTGTGAGTTGCTTGGTCTCTGGTCACAATCAAACTTCACCTAGACCCCAGGAGTGAAAATCAAGAGTTGTTGATCTTTTCAGGAGTCAGAAAGTTCTGCCTGGGTAAAATGGCTGTTCTATGTGTGATGTTGTGCTACGTCAAAGAGAGCATGTTTTTATAATCTCATCTAATTCTAGTATTGGCCAACTAATCCTAATCTACTAATCAACTAAGCCCTAATCTAGCTGTTAATTTGTGTGGTACTAGGGTAGAATGTTTTATATATTTTATATATATTTATATATTTTATACATTTATATATTTTTCAATATGGTAGCCTGAAAGTAACTGCTGAAATGTATACTTAATAAAATGTATGGTTTTGTGTGCTTATTATAGAAGAAGCTTTTTAAAAATTTTTAATTACCATTATTAAAACTGCTTGCATACATTTTGCCTCTTATGAAGGTCATCCAAACAGACAGATCTGTAGAGCAGGTCAATGCAAGCATTGTCCATGGCACTACCCGTCCTATTTGTACCTTACCCGTGTTGGCAAAGGCTGTCAGTCAGTAAAGGACTCTCACAAGCATTGAAACCTCAGAGTAATGGAGTTTTTTCAAACAGGCCCCAAAATTTGCAACTGAATAGTAGCTTTGTGAGAGAGATGCTCAGGAGGCTCAAGCTCAGCAACAGAGAGGTTCGCAATTTTTTAGGGAGTTCATCCTATATAAGCAATAGAACTAGAGTAACCTAAGCTCACTCATTGTTTGCACAGGACCAGCGCCCCTGGAGACAGCTCTGTGTGTATCTATGAACACGCACTTATAATAGTAACATCAAGTCCAAACCTTTTGAGTTTGGATAACAAGATTGTTTTTCCTACCCAGCTAGTGAGGTACAGTAGTGAATAACCTCTCCTGTTATGGCATAGATTCCCATGCTTGCTTTAAAACTCCTTGACAATATTGCTCTTAAAAGGCTCCATCTACCCAGTTGGAGTGTCTGAGCTGGAAGACAGTTGACTCCTCAGTAGGAAGAGCAAGCCTCTTTCGGGAGGTGGTTCCAACTTCGCAGAGGTTGAATTGCCCAGAGATGTATCTCTCTGTTGTCACTGCTTTTTTAAAAATCTCCCTTTTAGAATGACTGATTTTGTAGTAAAAGCAGAGATAGAGCAATTGAACAGTCTGGGCTTTAATCATAACGGTTTTCTGTTTGGACAAATCACTTGTCATGTGTGCATTTCATTTTACTTTTTGTTTTTCTGCCTTGTTTTCTTATTTATAAGTAGTGCATGATGGTCTCTGAAGGGTAATGTTCAAAGTGTGAAAAAATTTCAGTTTCTTGGATGAAAGATCCTATATAATATTAAAGGATTGTATTTAGCAGTTAATAAAGTCTACAGTTAGTCAGGAAAACAACTTTATTTAAACTTTTGTTTGTGCAGTTTCATATAGCTATTGTAAACCCTATATTTAAAAGGAACTTCTTTGCCATTGATTTTATCTGCATCTGGTCAAATTCCAAGTGGTGAGCAAGCTATGAACACTTATGTTTTCATTCTTTTCCTAGTTGCATCTTAGCTTTTCAAACTTCTGTGATCTGAAAAATGAAGATGTAATTATTTAGGTAAAAGGACTTTGAGTTCCCATGTAGTTTGGAAACTGGAAACTGTGCAATATTCCAACCTATTTGCAAGACACTTAGAAAAATATTCAAAACCCCAGTAAAATTTCTTTTTATGATCTGCTCTCTGTCTTCACTTCAGCCTTAGTTTTCAAATTCTCAGCTCATGCAGTAAGTCTTGCTGTCCTTACATTCACTCGGTCTGAATTGGCCAAATTGCTACTCACAGCAATGGTCCTTCTCCTTGCAGAAAGGCTGAGGGACAGAGTGTCAAAGCAATGAGAGACTGGCTTGCAATGACATTTTTATGGACTGTGACACTTTATGACAGTAAGTCACATTGCTTGGGCTCTCCAGATGTGTGCAGATGTGTATTCTGCATTCTTGCATATATTTGTATGGCAATTTAACTGGGTTGCAGTACGTTTGCAGTGAGATTGTTGTCATTGTTGCTTAGGTGATATGCTGTATCTCTCTGCAAACCCCAGTACTTCTGGAAGCCTAGATTTCTCTTGACTGAGGTTCTAGGACTAGGGAATAAAGGAATAACAATGCTGGGGCGTGCCTGAGTAGTGGTTTAGATCAGTGCAATGTACTTTAATTTTCTGGTCTAATCCAGGAGAGGGAGCTAACTTTCTAGCCATCACATCTGGCACACTGCACTGGAATAGTTTTTGCACAGCTGATATCCCATGTCTGAATGATTATTATTCACATATGCTGTCCCTGAAGGAGAGTCATCTTGGGAGTGCAAAACCACCCTCTCAAAACATTGGTTAGCTCCGTTCAGTGCAGTAAATATAATTACATTACATATTCTTGACAGGGGAGTATTTATTGTTAATGTATTTTACTATAATTTGAACACTGTTGCACATTGTTTGCTCTCTTCGCCCACTCTTCTGCCTTTTGCCTATTAAGGAATATTAAGAGGATCTGAATTTCATGGTTTCTCCACTGCAGCAAATGTTGCTCTCTATAGCACTGTGGGAAAGCAGGGCAGCAAACATCAGCACTGGAAGCAGGAATGTTTGCAAGCTCCTGTGCTTGTAGCCTGCTGCCAGCCTTGGTTGGTGTCCCAGGCACAGGGTGAACTGCGCGTGAAGTGAGGAGCAATGACACCGGTTCCTTCCAGTGAAGGAAGCTGGGAAGCAGCTTATGGAGCCCAGCTGAAGGAGCATGTCCCTGCCCTGGGCCCCGCTGCCCTGCACCTCTTCACAAACTCTTGCCTGCAAAGCTGCTGTCTTGATCGGCTGTAACTGTGGCACTCAGACTGGGCTGATGCGGGACAGAAACAACTCCTATTTGTTGAAATAAGTTAATGAGTTAGAGAGGAGCACAAAAGAAAGAAGGGAGACAGGCCTGGGTGTTTTATGGGTCCACAGAGGGGATATGTGCAGGCAATTGTGGAGAACATCTGCCTGTGGGCTGTCCTGGGGACTCCCTGGCCCAAGGCATGTGCCTGTGCTCATGTACATCCCACAGCCACATGCCCCCAAAAATGGGAATGCAGGAGGCTGACCTTGCTGTTCGGGTGCGTTGGGGCACTCTGCCAGGTGCTGGCCCAGGCACTTATCTCTGGCCTTGGTACCACAGTTCCCTCCTGGGCAAGGAAGACCTGCTGACTCAGCAATCCCATGGTTGTCTTTCTCTCTCTTCTCTTTCTCCATTACTGCTCTCCTTTTTGTTCCCCTGATTCCTGTCTCTCACACACAAGCTTTAAGTTGTAATTCTTAAACAGAAAACTTTGAAAATCCACTATGCCACTATGTATTTAATAGAAAAGTTCAGACAGTAGAAAGAAAATGGAAAGAAAACTAAAGCATTGGGGGATTTTTTGGTGTGTGTCTGGATTACTTGATGAGTTTTATAACTTTGTGATTTTGGGTGCTTGAGGTTTGGAAAAAATTTGAACTGAGAAGAGTAGCTCTGAAACACTGTTTGCTCTCTGCACTGAGCCCAGCATCTCTGAAGGCATAAGCAACTGAGTGCAGAGCAGATGGAATCATTTTTCTGTGTTAGTTATTTTAATACAAAGGAACATGGGGGAATTAATACGGAAAATGAAAAAAATCAATTTACAACATATTTAAATTGAACAGAACATGACAGTTCCAGTGAAAGGGAAAGAACTTTTTAAGCCTTTGAAGATTTTTCATGGTTGTTTCACAATAGGCTGATGTTAGTAAACAGGTAAAACCAAAGGCAAGATAAATTCTCCATGTCATGTTATCTAGCAATGAATTTTGATCCAGTTAATGAGGAATAAGTAAACACTTAAGTAAGTAGGTAGAAGTAGGCCAGTTTCTCAACTGGGGATTTGAATATAGCACTGTAGTATATTGGCACAGATGTATGCATAAATTACATTGACAACGTAAACTTGAGCTCTCTTTGGTGAGAAAATAAAAAGGAGAGACATCAGTGCTGTCCATATCTTGAAATGATCCACCTTGTGACAGTAGTCAGTTCGAAAACACATCCCATGTTACTGGAAAATACTCAGTAAGGCTCTAATAGTTCTCTTGAAAAGTGTAGCCATGAAGATTTGCCCTTTGAAACTTAGTGGATGTAATTGTAGCAAACAGTCTATTGAGCTAAGTAGACCACTTTTTCTATTATCCATGAAGATTGAGCATTTAAAAAAACTTATTTATTTGGAATTAATGAATAGAGTGTGCAAGTGTATTTCAACCTTGAGAACTATCTGCCATGGTTATTACTTTAGAATTCACTGTTCACACTCTATAATTAGCTAAATAAGTCAAGTGGGTTTGTTTAGCTGCAATTGGATGTCTCCTATACTTACGGTTTTCAAGAAAGCTGGACATATACTGAAGTGAATACATTTTGCCTGAGTGATCATGCAAATTTCAGAGTAACACATTAAATTAGAAGAGCAGAATAAAGAAACCAGCCTCTCATGTTTACTGCTGTGACTTTTTGTGTACAACTATAGATAGGGGACGTTTGCTGACTGCCAATGCAGGTGTACTTTGTGGTACAAACCAGAACAATTCCTCCACCAGTTAGAATGCCACAATTTGCAAATACTTTATCATCTGTTACTGCATCTGTTTCGTGCAGCCAACATTATTACCCAGTTAATTGTTTGTCATGTTATGTTGAAGTTTGCGATAGACATCCTTTGCTGTGGAGCTTTTTTTCTAAGTGATGAATAGTAACAAAAATTGTTTATTATTAGAGCGTGACTGTCAGAACTGTCAAATACTGGAAATGCATGACCACCAGTGCCATTGCATGTCATAGTGACTGGTTTGAGCAAGGTAGCAGAGCCTGGCCCTGCTACCTTGTTTGTGAGTGTCATCGCCTCAGTGTTCTGCCCACTACAGCACAGCTATGAAGCTAAATGGATATTTTCTTGACTATTCGCAGTCACATAACTGGCCCTTTAAATTAGGCAATAGGATTCCAGACACCAGTTACGGCAAAAACGCACAATGTTCATCTCCATTATCTCTGTTATTTAAGGCTTTCAGAAAACCACTAACCTTCACTCCTACACTCAAACAAGCACACACTAGCACACAGAGTTAAGCCAACTTTTTAACTCCCAGTCATTAAGGATGTCAAAACATTCTGATATATGATATAAACTTATTATGACTGGATTTTATTTTTATTAATGTAAGGGCTAGGTTGTGAAGAACAGAAGATTTTTTAAGCCTCTTACCCTTTAGAGACAATGTGATTTGGTGGTTTAACATTGTAACATTTTAAAGGGCTTGTTAAGCCCTAATCGGAGCACATTAAGCACTAATATTTTTAAAGTGCATAATAAGACCTAAACATTTTAATAGCATATTAACCTGTAACATAAACCCAAAACAGTCACAGTGTTGTCTTTTTCCTTGTGTTTTTCCTATAACAAGTTCTAACAAGTAACTGATACTTTTAACAACGATTAGAAAGTTGAGGCTTCCTTGGTGTTCTTCCTGTTTAAAAAAGAAGAAAAAAAAGTCAGGAAATTTCTGTATAAGAAATTTTATTTGGAGTGAAATTTTAAAATTAATGCAGAAAGATTTGCTTTGAGAGTTGCCATAGCTGAATGTTAACCAATAAAGTATACTGCTACGGAAAAGGTTTGGTTTCAGTACAACAATGTTTTGTACTGGGAAAATGTTTTTTCTTGAGAAATTTTACTCAGATATGATAATTTTGGAGTTTTTTGTTAACAAGAATTGTAGAATTGGCTCTTGCCAGTGGAAAAAGTTCATGGAAGATCTGTGGAGGGATTTTGTTATTTATTTAATTAGTTTTCAGTGTAAGCTTGAGCATGCGATTCCAGAAAAGAGGTAGGAGTTCATTAATACTGGGGCCCAGCAATTTCCTTTAAGAAAAATTTCTAAAAAAGGAAAATACAATGTAGCCTGTGAGCGTCTCTTCTTAATTGGTTGGGAACCTCTTGATGAGTGATTCCAGGCTCACCTTCCCTCCAGGGAGCTGAGCGCACCACTTCTGCACTTCCCAGCCCCTCCCAGGTTATGGTAAGGCACCTGAGCCACCTTTTGGACATCCATCTTTGCTGTGGTATTTGGGGGGAAGTTGTGGCTCAGTCATTTCATCTTAGGTTTGATTGCAGCTGCTCCTGCTTTCCTATAGTGGCTGTGACCCCGACATCTTCCACAGTGGTGGCAGGAGTATGCCTTTGGAAAAGGGTTTATAAAATTACTTTGGAGACAGCTGGGTGAAGCTGAGTCAGAGCTGTCCATGTAATACTTGACTGAGAGGGACCTATAGCTTCCCTTGATGTGGACAGTCACAATAACGTTGAAATACACTTGGAGTTTTGGTGCATAATATGTTGTATCCATGCAATTGCCTCTGCACTGCACACCTGTTACCATGAGAGGCCAAGGCGCCTGAATTCAGTGGCCTTTTCGAAGCTGTAGATTGCTGTGCTGTTGCTGCAGCACAGCACCGCCTCTCGATGGCTGCCTGGCTGGCGGTCAGTGAGCAGGCTCTGGACATCGGCATCTGGACAGGTAAAGCGTCCCACAGTAGCTCTATGTGGAGAACTGGCATATGTTTGCTCTTCATAGAAAATGCTCCCACTCTGACAGGGCACCTTCTGGAGTAAAATGTTTTTTGATGTGAGGAGGGCTGCCTAGGGGATCTTCAAAGTGAGCACAGCAGGGCATTGACTTCCATGGGGATGTTTCTCCAGCAGCTGCGGAAAAGCTGTGCGATGCAAGAGCAGCAAGGGGCTTGTCTGCAAGTGAACCATGTTCAGATCAAATAAATTGTAAAAAGAAACTAAGGGAGCAATGTGGATTTTGCCTTGTGTCTGGGCACTGTTACTCTGATACAAAAATGACTTTTTGTTTGTTTGCTTGTCTGTTTGTTTATTTATCCCATGCAATAGTTGGAAGTAGTTAAAATAAAACATAAAAGCCCATGTTTATTCTGGAATAAGAGTGATTACAGGGAGGAAGAAATAATTCTTATATAGCTGCAGAGCTTTAACTACAACAGTGTAATTGTACCATGGAGCTAGGAGAGCATTTCTGTGGGGACAAGCTCCAGTCACAGAGACAAAATCTTAAAAGATTGTAGACCTCATCCATAGAAATAACTCCATGTAGTCTCAGGCCAATGATTCTTTACTTTTAGTAAATAACTTGGGTAAATTAAAGGACAGGATTTCATATTTGCATGAACTGTATTCTGGCATCAACATGACTGATGTACTGCAAACCATGGGATATCTGAGGTGGATGAAGCAGGGCTGAGGATGGGTTGCTATACTGATGCTGCTGTGGCCATGATTTGGGGAATGATGCACAGGATGTTCTTCAGGCCTTTAGCTCTCAGACAAGCGGAAAAACAGAAGAGGAAACAGTACAAAACACCTGCCCAGAGAGTTACACCTGAGACTATGTCTAAGAAGGTTGGGCTCTCGATTCTGTTTCTCCCCAAAACCTTTCCTCAAACCTGTCAGTTTTCTGTATTTAAAAAACAAACCAAAACAGAAACAAACAAACAAAAAAACCCAATGCCCAACAGATCTTAGTCTTATTTTGTCTATGGCTTCCTTGTGAGATTCAAATATTGCAGTTTAGAATACTCTGGCTGGGAACTACCAGTCTCATGTTCCCTGGTGCAAGGTAGGTCTTTGGTTGCACAGATTAATCTGTGTATCTGTTCTGCTGCCCATGCTATCCTGTCAGGGGAGAAGGAATATTGGTGTGTCATAAGAGACTCTGTTCTCCACTGAGTCTTGTTTGGCAGAGGTTCACCTATGTTGGTGGCATCTCAAGAAAATGCCAAATAGGCAACTTGACTCAACAAGGATCAGCACTGACTGATGGCTAAAGGGAACTAATGAGGGAACTAATGCTGACTTCCTAAGTGCCACTTCTAAAATGTGAAAAAATCTGCACTGCAGATTCTCCCTCTGTCCTTACAATTTGTTAGTTATTGCTTTGAAGTAGTGTCAGTGTTCAGCAGTGGACATTATCTTCATGTCTCTGGAAAGGAGCCATGTCATTCCAGAATCACAGAATGGTTGCAGTAGGAAGGGAACTGTGAAGGTCATCTTGTACAAACACTCTACTCAAGCAGGGCCACCTAGAAGAGCTTTCCCAGGTGTATGTCCAGACATCTTTTGAGTATCTCCAAGGATGGAGATTCCACAACCTCGCTGGGCAGCCTGTTAGATTTTATGAATAATATCTGATCCTACCCTGTCTTCTGACATCAGCTTAGTGCACAATTTGCTTTCACACCAACAGCCACAGTTCGTCTAATTGCTGTGACTTAGTGGCCAGAAGGATGGCATTCTTCATATTGGCATTAACCAATGGCAGCATTACACTGCTGCTACTCACCTTTCCTCATGTGAGCATGCTTTTTAAAGCACATTTGTTTTTCCCAATTACCTTTCTATTTTTAGGGAAAATAGCTGACCTATTATTCTAGGATGGCATTTATAGACTCATTCTGGAGGTCATCAAATACTTGTAGACTATATTTGTCTGGTGGTAGGACTGCTTTGGTGACTTACTCTGTCGCCAAAACCTCAAAGGATGAAGCATACAGATTCTAGATTCTCTGGCATCTTAATTTAGCATGTTATACATGTGAACACCAAGCAATTTACCTTACTTCATGGTTCCTGAGAAATTGCATTTTCGGTGTAGAAGACGACTTGGGATAGTCTATGCAAAGACGATAATCTATAGACTATGTGAAGTGTATTTATTTTAAAGGTGGGAGATATGGTTGCCTGACACAGGGGAGAATCAGTTGAGAAAAAGTATTCGGGAGTTCCTGGGAAAAAAAGCTAAAAAAGGCAGAATATGAAAGATTAGGAGAACCTATTGGAAACCCCAGCTGCTTTCTATGTGGTGTGTGCCACATTGAGATCATAAAATTTGTAAGCTGAGTGGAGTACCTGGAGCTCTTTCAAAGTCCATAAAACCCATGTAAGAAAATGCTGCAAGTGAACTCTATAGGGACTGTGAAACAGCATTGCACATGGTGTGTGTTACCTGGATTAACTGTACTTTTGAAGATAAGCCAATCTTACCTTCTCATAGCCCTTCTTATTTCAATAGGAGTATTTGTGGATGCTGAATGTACAGTCTGTTTTGACAGGTATTGCTTCTATGCCACTGCATAGTTGCCTGCAGGTTACAGGTGCTGTTTTTATAGAATGCAATGGATATATCTACCAGAGAAAAAAGCTGACACACTTCTCTGCTTGTGCACTGAACTCACTGGATATGAGTACAAACACAGTAGCACAGTACTAAGCCCATGCTTATATACCTGCCTCATTAGCAAGATTTATCATCTCAGATTCATGACTGTGGTGAAGTGGCTTCTAAAGTTCGGGTAATGTCTGGCTAGCAAGGACAACCAGCAGAAAATTCTGATTCATGTTGTTCTATGAAGATATCTCCTGTGGATATAACACATTAGGAGGTTGGAGTAGTGTTACAGACACAATATTTGGAGGCTTTTTTGTTTAAACAGTAATTATTTTACTTAAAATATGAGAATGTGTTTTACTTGACTGCAAGAACTGATGAAAAGGGAAGATATAATTAGAGAAGTTTTGCCAGATGTTTGTAAATACTAAATTTTGAAGGTACAAGTATAATTGCCTTACAGAAATATCATTGGGAATCCGGTAGTTTTCCTTAGCTTGGCACAGGCTTGAAAACTTTCAGTGGTGGAAATAAAATTGAGATATGATTACTTTTTAACAACATTTATATTTGCAAACTATTAGAATGAATAAAAAACACCCTTTGATAGTTCTTAAATTTGGCAAATTAATCAAACTTTTTCAGGCATCATTTACAGACATGAAAGCACGTGGTCCAGGATGAAAAGCAAGCAGAGTGTGGCATGATACTAAATGCTGAAACTTACGCACAACTTACAAGCATATTTCACTAGGTTAAACCAGGTTTGAATCTCTTCCCGTAGGCTAAAATATATAAAGCCCTTCAACAGAAAGAGTTGGTGTGTAGAAAAGGAAGCTCCTAATTTGTGCCAATACACATTTTATAAAATGTGAGGAGTTTAGGTGAAGTATGCTCCTTTTCAGGCAGCATATAGAATTGTAACAGCTTTTAAATAGAGTGCAAGTTCTCTTTTTTTCTTGGAAAAAAAAGTTGATGTGAAATTAAAAACTACTTTCAGATGCCTGCTGGGCTGGCATGGTGTCAGATTGTTTGGCTTGACTGTCTCTCTTTCACTCCCTTCACATTGTTTACAGACAATATGCTCAACTCCAACTGACTGTATTAGAACACCAGCTAATTATGGGCCAGGGGATTTGGAAAAGGGCACCTTACTAGAGTCTCCATGTCTTAGACAGGTCAGGAATATACCTTACTGCAGGCAAATCACAAATTGCTGTCCTGAGCAAAGGGTGTGGGATGAGAGAGAGAGAAAGGATGTAGAAAGAGACTAAAAATGTTTTCAGACAAGTGCTTTCTGGCATCTGATTACAGCTGGGAAAGTGGGTGACTCCCAGCTTTGCCTCAGGTTGTATATGCTGGTGTGAAAGGTCTTCTAGACAGAGCATATATGCTGAACTCAAGGAGGAGAGGATACTTCCCACAAGGCACTTTATAGTCAGAGTACATCAAAGCTACACTGCCAACATGGATCTTAGTTGGATTCATAACTTTGGTTTTCTTCTAAGAGTTTCTTGATTTAGGTATCAGAGTGGTTTAAAGCAAATTTTGTTGAAGTGTGTGCCTGTGTCAGACCAGATTTGCCTGTAATGTGTACTGGAACTTGTGTAACTTACAGTAAGACTAAATCAATCAAGGGCCATCAGTCCTGCAATGCCTTTGCTATGGTGTTCTTGGAAGACAGGCAAGTTCTCTTGCAGCTGGGCCAGCTGTCTGGAAAGGAGTCCTAAAGCCTCCCAGGCCAACATTCTATAAGGTCGGACACAGGTAACTGTGAAATCCAAAGGGTATTTGTATGGTTTTGGAGGGGAGGGACGCACATTGATGCTAAAGAGTGTGATGGATCATGGAAGCTCCTGGGAGATTCTTGGCCACTTACATATTAAGAGTTATTGGGTCAAATTTGGGGGTTGGACAGGACAATCTCCAGAGTTTCCTTCTAACCCTAACCATTTTGTGATTCTGTGAAATTTGACAATGCAGCCACCATGGAGGAGTCTAACCCAGGCGGAGGCTTTGTTTTGGTGTTAGCCAAAGCATTCTTTATCTCCCTGAATTTCTAAAATATATAATACTTTCTCTTATTTATAGCCTTCTCTTTGTTTTGGTTATATACCCTTTCTTGTCAAATATAGTTGAAATAAATAATGTGATAAAAAAGATGAGTAACTGGAAGTCTGTCAGGCTTTTATCCTCTATTATCTGTGTAATGTGGAGTTTGGCATATACAAAGATGATTAATGACCAAGTGACCAAGAGAATTTATCCAGTAAATTCACTCAGCTTTGCACAGATTCATATGAGATTCTCTAAAAAAGAAAAAGAACGCAAAAGAATGCAAGACATTAAAAATTTATGTCCAGTAGTTCATCTGCTTAAAAAAATTACATGGAGGGAAAATAGAAGAGTTGGATCCTGTTCTGACTAAGGGAAATTTCTTTGGGAACCTTATCTACCAAATGTACTTATCTGTTCTCAGGAATTACAATGTGGTTAGTTTACAGTCTATTATGCAAAGTTGCATGCAATGTGTTAATGATATCGGTAATTTAGTAACTATGTTCTGCACTAATTAGTAAAACTGAATATCATATTGCTCATCCTGGATCACTTTCAATACTGCTGCATATTTTTTCAGTGTGTTTTAGCTCTTCTCATTAAAGCATGTATGTACAAGCCAACATACCTTGTGAACTTTGGAAAGAAACTCAAAGCCCCCAGTGTTTTATTGTGTCTGTCATATTAAGCAAGAAAATAATCTGGTGGTTTGATAAAGAGATTATTGTGGCAGGACATCTTCTGTGGGTTAGGGAATAGAACTGTCTAGAATCCTTTTCCATCACCTGTATTAAATGTAGGATAAAAGACAATGCTCTGTATTGGGATTATAGCTGAGAGAGAAGGTTTTTGTCAGTGATTGAAATGGTACGGACCCAGCAAGGCAGGAAGGCTAAATTGCTTTATTCAAAGAAGAATGTTGGTTTTATACACTTTCTTGCGGTACATCACTTCCTTCCATGGCAACTTTCATCACACGACCCCATCACACACTGCCGCGTCCGCAGAGCACCTTCTCAGTGCCTTTCTGCAGGGTGATTCACCCGTCTGTCGGCACCCGGCTCGCCCCTCTTTGCAGGGCTCTGTCTGGTGACACCTCCTTCCCCAGCGCGGGGGAGACAGGTTTCTCTGGGTTGTATTGTCTTTTGTGTTGCCATGTGCTCTCTGCAGGCACAGCCCACAGCCCACACTCAACTTTGTTCCATCTTCTCCATAGGTTTTGGCACAGTGAATCTAATTATACACTCACATTTAAATGTTTTGGTTAGAGGCAGGAAAAATTGAAGGTTACACACTGTAAAATCCCTGTCATGATTATTCTCAGTGTTATAATTAGCAGCAAATTTTTTAAAATTAAGCATACTTGTCTTCTGTCAAGTGATTGAATGGGAAAGGTTTAACACTACAGTAAGAAAAAGCAGCTATTTGGAAATTATCTTACCTCAATATTAGATATACAAATGTGTGTCAAATATGTATTGTGCTGACTTCTCTCAAGACCACTGTGAAATGCAGATGTGTTAGCACTTAAACATCTTTTGGGAAATGGATGGATGCTTCACTTGAAGAGCTAAAAACAGACCTGTTGCTTGTTCCCACAGCTTGAATATTAATCTAGACTCCCCAGACTTTTATAAAGTACATAGGTCAATCTAATATAAGGATTGAACAGCCCTCTGGGAGGAACTCTAGAAGCTGAGAGAAGATTTGAATTGATGTTTGAGATTAATAAACCCAACTGGATCACACAGAGACCTTGAAATACTTACAATATCTGATGCTGGATCTTCATGTGATACATTCTGTACTCCAGTATACTAGCAGAGCCTTTATGACCTCAGTGTGTAGTGATATGCATAGGAAACCTACATCAGCTTCATTGGTTCTGAGCTAGTTACTAGCACTCAGGCAGAGATTTGGAGGTGGTATTAATTAATTCTGTAAGAGTTTTGGCTTCAGAGTTCAGGAGCACTTAAAATAATAAATGTAATGCTCAAATTAGTGGAGAGAAATAGAGAAAAAAAACTGTGGAACAGCTAAGAGAACCCATCAAGAAAAGGAAATAATGAACAGAATAAAGCCACAGAGTAGTCTGTGTCACTGAGCCCTAAGCAAGGCCATTCATTGGGAACTTCACTGAAGGAAGGCTGGGATAGTTCCTAGTGAAATCTGTGGCAGTTTTTCAGACAGTTTAGTAATTCCTTCCCCCCCAGTACTGGTATAACTCAGTCATGTTTCACACTTGTTGAAGAGAAAAGCAAGCAGCTTTGTTGGAACTGATGCTGTTTTCACAGCAATCTTCTCATTGAGCTTTCATGATACAAAAATTAGGAGTGGGACCGTACTCAGCAGGCTCAACCTCTACCCTGAAAATAATAGGATGTAGCTGTTGTCTGGGGCATGAAGGTTCTAGGTTAATTCACCAGCTGAAATGCTTGGCATCCTCATCTGAAAAACTCTCAGCCCATCCTCCACTGCCCAGTTGGTACTACCCTCAGAGGGCTGGCCTGAAAGGAAGAGATACATTTTACCCTTTGTCCTGCTCTCCATGACTCAGGGACGATCAAGGCAGCCTCCATACACATCTTCTTGGTTCTACAGTGTCTTTTCCATGACTGGAGCAGTGCTGAGATGATCTATATTCTGTTGAAACCTTTGGCATCATCTCTTTGTCCTCCTGCACTGGCTGCTACTCAGCAAGTCCTGCAGAGCACTTTGAAATTTGCAATGGATATTTTTCTCTCTTTGACTTGACAAATACTTGTCCCCTACTGCAGAATAGGCCTGTCTTGTATTTGCTAATGGGGTCCTTCAAAGAAGATAAGCATCATGCTTTTACCCATTTTCAAAATAAGTGAAAAAACCCAGATTCTGGCAGATTCTAAATATCCATACGTGATTTTTCCATATCAGAGTTGTTCCTGAATTTTGGCCTTTTTTTTTTTTTTTTTCCCTTCATACAAATATATCTGTTCCTGTAAAAGTGTCATCAGATCCAGGGTGGGGTAAAGCAAGGGGAAGAGCTCCACCCAAGCTTAGTGGTTAGGACACTCATCTGAAATGTGGGAGATCCATATTCAAGTCAGTGTTTTCCTGGTTCAAAGTAGGGACTTGAACCTGCTGACTATTGAGTTGAGGATGCAGGGCTTGGTCTCCCAGCATATTTGAGAGGTTTTGTTTTTATTTTGTATTGTGTTGAAGACAAATTTCAAACACTGAAATTATTTTGCTTGAAATGGAGTATCTCTTTTCAAGCCAGACCTAATTCCCCACATGGCAAACTCAACCAGGGGTCTGAGAAGCAGGCTTTGCCATGGCTTTGGACATGAATATTTGGAGGCAGAGCCATAACTGAGTGTCCCTTGGGCTCTGTGGATGGGTGTGCAGCAGTTATCTCCTTGTCTGCTGCACATGGACATCAACCAAATGCCAGAGCACTTCACATGTGGATAAATACAGATAGGGCAGTTTTTCTACCTGGCAAATAATCTTAAGATACTATTTCTTGTGTCTTCCTGCTTGTCATCTTTCACTGCATTGGTTTCATTTGTTGGGATTTAGACTGTCTGCAGCATGTTGGGACACACTTAAAGAGCCATTTAAGTAGCTTTGCTTGAAGCTTTCAGTCCAGCCAACAAATAAAGGAAGGATCTGATTGAGAGGTTAGCTGTACACTGAAAGTAAAAGTGGGCTCATTGAACAAATGCTACCACTTCTGTGAAACTCTGATTGTGTTTAATGTCTGACAGTATGGTTTGTTACTTAAAAAATAATTGTCATTCATCCTGATGTATCCACGCATTTTGGCATATTCAGCTGACCTATCATCACTTCAGACAAGCTTTCTCACAAGTGACTACTGATTTTTTTTCTCAATGAAAGAAAATTCTACATTGCCTTTACTGAAAAACAAACTTGCATGAGCGTGTAATTACACCTGGAGTATTTTCTAAGGAAAAACTTTCTGGTTTGGAATTAAGTTAATCTTGTTGAACTAACACTCCACAGTTTAATGCATGTATTTTCATTGCTTGCTGGTATTTAGTAAGAGAAACTGTTTTGGTTTCTGAAAAACTATAAGGGATTCCAGGTAAAGAGAAATTATAATGTGATGAGAGACATTGAAAAAGAACATATAACTTATGTTTATAAAGCTGAACTATAGAAAGTGAGTGACTACTTACGTAATAGATCAGACTCAGCTGGGGAATGCTAATTCGTGCCTATTTATCTTAAAGATCTATAACTTTTAATGAAGGATAATAACACTCAAAACAGCCACATACATGCCTGGAAAAAGCCCATGTGTGTAGGTGCAAAAATTTGCCTTGCCTCGGGCACATACACTTGAAAAATTGAATCCTGTGATTATAGGTTGGTTTTGGCAGAATCATGAAGAAAAAAACCCACACCACACAATACTAATATCTTGTCAATTGTAATGCTGTATCTCTTTAACCCTTCCATATTTTTTTCCGAATTTTTCACTGTGCACATCACAGTAATTTTGGAGTTACATGTTGGAATTACTGCAAATTTTAGCAACTAAGACCATCTCCTGGTACTAGTTTGGTTCTCTGCTGCTACAATTGGGTCTATGCTTGTGCCAGAAACTGTTTATTATTTACACTACTGGAGGCAGCACCTGAACCCGCGCTGTGCTGGGGGCTGGGAAGAGGCTGTGCAAAACGTTTGTGTCGGATGTGAGTGTGGCTGGGAGCTGTGCTGTCCTTCCTTGCTGAGAGCGCTGGCACTAAGCCTTGTGGTGGCTGGAGGTGACAGCCTGGAGAAAAGAAAAGGAGAGACAGACGCGTGTCAGCAGCAACCAACCTAAGGAGTCTCTGGTGAGAGAAACCTCCTCCCCTTGTGGTTCCACACCACCGCCTTAGCATTGTATGATCATGGCACCTCTGAGCACTTGTGTGCCTGTTCAGCCCCTCCTTCAGAAGCAGAGTGGAGGAGTGCACCCTCCCGATGAGACGCTAAGGTATTAACAGAGACACAAGACTTAAGGTGAGCATAAGGTTATGACCTTCCCGCAAATGTCCAGCAGACTGTTGAAACCTCCACCAGCAAGGTTTTACAAGGGGATGCAGCTATGGCATTTTCTTCATCACAACTTTTTGTTGAAAGGAGATAGGGAGGGCTGACTGCTCTGTGCACTTAAACTCTCTAGCCCTGATCTTGCAAAGAGATTGCTTCTTTTACTGGCTTCAATGGCAGTCAGGTCATTAAAGATCTCCTTGTAGTGCTGGGGTCCTCGTTGATCCTGATGAGCAGCTACTCAAAATAACTGTTGTTACTGACTGTGGATTTAGCAAGACGGTGTTCTAGCATTGCATCACTAGGGGTCATACTCTTAGGTTGGTGCCAATTTTGCTGCTGATTTTAACTGAAATATCTCTCATCTCAGTTTTCTGCATTGAGTATCTGTTACTGGTTGATTCTTAATTCAGACCAGAGAGGCCTCTCATGTGATGTACAAGGTGTTGTGAGTGTCCATCCTGCACTAGACCTGTCTCTCACTTACTGCAGTGTCCTTGATCCAGTAGCCATGTGCAGGATGCAGCACGTGGCTCTGCAAAGCAGTGACTGGCTGCACCTGACCTCCAAGGTGACAGCAGCAAGCGTGGCCACTGCGCTGTACTGCAGCTGCTGATGGCACCCCAGAGGGTGGGCACTTGTAGGATTCTGTCTTCTCCTACTTCAGTCTCCACAGCCATGTCACACAGCACAAGTCCTGCTGCTGTGGGCCAGAAGGTGTTTAGGTGCTTAAGGTTTGTTTGCCTTGTATGTGTCAGTGGTCTTTCACAGAGATTTCCTCTGGCTGTAGCTACATTGATGCACTAGTATCCTTTTTCTTCTTTCATAAAAGCTTTTTCTTTTTCCACAGCTATCTTCTAAACCTCTGAAAAGCAAGTATTTTTCGTGCCTCCTAAATCCAAAAGACTTCAAAGCCCCCGATCAAGACTGAGTGTTTTAACAGCAGGAATTGAGGAAGAGGCTCTTGTGAGCACATCTGTGGCAAGAGGACAACGTCCCGAGCCGGGCTATTTCACGTCTGATATCCTGCAGCGAGGGTTTCCCATGACCAAATTTTCATCCATGCAGAGAGGAGAGACATAGGTACTTGATGGTAGATGTAGCCTATCCAGGGCATTTACCTACTTTTGAGACATGCTTAATCAGATTTCCAGATTGAGTTTCTCATTTTCAGTTGAACAAATCTGGCTTTTCAGCTTTTTTGGTTTTGTCACAGTTCCTGTACTTTTCTGTGGAAAGACCAGATAGAGAGATCATGCTTGTTCTTAATATACCCTTTTCAGGACAAAAACCCCAGCCATTTAATGAGGACTGCTTCTTATTTTTTCCATTAGAGGCATCTCAGAATACATTTCTATTTTTCCATTTAGTAGGGGCAGCTCATCTGAGAATCAGTCTAAAATACTGCCTCTGACAGTGAGAGGTAAAGGATTGCTGTATTCTTGCTTCTCTCTCTTTTTAGGACAGCTACTAATTTTTGCAGAGCAATGTGTGAAGAAAACGCATTTGTTAGTACGTGGCTTTAGAGGGAAGAATTTCTTTTGTGTTTGCTGCTTCCACAAGCCAAAGCAGTAGAAAGCTTTTCTACTCAAGCACCTCTGTAAGTACGTTGCATTTAAGAAGGTGTTGGTTTTGTAAGGTGGTTAATTATTTTTATTTAAAAATACATAAGCAGATTTGCTGAGTTATTTAAAATCAATTTGGTTTCATTATAGTAGGTATTTAGTTCCTTGCCATTTACAGCATATTTCTGAAAATAGTTTTCTCCTTTCTGTCATTGCTAGCTGCCTTTGTTTCTGTCAAAATATGAAACATTTTAAAATTACATTAAAACGGTTTACAATTTGACTATATGAGTATAATTTGGAAAATATGTTAGATTGACTCAGTCTAATGAATCAGGCCTACTTTCTAGATACATTTGATATATTTTAATATTTTATCTGTCAATAACTCAATGAAGTAAATAAAAGAATGAAAATAAACAAACAAACAAATGCTCTAGTGAAGTAGGAAAAAATAAGGACAGTGTAAGTATAAGAACAATTAAGAGCTGATTCTGCATTATTTTTGCTCCTAAATTCCCTTTCATTTTGCAAAGATTTTTCTAGATAAAACTTTACCTAGGTAACATTCCCATTTCAAGTAAAAGAAACTTAAGTTTATTCAATAGGACTTCAACTCGGAGTGGAGATTTCCATTCCTTAGCACACATCAAGGAGCTATGCTCATGCATTCAGTAGTGTTTACAAAAATCGACTAATAAGAGAAAACAGCTTTATCATTGTGGTTTTCCTTGTGGTCGGCATCAGCACAGGAGAAGGAAGGGTATGGAGGAAGGGTACTCACATTTCAACAAAAAGACAGCAGAGCAAATCTTGCTGTTAGGTGGGTGTAAGGCCATAGTTAACTGCTGACTTTAAACAAGTGGATGCAGAATGACTCTGCTGCATCCAGAAGAGAGGATCTGGTGCTGTATCAAGAGAATTTTTCCAGGGAAGTAGGAAAAAAGCCCAATGTACTGTTTATGCTTGCATATTTAATCGGCTCTTGCAAGGCGTATCTTGCAAGAAACAATCTTGGGGGTAAATTTTCCCAAGCAAGCCTCTTTAAGCCCACTGAAGTAAGATTTACACCTCTCTAGTTGATCCAGAGTTTGTGTTCCAACTGCCATGCCCTGAGCCATCCTTATTATTTTCCACCATGGATTTCTGCAGCAGTTTGACAGTACTTGAGCTCATGTTACCAGATGCATATTGCTCTGGTAACCTAAATCGCAATATATATATGGATAGCAATGACCTGGAATCGTACAGTTGCTTCTCTGGTCCCCCCTCCCAGAAGTAGGTGAAAAAATGAGGAGCTGGTTATGAGAGCTGGGAAGAGACAATTCATGGTCCTTGACATGTGAACTGTACATGATCCCACCTATTTCTAGCAAAGGGCACCACAGAAATTCTGTCTGAAATGCAGTCCTGCACAAAGCTGAAGACACGCCTGCCAGCCAAAAAGTCTGGTGGTTCCAGTGATGTTTGCATAACAGATACTGGGGGGAACTGAGGCCCTTTGCAGGCTCCTGTTTGGATGAGTTTGTGCATGAGTGATGGGCTTGCAGGATCAGTATAGGAGTATTGATACATGTGAAATGCCTGCCACTGCAAAACATTAAATTGCATTAAATTACATTATACTAGATCTTTTGGATGAATAATTTGCAATATTCTTTTGCCCAAAGGGCCCTGTCTTGAGGTCTTTTACCTAGCTTAGATTCCCAGTGACACTGAAAACAGAGTTGAGGCAACTGTATTTGGAAACTTTACAAAGAAAACATATGTATCCACTTTGCTCAACATGGGTGTCTGAAGAAATGTTAAAAGGTGTTCAAGATGCAAATGTTTGTTTATGAAACATTCGGGATAATTTCACAATGGCATATAAGTGCAACCTAATTTTCCATTTGAACCCTTGTACATCAGATATGTGCCGTGTGGATACCCACTCAGCACCTGTCCTCTCATTCTCACTGACTGCTGTTTCATGCAGTTAGCGTGACAGCAGAGTTTCTTAGCCTGCAGCATCATGACTCCCTTGTGCTAATCCAGGTGTGGGTTTCTCCTGAGAAAGGTGTCTAACTGGCTGTACTGCCTCAGCTGTGTTCAGCACCTGTGCTGACGGAGCGGTGTGGAGAGACCAGGGTAGGTGATGTATTGGATTGTTTTTATGTGGATGGGTTCCCAGGTCCAGCTCCCTGTGCAGTCACACAGGGATTAGTACTCGCACAAGGTAAGAGATAACATGATTAGACCTACCCCTTGCAGCAGCAGCCCTCACTTAGTGCACCTTGAAGCTCCCTGATGTTGTTTCAGGTTTTTTTCACTGAATCACAGGATTTTCTGAGTTGGAAGGGACCCAAAGACCGACTGAACTAATCT
Source organism: Daphoenositta chrysoptera (assembly GCA_013397915.1). Lineage (NCBI taxonomy): Eukaryota > Metazoa > Chordata > Aves > Passeriformes > Daphoenositta > Daphoenositta chrysoptera. The sequence continues at coordinate 71,575 of VZRO01003176.1, forward strand.
CAGGGTCAAGGCTGGCTCAGTGTTAGTGCAGGTAACCCTTCAGTACAATGTGTGAAACTAGATCCTTGCACTGTGAATACGTGCAGGCTTCCCAAGGTACCAAGAGGTGAATTTCACACTAATGATAAGATCTTCACCAGCGTGACTTACTACAAAGTGTCCAAAGATGGTTTTCTTGCTCCACCCTCTTTCCCCTATTGCTAAAGCCCAGGTAATAACCAAAGGCTGGGAAGCAGCTGTCTGCAAACTTCATATAAATTCTCCTAATTCTTTGACATATTGCAGGAGAACTACTTCTTAGTTTATGTCAGTTCTTTTTTAGAATGTGAATCACATTGCAAAACTATGATACAGCACTTCAGCATGTATTGCAGAGTTTCCGGGATCATGCGTAGCTGCAAACTTTCACTTCATGCCAATGTACTGCACGCTAATGGGTGAACTTTCTAAACTCAATGTTCTGAAAGCATGGAGGTATTTTGAAATAAACCCCAAGTGGATAAAAATAATCCTCTAGTATTTTACTCCTGCTTAACCTTTTGATGAGAAAAAGTATAGAGTCGGGCAGTATAACTGAAAGTCCAGTTAGTATCAGTGGTACTATTCATGGAATAGCTCCTCTTCTGTGTTAATGAATCAGAACCTGCCGCTGATTAAATAATCTCTAAATTCAACATCAATGAACAGGGAATATACAGAAAGAAGCCATAATTGCTACATGGTCATAGATCAGGGTAAGTTGACATTTTTTGGCAGTGCACTTCATAATTATTGAACCTTGGCTAAAGTCCTAAACTTGTGGATGCAGCTGAGGCAGGTGTTGATATATTCTGTAGGTCACCTCACTTTTTTAGCTGTTTTAGCTTTAGACTGAGAAATAGCCTCTTTCCGTGTACCATTCCCTGTTTCTGGCTCAGTCACTCTTTAATGATTCAATGCAAAGTTGAACAGCGGCTCCCAAAAAAGCTAAGAAATCCCTTCCTCCAGTATCAGTGGGGTAGTAGGCATGTCCCTCAATTACAGAAGGGAATTCAACTTGTTTCCCTTCCACACTGTCCTTTTGGGTGAATTGTCTCTGAGCTGTTTGTGAAGGGGGGGCTGAAGCCAATGGTCTTAGAAGAAGAAGATGACCTCACATCCTCTGTGAGGAGACCACTCTGCAGGAAGCACTGAGGTTCCTTACTTGCTTGAATAGTGTAAGGAAGATGGAGGCAGTTCCTACAAGTCTGCTGCACGGATTTGGGGCATACCTGTGCCCAGATCAGGCACACTAGCATGGGGAATTCAGACCAAAAGCAGCTGTGACTTTAAAGATTATGCTCTTTTTTGTCTCCAGGCAGTGAGTTCTGTCAAACATATTGCTAGAGTAAGTTTTGTCGAATCAAACAGAGGATTTCCTGATCATAATAAAATTAACAGAATAAAAACATTAAATTCAGTCCTAATGTGACTCCTAATTGAATAGATTAATCACCAACTTACTGTGCTATTGTGTATCTCAGATAGTGGCAAAACTGTGTGGACATCTGAGAAATTGGTACAAATAGTGAAATTTGAGTTCTAGATCACTTTGTAGACAGAAGGCTAAGCTGTCTTCTCTTTGACCTGATTGATATTTGCAAATGACAGTTTAGAGGCTTGGTGGTGTTTTAGTATCATTTGAAAATTCATTTGTATTTTTAAAACTCTTCCACGAAATGTCAAAGATTCTCTTCTCAGGACATTGTGCTGTGTTGCTGACTTGAGCAGGAGTTTAAACATGAAAACACTTTTGAAGGAGTGGATCCTGAACTGGCATGGTAAGTGCAGGTGGATGTTGGATCCTGCTGTTTTATTAAGCTTACCAGGGCTTATCTTTGGTGACATCAGTGAACTGGGAACTGGGGTGGGAATCCACTAAGAATGGGTTTTCTTGGGAGAACTTTGGTTCTTTTGGATTCCAGCATAGTCTGAAAATGTTAGAAGCTGAGCTGATCCTCTTGTTCTGGGACAACTCAAGGGTTTTTTGTTTTTTTTTTGATAAACTGGTAGTAGGAGGTGAAGATGAAAAAATAATTACAAGGAACATGGTGAGAAATTAGTTCTGTAAAGGTGGCTGAGTCCTATTTTTCTCCACCAGTTTGCTGCCCTTGATATTTGTGTAATTCATTGCAAAATCCTTCTGACAAGTCTTTGTTTTGTGGGGAGGACAGAATTATGAAAGTGCTTTGTTGAGCTCCTAATTCCCCTAGCTGTCCTGGTGTTGACACCTGATGTGCCATAGCAGCATGACAGTTAAGATCAGCATTCACCAGCAGATAATATCAGTAAAGATTTTATTTCCTATGCTAATCAAATGTGGTATCACTGATATCTGATGACAATTTCTGTCTTTTTAATAATTTTCCCTCTGTGGAAAGCCTCAAATACTCTGTTAGAGTTGCGTTCCTGGAATCCCTTGTTCTCTGCACAGAGATGCAATAAGATGTTTGCTCCAGTTAAGCCAAGACTGAATTGTGCCTCAAGGACTCAGTCAACCAGCTGCTGAATCTTTATCAAACTGACACAGACAACCCTCATCCCTGGTAGGGAGATCGAATATCCCTCAAAGGAACATTATTTTCTTTCAGGCTTTTAAGCATCACAGTGTAAACTGGAGCACACATTGACTTGCTGGCTGGGCACAGAGGGAGAGATGCATGCCACCCATTACCCCTGCCCTCAGCAGCTGTGCCAGAGACACTGTGCTGCAGGTTCCAGGGAGTGTGGGGATGTATTTGGACAGCTGCAGAACATGAACAAGGGGAAGAAAAAGGACATGTTTGCCTGTCTCTGGGCAAACATGTCCTGATTTATAATAGAACTATATTTATGTTAGTTGTAACCACATTATTCAATATAATTGGGGTCAAGAATTGAATGAGTCTAAAAGAATGCAAAAAATAGTTTCAAAATTCCCATTATAAATAAAGACCTGGTTTAGAGGTTTTGCGAGGACTCCAGAAGCTGAAAGGGTGGTAAACCCCCAGTGTTTTCCAAAAGACAATACCAGAAAAACCACATGAAAATTCCTCTCAGTGGAGACTCACTGCTTTCAATTTATGTTTTTTTTTTTTTGGTGCTTGTCTGTCTCTCAGGCTGCCCTCACTGTCATTTTATTTTCATGCTATTTCTATGCAAGCTGACTGGTTCATCACTGGTGCATTTTAATACCAGTCAAGAGCAGGGACTTGCTGTTTGTAGCTGCTAGGAGGCAGTTTCCATCCCCTTTGGCATGCCCCAAGGTATCAGCAGTTGTCAGTCAAACAAAGCCATGGCAGTTTCCTCCAGACTTATGTTGTGTTTGTTACATTTCCAGCTGGGAAATGTATGTATTTTCCCCCAGCTGCATTTTGGAAGGCTGGCCACTGGGCTGAGGCCAGTTCTGCTCTCCTTTACATTTTTGTGCTACCCTAGAGCAACATTTGTTTGAAGAGTTCCTACTATATGACTAATATTTTGCATCTTGCATCTTTGCTTATGCTCTGCCTGGTAGGATGATACCGAGCCCATAGTGGAAGCTGTGCCTTAGCACACCTTTTTAAACATTAATTTTACCATGTTTAGCTCTGTCTAAAAGGACGCCACTCCCATCGACAAGAACTCTCCTCACTATTGCTTCTCTTCATAGTTTTCAAGCAAATGTGAAGTTTTCCCCCTTTCTCAAAGCTTGTCTTTCTACCTACACCTGGCTTCTTCTTCCATGGTATGCTGGAGAAACACTGACAAATATTCTCTGCAATCAACTTTTTATGGCTGTGTTGCCATAACTAAAGAAGTTGCCTTCATTTGGACCAAAAAAAAAAAAAATCAGAATGTGACTTGTAAGCTGTAGTAATGCAGACATTTTCTGTTACAGGTAACCTTTGCTCTTCAGTTAAAGCTGTTATCTCAGACCTCAGCCAAGGGTCATAGATAAAACCTGCCTGTTTTTTCTGCCTCTTAAGCTGAGTTGCACCAATGAACCATTAACTTAGTAGATTATTTACTGTTACCTTTATGGAAGAAATGCATACTGTACTTTTTCTGCATTGCTTGGTTTTGATTTATGTATGGCCCCAGTTTTATATATTCCTCACTGAGGCAGGGTCTTCATACCATAGAAAAGTAAACAGGCAACCAAAATTTGCCTGAACAGTAGTCAAACCAGAGAAATTCACATACTTTTGTGCTCATATATTTTCTATTTAACATGCACCACTAACAGTCCTTATTTGCACTGGCAAAAAACTAATTATAGAAACGTTAGACTCAGATAAGTGTTAGCCTCGAGTTAAACTGCAAAGCTGTGATCTGAGTCGTGCCTGGATCCTACAGGGAGCTGTAGCCAATCACTTACAGCTCCCTGGTCTGATGACAGGATACAAGCTGGCCCCAGCACGGATTAGAGTTATATTAGGGAAGAGATTACACCATCTTGGGGGCCACTCTAATAATGACCAGGGCTGGTGGCCACTGTGGCCTGTCAGAACATGGCTTGTGTTGGGCTACACCCCTCTGTGCCCTTGCTATGGCCTTGCAGGGGGCTGCCAGAACTGCTTGCACCAACTTTGTGACAGGGTAAAATACCCAGGCTGAAAACAAGTGAGTTCTTCCAAGGAGGGCAACATATGGAAGTGGAGAGGCCATGGGCTGACTAAATCATCCTCCCATTGGGCAGCTCAACAGGAAGAGATAACACAACAGGAGACATCTGTCAGCAGTAACCAGCTTTTTTGCTCCTTGACTAGCAAATGGAGCCTTCCTGGCATGACGATTTTCCACTTCCTCCCAGTTTCACCAGCCTATCTTTGAGAGTCAGATTTTACAGGAATTTTTGGGGGGTGACCTTCCTTATTTCCTCTCCTGCACACTCCTCTTTGCTGTTGCCAAACATCATCTCCCCTCCCAACATGCTGGGGCTCCCCAAAGCAAAGTGGAGTGTGATGAAACAAAGGGATTTGTCTGATTCAAGTTTCATTTGGTCTTTCAATCAATTGAGAAATAAATGAGATGTCCCCCTCCACTCCCTATTGACTGGGCCTGTGCATTTAGGTCAGGCATCTGGAACTGGATTTTCCAATGGTTGGGAAAGAGCTTAATCCTTAAGAGGAGATTTACAAGGAGGTGTGGAATAAAAGGGATAGGTTCCCAAAGCCCTTACAGCGGGAGCCAGAGAGAGGTGATTCACTGAGCTCTGCTAGTTACCTTTTACAGATGCCTTTGAGAGGAGGCCAGAGCTCCTAGAGAAGGGTGGTACAAGCCAGCTATGGCTGCTTTCATGATGTTTACGTTGACTTCAGCTCATTTCTTGACAAAGTAGGGCTTACTACTGCTTTCTTTCTGTACTGATGGGAGGGATAATTTTAATCTCTTTTGACAAGCAAGTTTAGTTCTGCACAGCATTGCTGCTTTGGTAATGGGGATAGCTGGGTCTGATGGTGGTGTGAAGTGAGCAGAGCAGAAGCTTGACCCACCTGCTCTGTAGCAGGTTTGATGATGCTGCAGTGGCTCTGCATGCTCTGAGCAACCCCCAAAGGGCTTTGGACTGCTTTTAGAAGCAAACTCCCTGTGGCAGGAGACAAGACTCGGGACAACACTGCTGGCTGCTATCTTGATAAATCTAATGTGCCAAAAATGGCTCAGTTTCTGGGGGCAAAGGGAAAAGAGAGGACAGAGAAAAAGTTGGGATCTCACTGTTTTCCTCACACACAAAGCTGCCTTGAGCACATGGCTGCTGAGCATTGTGCAGCACTGTTCAGCTTGAGCCTAGCTTGCCCAGCTGTGTCAGGGAGAGACACTGCTCTGTCTTTAAGCACCAGATTAAACCAGAGAGCCAGAGACTGGTGGCAAACTAAACTTGGGCTGCTTTCCTTCCAACACCCAAGAGTACCCCTCTTGGATACAGGTCCAAGATTTCACCTCTCTCAAATGTCTTCTTGTCCTCTAGTCTGATGCTGTTCAGACCACTCAGCTTCTGAGTAGTTCATGCCATTATACCCTCCATTGAGGGCTCAGGACACACAGTACCCACCATGCAGAGCCCATCTCCTTCATCCTTCACTTTCGGGACATAGGCAATCACAGGTAGGACACCTCTTTCCATGTTCTGCAACTTGTGTCAGCATTTCCAGGCCCCCTGCCAGCAGTCCCCATCATCCCCACATACTCTGCCACTTCCCATGTGCTGCTTTTGGCACTGTCCAAATGCAGTACAGCCCTCAATGCTCTTTCTAGGCAGCTTAAGAAAGTTAAATAAAAGCTTATAATCTGAGGCTAACTGAGAGTACTGTGTAAATTTCCTTTCCCCACTTCGTCTAAAGGAGTATATTGTATCTGCACCTGGCTGTATGGGACAAGATCTTGTGCTCCCAAATCGGAGTCCCCCTTTGCCCACCGTGAGTTGTACACAGAGATGTTGTAGTATGTGAGTCACAGGAAGCAGGCTTAAAGGGGAAACAAACCTCTTTGAGTGCATGAGACCCTCATTCAAGTCAAACTCAAAAGTCTTATTTGCTGCATGGATCTAAGACCCTTCTCTTTTCTCTTCCCCAGCCTAGATATCCTTCACACAAAACAGCCCATATCAGTGAAACTGGATCTAGTTGCCGCAGTACATTATGTTGGGTGAATTTTAAGTAGCTTTAAATGTACTCACTGAATCAGCTTTGAACTCATTTTAATTAGACCAGTGTGTCTGGTGAGTGGTTGATGCTTTTTGTTTCCAACTATAATATGGTTCTGTGCTTCGGCCCTGACCTTGCTCTAGCCATGCTTATTTGCCTCTTTTTAAAGACTCCTTTGGATGTAGGACTGTGTAGATTATGACTGTGTGGCTTATGGTAAGGTTGTAGAGGAAACAGTTCAGTCCTATCCTTAGTGTTCATGGTGCTGTTCATAATCAGTGTCAAGATAACAATCTGCAAATGTTTTTCCAAAGGAATGAAGCTATAATTTTCCTCTGCATGACTTTTGCTCTGAAGAGGAGTTTGTTTTGCGCCTTATTACAATAGAGGATTTCAGAGTTGAGCAAGAAAATGAAAAAGTTGAGGTGAAGTAAGGTCAGGAAGAGAAAGCCCACGTGGCCTTAAGTGTCCTTAACAGGTGGATTTTAAATACCTTTTTCCTTCTCAGGAAGACACAAATAATTCAATTCTGACTTTCCCATGGTTTGAAATGTCTATTATTATTGTTTTATATTTTCTTATATTCTGTGCCTCAGTCCGTGTGTTATTTTTAGCTGCCTGTTGCTCTCTCCTATAAATGTAAAATGGCATGAAAAAACCTTCAGTTGCAGGACAGGACTGAGAGATGTAATAAAAGTAACACCTGTGTTGCTAGCTCTGTTCATGGTGGTACTGTCTGATAGTTCAGTTCTCTGGGGTGCATGTGTAAGAAGTCCTACTCCAGGGTATGTCTTGGGAAGAAGGCAAACTTATCCTTGGGCCATTCTTCCCCTGCAGGATTTGTGGCATGGCCTAGATTTTTTTTTCCAGAACTTTTCTTCCAGAACTTTAGAAAGAGAAAACATTGTTTTTCAGGAAATTAGATATTTCATGTTAACCCTTACCTCCTGCAGAGGCTTTGGCTGGTGATATTAATTGCTCAAATTCTGCAGGAAGAAAACTTCGGCTCTGTAGAATGAAAAAGCAAACTCATGCTCTTTCAAGCTCCTCCTTATTATATTCATTGTCATTCAAAATAGCGAGAACATAAATCTGTATTGAAAATGCAGGTACTAAAATTCTGAACACAGTATTTTTCTGTGTTTAGATCTACTCTCATTCATCATGTAGCAGTTCCAATGAAGTCAGTAGATTTTACCCTATGGGAAAAAATGCACAAAGATTCATGGTTTGCAGTCCTCTGTAGTTTTTGCATTAGGGACCACAACGATGTCCTTGTCAAAGCTGGGACCAGTGCACATTCCCCTTCAAATTCCTACTAAAACAACTAAATTTTTTTTTTTTTAAAACAACTAAAATTCCCTAAAACAAACGTTCTACCTCTTGAAGGCAGGGGGTACCAGTACATTCCCCCTCTACTGCAGTTTCTGCAGGATTTCCTCTGTGAAAAATTTATAATTTCTAAGTTCACTATTTCTCTCAGTCACTCATTGTCTGTCCTTAGAAACAGTTTCATATATGTATTGCCTAATCAGTGCTGTTCTTATGTTCTTTTATTTTTCGATCTAGAAGTTTAGACCTGTAAGATGGCTCTGAGCCATTGCTAAGAACCAATGAGCTCCTGGGTCCTTGGAAGTGGAGAAAGACTGGGGTGACTCCTCTTCTGTTTGCTCTCACTGCCAGATCTTGCAATAAGCAAGCTCTCTTATGCCCAAAAACCAGGCTTAGGTCAGGTGTTAAAACTGAGCACCAACACTGGAGCCATGCCAGATCACCTGAAAATGTTGGCCTGGATTTTTCACTGTGTAGGTATGTTTTGCTATTAGCTTCCATTTTAACTAGGCTTGGAAGTGGAAGTATGGCAGAGATGATGGGAAGCCTCAGACTGGCTGTGTACAGAACACCCACTTGCCTGTGCCTGCTGAGGGAGGCCATACACGCAGCGTGAAGGCTGGCAGGAATGCAGTCCCTCTGCACACCTGTGTGATGGCTGCTTAGTGTGCAGGCTGGGCATAAATGGAGTGCATGCACTTGCGTGCACGTCTGCTGCTGCTCTCAGTCCCAGGGGTTGCGCCATTTAAATTTTAAAATGGCTAATGATGTTTTCTATTTTATTTTGGTATGAATAAGGAAGTGTAGTACACAGCCATCTTTACAGTCAGCAATTTTCAGTTCCCCTTTTTTTTCTTGTCCACCCTTGGACACGAGAACTCCCGTGAGTGCATGTAGCTCAGAGGCAATCCATGATCACTTCAGAAATCATATGAGTCCTTTAGTTGACCAGATTTTACTGGAAGACTTTGTTCTGATTTCAGCAACAGAAGTATGCAAATAATGAAAATAATTAAGAGCAGGATCCACTTTTTCACATAACACTTTCAAGGAACCTTTCAATTCCTTGATTTTCACATTTTACTACAAATTTGTTGCTATAGTTCTGATATTATATTTGAAATCAGCATCTTAAACAGTGGTAGGATTACATCAATTATAGTAGAGAAAAAATCGTGGCTCTAGATGCAGTAATGAAGGGTAGAGTAAGAAATAGTGCTGAAAGATAAGCTGGCACCACAGCTGGTACAGCAAGAAAACTGCTCAATTACAGAACAGTTGGGAATAATGGTCAGGAAAGATGTCTTCAATGACTTAAGCCCCCTCACTTATGTGATTTTAGAACTAGAGTAATAGGCCCCCATGTGTGGAATGTTTTTCCACAGGACAGGTTGTGCCCTGTTTTAGTGAGACCCACATAACAGGTGTTTATCCTAGATTGCTGATATTGAAGAACAACCTGCCTTTAGGACACAGGTCAAAGGTCCCAGGTGGGAGAAGACGATAGTTTATGATGAAAAATGACTGAATTTTGACTCGAATTCCAGTGAATTCAGCTGAATTAGCATAATGGGTCGTTTGAGGGAAAGTACATAACATCTTTGCAATCCATTGGACTTCCCAGCGTCATTCAGTTGCAGTAGATGAGGTTGTTCTACTGCTTACCTCCTCGTAGCATTACTGTATTGCTAATAGCATGGATCCTCTGGCTCATTTACTAGAGGGACAGATTTTTTGAGCTAAAAATTGCGGATCCAAACCATGTGAATAAACCATCTGGCCTTTCTTTAGGAGACCGCATGAATATTCAGTGTTGTTAGTAATGCTGAAGAATTAGATTGCTTTACTTCAGCAGTATAAAGATTCCTTATTATCATGGCAAAGTGGTTTTATAATGTCTTGATCACCTCTCAGAATTACACAAATCGTCCTTCCCATGCACAGGGAGTGTGCATGCCTATGTCAATGGGATGTTCAATAGTCACAATACTGTCTCAGTATTGTGACTATTGAACATCCCATTGACTTTTACTTGTTAAAGTATGTTATGGTAGTGTTGTGATGGTTCTCAGTGTCTGGTATTTCTGGGCTAACTTCACTAGAGTGACCTAAATTGAGTTCTGGCCATTTTCCTCTGTGTGTGTGTTGTAATAATCTCTTCCTCCCCTGCCTGTCATCTCTCCTTGCAGTCTGTGACCGGTGGCCTCAGCTGCTCTGGAGCCCTTTTGTCACTGTTTTGCAGCTCACTGACTGGCTGGGTGCAGCAGCAGACTGAGGAAACACAGCAAAACTGAGAAGAGAGAAACCAGGTTTATTTGATTAGTTTCTAACTTTAATGTAATTTAGATCAAATATTGTTTAGAAAACCCAAGCTATTGGCAGGAAAAATCATGCAGAAGATAATTTTGTCACCAAAATAATTTGTCAGGTTCTGGTTATTTTTGGTAACAAAACTGGACCTGCCAGCTTCTGACTAAACTGGCAATAATGAACAAATAACCCAAGGTCTGAGCATGGCTATATGTTGTCTTTCCCAAGGATGGAAAGTATAGCTTTTCTTAAAAGTGTTTAATTTTGTTTTTGGCATTTTACATGCATATTCTTCATCAATCCAGATTCGTAATTTTCTCTTAGGAAGTCTAAATGAATGGTGCACCTGAAAAAGGCACTTGTTAACTTTTACAGGTTCTTAATAATATTCTCAAAGGAGTAGCCACTATAAACGGGACCTGCACAAATAAGTTATAGACCAGTATTTAAAGCTACACCAATTGTTTCCACTGATTATGCAACCCATTCAAATCTACAGAAGATCTACCTTCATTAGCAATTTCTGACTCAAGTCAAACAACCACAGTAGACCGAATTTCAGATGCCAAAAGTCAAATCACAGTCAGGCTTGCAAACAGTAAGTACAGTACATAGAGAAGGATTTTGAAATGCTGTTTTAGTCAACTTTTCATAGTAGTGAAAATGATGTTACCATTTAAGGAATTTGAGGTACAGTATGTCAGTTGCTGAAATGCTTAAAAATAAACCACAGCACACTCATTTTCACAGACTGGGAAATCAAAGTGCAGAAAAGTGAGTAGACCTGGCCAGGGAGGCACAGTAGCCACTAGCAGGTCAGACCGTATCCCAGTTATCCAAGGCCTAATGTTGGTGTTAATCAGTCAGGGCTGCTGCTTTCTGTACAGCATTATATCTTGTATAATAATTGCAACCTGAAGTAATTTTTCTGCTTTTTCTCAGCTGGGAGGGCTCTAAGAACTAGCTCTTTTGCTCACTACGTGACGGTTTTCCTTAATTCTCACTAGGAGAGATGAGTTACCAGAAGTGCCCTACAGAGAGAACAGTACTTGTTGCTGGGAAGTTACATGTTCAGTTGTCCAAGCCCAAAACCACAGTGTACTATTTGCTTTAGACAGTCATGCGATAACACATTTTTTTCTGTTGTAAGCTGTTAAAAATAAAGCAAGGATGCAGAAAATAAATTTTAGAACAAAAGGAGTGCCCTAACTTTCCACTTAATTAAAACAACAGGGTGGCAGCCCTTGGAGCTGAACAGATATATAATTCAGGGATTGATTTATTTTTGCCCAGATTTAAAGAAATCATCACACAATTTCCCTACCTTTATAAAATTAATTTTTAAATCAGCCCTGTTCTGAGCACCATGTTGGGTGCTGACAGTGACTAGGCAGCAGCAATACAAATACTACAGTAAAAAACTCTATCTACTTGGTTCATGTCTCCTGTTTACCACCTAACTTTTGGTTTAAAGCTGATTTTACAGTAGGTCTCATACGATTGAACTTGAGCTGCAAGTTCTTCAAGGCAGGGGGTACTGAGTTCATTGTAGTTCAAGTGAAGTAGGGTGGTCAAAATCAACTGATGGTGAGCAATGTCTTAATCTATACTATGGCATATTTTGTGTGGCAGTTGCCATCCTGGACAATGATATACTAAGAAACCTGATTTCTTCAGTTAAAATTTGGTGACGAGGCAGCTGCTGAGAAAGACTTACACCATCTGTGTGCTAGAAATAGGGAAGGAGAGATAAGCATAAAAAATATATTTCTCCCAGGACTGAAACAGCTCCTCTTTGGGTATTGTATATAAATCATGCCTAGTGCTGGTTCCCACTAAGAACATAATACAGTAAAAGGTTGTCCATAATTTGAATTAGGAGTGATTGCCACTAATTAGCTCCTTGTCCCAACCTAAAACATTTGTCCTCAGAACAACAGCTATAAGCTGTAGGTACTGTTTGTTTTGCATGTTAGAAATACGCTTCCAGAAACAGACAGGTTACCTTCTCTTTGCAGGGTTTATATGATTTGACTGAAAAGCATGTAGCTCCAAAGCAGGCCCTTAAAGGGTATCAGGCTGTTTGAGCAGATGGAAACCACCACAGCTACCACTACTGTTTTGTGGAATGAGCGTGTTGATCTGCACAGGAACAGAAATTACTATCTCCTATCACTATAACTTACACGTGACCATGAGGGCAGACAGTGCAGTCCAGCAGGTGCAGAAGATTCCATGATGTGTTATCTCTAGCCATGGACTGTCCTGCTTCCAGGAACACTCTTCTGATGGAGGCGGTAAGAACCTGCCAGTAACTTCTCTTTATATAAAGGAGTTATCAATAGTGTCTCCTCAAAATAGCTTTGTAATTGCATTAGTTTCTAAGAAGCACAGGAAGAGATATAGATATAGCTTCATGTCATGTCCTAGTCTTTTACATATTCTTGTTAGGTGATTGTATCATATTTGTTGCATAGATGATAAATTTAATGTGCTATGAAATTAAATAAATCAGTCTTTCAAATGCAAATGAGAAAATCTGCTGAATCCAGTAACACACTAGCAGGTGTGAAGATGATCACTTTTTCTCAGGGCTGAAAGGATCATCTTCCAACATTTCAATTTGTGCATCTTTTGAATAATTTTTTAAGATGGATGGGTGAAGGTATCTTGCAGAATATAGCATGCATTAGGAGTTCCCCATAATCCAATCCAAATCAGCACAAATTTACAGAAATATCCATTTATGCATTATTCTTTAAAATATTTGGAAATAAAGTTTTTCAAAATTTCTGTCCTGAATTTCAAGCCCCTGTTTTGTTATTAACTCTAGATCTCTGACATCTTTCTAGGCTTGGGCTGAATGAGCATTGGAGTTTTGCAAGCAGGCAGGTGTGGAAACTAAGGGATAAAGGCCTGATCCAAAGGCCATTCTTTCCAGTTGGCCTTGAACATTTCCATCAGGCAAAAGTAATTAAGACCATTGTACCACCCTGCAATGTCCAGGCAACATTGAGATCTCACAGCATGTAACTAAGTGCATTGAGCTTTTCTCAACAGCAACTCCTATCCTGTGTCAGCCCTCTGGCAAACACTTTCACTCCTTTTGACATTATCTATAGACTCCTTTTGGGAACTTTTGGTTCAGGAAGGCATAAAAGGAGAAAACAAAAGAAACATGATTTGTAAGTGAGTTGACATCCAGAAGTGAAGGGAAGGTCGTTGTTTCTAGACCACTCTCCTTCTGGCAGACTGTGTTTGGGGTTTCTGGGATTCTGTGGTGAAGAAGACAGGTAATGTGCTGGTGTGTGAGGACAGGTAGGCTTTCAGAAAAATTCCAACAGGGGATTAGCATTGTAAATTGGTGTTTAGGCTGCCTCAACCCTATTCTTCATTATCACTCCTTAAAACTCTTTTCCTCTTTCAGATTTAACTGCTGATATTCCCTCTGAAGCTCAGCTCCTCAAGTCAGTCTGTCCATCACTTTGGCCCCTGGTTGGAGTGGGAATTTGTTATCCCCCTCTCTGTTGAACTCTAACACCATGAGTTGGGGTGTGTACTGCTTCTGCTTGAAGTTCATCTTGAGTCTGGAAATACTGCACTCTTAGGCCAGCTCTTGCAGAGAATTCTTGTTGTCATGTGGAGTCATAGGAAGGGTGGGAGAAATAGCCAGGGGCCTGAAATACACAGCTGTTAGACTTTCCAAAATGCCTGACTGCTGTGGAGGGGCAGGCTGGTCCAGGCTTCCAGCAGCTGACAGATCCCCAGTGCCCAGACATTCACCCCATCCCAGAGCTGCTGGAGGAGACCCCACAGTTACTACAGCCTGAAAATCAGCTGGTTCTGTGGAGGACAGCCACAACCCCCAGATTCTGCTCAGGCTGCATACAAAAGCCCTGTGTGTTGCAAGAGGACTGCAGACCACCCTTGGGAAGCCTTGATGGACAGCTTCCCAGCCTCCTGGCCCCACAGCATCACCCTGAACTCATCATTGTTGCTGGGCCAGAGGCCTTCCATGAATTAGCCTGAAACACAAATGCTTGTTTTCCTCTTGCACTGAATAAGAAACTGACAATATCTAATTGTCAATATCCCTCCCCTGAGAGACGTGCAACAGCATTGCCCCTCAGGGCATATTCCCCATTCCCCACTGCTGTATTTAGAACAGTTTGAAAAGACTAAATTTTAAAAATAATAATCTTTCCAAAAGCTCCCCACCCACCAGTACTCCTCTGCCAAAATGCAGTTTGAAAAAAATGAAAAATGACAAATTTATACACTGTGATGAATGGGAGTTCAAGATGGAACCTGAACATCATAATTCTTGCAAATGTTCAATGATAATGGAAAGCTATAGTGATGATGGCATCATGCCCAGAGAGGTCTTTTGTTGTAGATGCTTGTGTTGTTGCCTCTTTTTGCAGGTTATATTAAAGGTGAAAATGTCAGTTTTCTTTAATGCTAAAGAGTATTTTTCTCCCTCTCAGCTTATCAGTGGAAATTTTAAATAAAGCTACACATCAGTAAGTCTGCAATACTAGGTGCAAATCCCTTGCACAGTGAGTTTAGCTGTGTTTCTGTTCATGAAACTCCCACCTTCTGCAGATGCTATTTCGTAGTAATTTGTGAACATTTTCCACAAAAGATCAAATTGTCACTTTTGCTGCTTCCACTTAGTATTTGTAAAGGATGGCATCAACTATGATCCCAGATTTCATAGACATTGCTTGCCCTGTGTATGCATACTATAACTAAATCAAATGATAATATCAAGTAATTGTATTGACTTGCTTTAGAAAACAATGAACACTTGCTTTAGAAAATCAAAGGAGGCTGAAATTTCATTATGGGATGTTTCCTTAAAATTTACACTAAGAGAATTCTTTTATGCAAGTTGTGTCAAATGCCCTATACGGGTCTTGAAACTGGGTGAAAGAAGAACGATGTTGAATTTGTAAGTATAGGGGTGGATGCTGGGTTGCACAGTGCTTGCACTGATCAAATTTAGTGATTTGAATTTTGCAGCTTGGAATCAGCTACATTAGTGTGAACTCTGCTGTGCTACTGTAGTACTTATTCAGCTCAGGCCCAGACAATAATTTCTAAAGTTGTAGAGTATGTTTGTGTCACTATGATTTGACATTAAGTATGTTGCCTAATTGCATGGCTAAACCATAATTGTAATTAATTCTGACATCATTGAATCCTCTGCATCACCAGTGATATCTATGTAATTAAAGGCAGAATTTAATCTTGAGATTACCTTTTACCCATGCACATGAAATACTGCATCAAGCAAATCTATAATTAGTCAAAACTAAAACAAAGTGCATTTCTATTATTAACAATATTGCATAAAAGTCTCAGTGCCATAGCTAAAAAATCAAAGCCAAGTAATAGTTCAGAGGCAGTTGCTGCTATAAAACTTTTGACCTTAGTTACCAAATGTACACGCAAACAAATAAACTAACCAGAGAGAGACAGTCCCCTAGGAGCAATCATTATTTGCAAAATATTGGGGGCTTTAAGCCAACCTGTAAAGTTAATGGAATAAAAAGTTTGTTTGTTTATGCCAGCTTATTAATCAGTGTCCTTTTTCCCTATCTGAAAGGCTGTTTCACAGATTCACTTCTACTCAAGGTATCTGTTTTTGCATCCTTTACAGTAGGTATTGCTGACTTAAAGGCTGCAGGAATCAGGAAGTGTTTTGCTGAACCATCACGGACAGCACTGTGTATTTTGCAGTGAGTCCATAAGTCCCATTTTGCCAGATGTATTCTTTAGATATACTATCCTCTTGGTTAGCTATTGCTTCATGTTGGCTTAAAATATTGCTGTGCTATATTGTCTAATCTGGGATTCCTTGGGTAACTGGTTCATAGTAATTTTCTTCAGTAATGTTAGAGGTCTTTGATGATAAGCATTGCTTGTTCAGTGGGTTTCAGGTATGCCAAGCTAGTCCTCAATATTCCTGTGTTGATTCTTCTGCTTATTGTTAACCTCTGACTTTTGCACATCTCTCTCAGAGTACTGAGGATTACCTTGATGAGGGTTTGTATTAGTGTCCACCATTCAAGTCTTGCAGTCAACTGGAGTCATGCTCCACTGATCAGCGGAGGTGGTCATTATGGATCCTTACATGTGTTTTCATCTTCAGCATGAATTTTGCTTTGACAACGTACTCACCTGTCTTGGTTTCAAAGAGATGGAAAAGGGGCTTCCTTTACAAATTGACGTGGGGCAGCCGGGCCCGCTGCCCCTCCGGATAGCGAAATGGGGTGCAGCAGGAACCTCTGAGCAGCAGGCTGGAACTGCGGGGGTCAGCAGACCCCTGAATGGTAAACAAAACGTAACAGAAACTTCGCAGCTGTAGCAGGAGCTGCTGGGTGTCCTGGCGGACAGGGGATGCTGGGTTAAAGTGCAGTGAAAAAAACTCAGAGCAGTGGCAGAAGAAAAAAACAGTGGGGATGGGCAGCGGCAGCCCGGCTCCCAAATGTAGCTGGGAGAGGCTCCCTCGGAGGGGCTAGGGGCTTGGGGTCCCGGCCTTTCCCCTGAGGCACCTGAATAGGTGGTGAGGGTTCTTTCCAGTGCGGTCGAGTGTTAATAAGGTCCCACTGCAACACCTGCTCCTACAAGCGAAGGCTCACCCACGGTGAGAGAAGCAGCAATGGGCTGGTCTTCACAGCAGCAGCGAACCCTCCCAGAGCAGCAACAGCTCGACCATCCTGCTCCGATCCCAGGAGCGAGAAAGAGGGAGAGGAGCTGAGCTCAGCCCCTCACCCCCCAGCCAACATCCGGTCTCTCTGCCCTTCCAAGAGAAAACCCCTCAGCTACGAGAGCGCAGCCAACTGCACTCCTCCCCCTTCTTCTTGGCTACGTCTTTTGTCTCTCTTTAAATACAGGTTGTTATTGTCTTGTAGCAACAAATGGGACAAAATTCCATGAGAGAAAGAAAGGGGAAAAAAAAATCCTAACCACCAACATCATCTCCAAATCTCATGAAGTACACTTTGAAACACATATTAGAGGCTTAAATTTATTATCTTCCTGTAGCACAGTGGAATATGTACTAGTACATACTGGGGACAGTTCAGGGTAGAGCTTCATAAAGTGACAATTCCTTCCTACTGTCTGTGAGGACAGATAGGAAGTGTTAAGCTTGTTTTCCGGAGCTTTGTTCCCCGCTGGCATTGCCTACCAATTCTGAAAACAGGGCTCTGTGTCTCTTAGCCTGAGCCCCAGAGGTGAGGGAGAATTATAAATCTGAGCCTCAGTTACCTGCCATGCAGCACCTGTGTAGTGCAGCCAAAGCCAGAACTGTGGTCCTTCAGGTGTCCCTCCTCAGGACGTCTGTCAGAGCATGTGTTTGAATAGCTGTGTAACAAGCTGATCTTATACATTTCAGTACACACCTGTTCCGAGAATATTGTAATTGGCTTAAGAAGTAGACAAAACATTGCCATTTAAAACTCATTCACATTGTTGAAAGCATGAAGAGAATGATTCCTTTATGTAGGTTTTGCTTCAGATGCTGTGTCATGGTAAGACAGGCAATAAAATGGATAAGTGAATGTTAGAAAATCAGCTCAGCAAAAACATATTTTAAAGTTTACAGAAGGTTTTTCCATGTTAAAGTGCATGGAGAATGGTGTGAGGATGAACAGTGTGAGACTGCCTCTGGATCTAGCCTTTAATCACTGAGAGTGAAAACAAAGAAAAATACTAAGACGTGTCAATGACTCTGGATACCTGTTGTGAGCCACAGAAAGGCACTGGGATGTATCTGTAACCCTAAATGAAGTGCCAGCAGCAGATACCTAACAACAGAAAAAAGCATACTACAATTTTTTGTTCCGTGGGGTTTTGTTTGTTTGTTTTTTCTAAGTACAAGGGCACTATTTCTTGGTGTTTTGGGGCAAATACTGTTCCCTTTGCCCAACGTTTGGGACTACTGGGAGAATAAAGGGATGAGAAAGCTTGGGAAAGTAGTTCCACATGCTTGCAGATAGTTACTAAGTCCAGTAGGCAAAGCTGGATAAACAGTCTTTGTTCTGAAGTAAAAGCAAAAGGCCATCCTCTGACCCTAACCCAACAATGTTAATTTCTTTAGTGGTAATCAGAACTAAACCTTTCACAAGCTATTTTTGAAGCCAATCGCCCCACCAAACTTGGATACAAGCTTGGTGTCCTATGAACTAGGCTCTGAAACAGTGGATTGCCATAACAAAAGGCTGAAGTGTTACTCATAAAAATTACCCTTTGCCTTCAGAAAAAGGCCCCACAAAGCACCCTACATTTTGTCCACTGGTAAGATACACATGGAGCTTGCACCAACAAGCCTTTAATTGTGTGTCTTCCCTATCTGTGCTGCAACTTGTTTGGGCTGTATAAACTCTTCAGAGCCCTGTCCTTGTATATTTGTGTTAAATGTCTTGCACACCTACATAGATGTATATAAAATATAAATCCTAATCCTTATCAATAATCAAAGAAAGGAGCAGCTGCAGGCTGCACTTTGGCTGACCCTGGCCCAAGTCAGCTAAAGAAGAAGAAGAAGTAAATCCCCACTATATGGCCCTGTGGAGCAGTAGACAAGTATCTCAGCTCCTGTCTTAAATGCTCTGTGTACCCACAATGCCACAGAAACATGGAGAATTTTTCAGCCCACCAGTAACAGGGTGTTGAACATTGTTCTGCAGATCCTTGGGGTTCCCACAAGGAAGAGCTGCTGCAAAGCAGGAGCACAGCTGGCCTGGGGCCAGGAGGACGGGCGCTGGGACTGCCTCTGGCCCAGGAGGGGAGGAGTAGAGCGAGTCTGGAAGTGCACTGGCCACCTGCCACAGCTCCGAGGATCTGAGTGTTACTTCTTTCATATAGGCATTACTTTGTGGAAGTCAAACTTCCCATACAGCTGTTTTCATAGGCAGCTCTGTGTGATGCTGAAGTTCTCAGGATGACATAAAGTATGAATTTGCTCTACTTTGTCTTTACTGCCTGCCAATCTTCGTTTGTTTTCAGTCTCTGCAGGGATAGTGGATATGCACAACTTCACATGTTCCACCAAAGCTGAATTTTCCATACAAACCCCATTTTAGAGCTCTCCTGTGCTCTCAAAGATGAGAAATTATGTTCTTGCTAGTTTAACCCATGTAAAAAATTAATAATAATCTGAGTTTGGGAGGGAATCAATAAATCTCAGTGCATATTTCCTGGGAAGGAATGCTGGTCTGTTTTCAAGGCAGTGATGCAATCTCACTGGTGGAGTGAGCATAACTTTTCCTTTACTCCACGCCTTGGATTGCACATTAGTTGTAGAACAAGTGAAGTATTTCCAAGAACACCAACAGAAGGGCAGTAATTTTCTTTCTCTCCTTTTTCCCACCATTCTTAAATTTCCCTGTTCTCCCTTCCAGCTTTTAAAACAGCATGTACTGCTTAATTTTAAAACTTAAATCCTTCCATCAGATCTCTTCTTCTGGCTACATGCCTGTCTTCTTTCCGCCTGCTGCACTAAAAATAATGCTGTGTGATCATGGAAGCAGCAGTTGATAGGGAACCAGCTTACAGGACTGGCTGAATTAGCACTATGAGGAGCACCAAATCAGCACTGTTACATTGTTACCTGAGAGGTGATGCAAGCATCTGGCTCTTTTACTTTAAAAACTTTGTTTTGTCTCCAAACAAGTGTGCAGTCAACATCTGTCCTGCTGCATCGCTTTTCTAGCAAGGAGTAATTACACTTGTAGGGAGTTTAAAAGTTTACCAAGTTTTGCCCTCTCTTTGCCATATTCTTCCCAGTGCTCTTGTTTTCTTTTTTCCCCCTGTCTAGGGGGCAATTCAACAATGGTCTCCTAAGGTTGCATCCAAAAGGCCACAAATCTTTCAGGGTACATGGACAATCCATTTCCATACAAACTGACTTTATTTTTTTAAAATGCAAATACTTAATTCCGGAGCTGCTTCTCAAAGACTTGTGGCAGTGATTATATGAGAAAGTAGGTAACTTGTAGTCACTTTGATTAGGGAACCAGTTCACCAGTAGTGTTTTACACTATTTGTGGGGTTTTCTTGTTGTTTGAACATGCTTGTTAAACTGATTCACTATTAAAGCTAGAAAACTATTTTGTAAGTGTATAGCACTACATGACATCTCTTCCTGTGTGCTGTGGGTTGTTATTAGTGCTGTTGTTGAATGACTTTCTTCTCTTTACTGTTTCTGAATCTGATCTGTGCACTGGCTCTGACTTAAGCAAAAGAAGTCGCAGTTGAAACTGATTTGAAAATGAAATGTAATTTTATTGTGGGTTTTGTATAAACCTGCCTGCAGGATCTTTTGAAGCAGTCTTCTGGGACTAGCCAGCTTTTAAAGAGCCTAATCAGATGGCACCTTAGCTAAAGCACAAATTTCACTTTTAAATTGAAGTTTTCACTGCTTTAGTTGACCTGGTTCAGGTTTATGTGTTGATTACTACAAAGTAAAAGTGCAATACAGGATGTCTACAACTGCTATATGCATGCCATCATTGGTCGTTTGAATTGCATGAGAATAATTTTAAAAAGCATGTCTGATTTTTACTTTCAATCCTCTTATATATTACTTTTTCCCTTTACATGCCCATCCAAGCTAATAAGAGAAAAAAGGGGACTTTGCATGAAGTAACAAAGCTGGACAGTAAATGTGCCTTGAAAACACAACTGGGTTGCACCCCACAGCTCATTGGAGTTCAAGTAATAAGAAATTAATTTAAATGGGAAATACGCTCCAAAATGCTGAGATGGAAGTAGTTCTTTAGACTGAATTGTGGGAACAACTTCATCTGGTGGGTGAATGCTACCAAGAAAAATGCTCATGGCATATAGTTCTACTGGGATGAAATTCATGCTGTTTGTGCCTTTTCTGTCATTGCATTGTATGTTTAGGCTAATGAATAAGAGTATTTTCATGGCAATAGAGCTCATGAAAACCATAAGTCAATGTTTGGGGATTTGCTAGAAGTAGGTTTCAAACTGAATAAAATAAAAATTAGGGTGACAGTGGGACTTTGGATCTCACATTGTGTGTCTCACTTCGGATAGGTCCTTGGGAATGTGTAATGCAAAATGCATCAGTGACTGATGAGCACTAAATAATCAAATTAATTTGCCCAACTTTTAAAAGCTGAAACCTGCAAATCTAATTTCCTGTTGAAGTTTTCACTATTTTTTACAGCTGTACCGTAAAGCATATATGGATGTACAACAAGAGAGTCATCTGGCTTTAAATGCAGTTGATTGTTTGGCTCAGGAGTGTAATAAAACTGTCAGCCAAACTCTTCCATTGAACACCAAGTTATCTCTACTTATGACACAAGCTTGTCCAATAAAAATTCCTGGAGGGCTAATAATTATAAAAATACTGAAAGAGAATTTTCATTCTTGTTAGCAGTCAGAAATGGGTTGTATATTAGTGGACTATAGTCAAACTACATGTGATTGAACTGCTCAGAACTGTCCCTCTGCTGTGCATACTGCTTGCCTTGCTTTGCCATCCCCATCCCATCCCATCCCATCCCATCCCATCCCATCCCATCCCATCCCACTCC